>JAOPJO010000017.1:5138046-5201072 GCA_027123675.1 Molva macrophthalma | reverse complement strand
GTGTGTGTGTGTGTGTGTGTGTGTGTGTGTGTGTGTGTGTGTGTGTGTGTGTGTGTGTGTGTGTGTGTGTGTAATGGGTCGGCTGAGCTCAGCAGGTAGAGCGCATTGACCTGTAACCAGAAGGTTGCTAGTTTGAACTCCGGCTCCTCCTAGCTGAGTGTCGAGGTGTCCCTGAGCAAGACACCTAACCCTAACTGCTCCCGACCAGATGGCTGTCACCTTGCATGGTTGACTCCGCCGTCAGTGTGTGACTGTGTGTATGAACCATTGTAAGTCACTTTGGATAAAAGCGTCTGCTAAATGTAAACGTAAATCTAATGTTAACACTGAACCACAGTTGTTTTTGTGCATGGTCCAGGAGTGCTGTTCTTTGACCACTCTCAAGGATTCTGGCTGTCCCACAGTATCCCTCGCTTCCCCTACTTCCCAGAGCGTGGTTACATGTACCCCTCCTCCGGAAAGTTCTATGGCCAAACCGCTCTCTGCGTGACCTACAAGTACGGGCAGTTTCCCATAATAGGTGAGTAAAATGACACACCGCCCAGCCACGCGTCACATATTTCACACTGCTGTGTAACAGTGACAGTATTGGTAATCTCGCAACCAGCAGTCCTACAATGTTATGGCAGAACCTCTGGGTGGAGATGGTACAGAGCCTGGGCCGGAAACCGAAAACTGCAAGGGGCGGAGTTACGCCTTGTTTCCTGTTTTGTTTTGAGATATTCTACCAAAAAAGGAAATCCTTCATGCAAGTGTATTTCAGAAGGAGATTAGTTTAGTTCTATAGTGTTGATTTTAAAGCTTAACAGAACCTTTTTTACTGTTTACTGATGCTGGACGAGTTTGTCTTCACCGTTAATAGATACTGGCTTACAGATCACTGCCTCCACCAACATGATTGGTTGGAACAAATATGAAGCGAAAGAAAGTGAAACACCCCATTCACCAAGATTTGAGCTCTGTTTCTATCCGACTCAGTTGGTTTTCAGTTGGTTGTAATCTGCAACCACATCGCTAGTTGCCACTGAATCCTAAACACTGCCCCTTTAAGATGGTAAAAAAACATTTTAGATGTTTGTGAAACTACAGGCATTGACTTTTTGTTACTTCTTCTTTCCGTCATGATCAGTAACACAGCTGTGACTACATGAACACATGTGTTCCCCTCCGTGTGACTGTGTGGGGACACCGGGGACAGCAGGGGTTTTTGTAATTCTTGGTTTATATTTTTTGAATCAATCTGCGAACGTGTGTCCATTCTTATGGTCTGATTAAATAATATTATTTTGGGGCCATTGTAAGATTGCAAGAGATTCATTCTTTGTTGTGTGTCAAAATGAATAGTAGGCTTATAATGTATATTATATTTTGTAATATGATATGTGCAATTCGTTTCGATAGCCAAGGGCCCCTGGCAAAACTATCGCTGCCTAGAGGGAAGGTTTGGGGACCATGTAAAAACAATGCAACAATATTAATTCCCAAAAACACAAGCCGCAAGTGTTCTTGGTATTGGTTTTATGAAATTCATTTTGTGGCTACCAGTCTTACCAATCTTGAATCCTAGAGATTAAATGCATAGTGTTTTTATGAAACTCCATCATAGAAGTTTCAAAAATGCTATACTATTTTGATCACATTTTTGTAATCCCCTTTCAGTTTTGAAAAGAACAGAAAGTATTAGAGTAGTAGAAATGTACACAGCCTGAACTGCCACACACCATATGATGTTCAAATTGAGGGAAAATTCACTAAAAATGCATACATTTTAGTACTATTGATTGTTTTAGAACATAAATAGAATGCTAAGTATAAATAAATGATGCCTATTTGTCTGTTGTTGAATATGTCTCATTCTCCAGCACGGCAGCTGGTCTACCTCATCCCACGCGTGTATAACTGCTCAGTGCCCTCCTCATTCTTGGACGACTTGGCGGATTTGGCCCAGTTGTGTAAAGGCTCCAAGGTTCCCCTCCCCTCATCCAGTAAAAATATTGAGAGTCTTCTCTCTGCGAAAGGAGAGAAGTTTGTCAGTTTTGCCAAATCCGAACACTTTGTTGATGGTAAGGAAAGTATCTTCTTTCATTCTTACTTTCTCTTTCTTCCTTTATTTCCTTCTTTATTTTTTTCTTTCTTTCTGTCTGTCTGTCTGTCTGTCTGTCTTTCTTTTACTTCTTTCTTTCTTTGTTTCCCTATATCCATCATCTTTGTGTGCAATATTTGCTGACTGTATTCTATTTTTTTCGACATTATGATTTGAATTACAATAAAGTCCAATTGTTTTAATACTAGGCCGGTACAGGAGTCCTCTGCTTCTGTCTACAGTCTATGGTTGTATATATGTATATATGTTGTATAATGTATATAAATAACATTGAGTTCCAAAATAGAGCACAGACACTTACACATCCATTCTGCACCTTTCCCTACCATTCCCCAGACATCTATGCAGGGTGGGTGGCCCAGGAGCTGGGGACAGACCTCCTGGTGGAGACGTGGCAGAGGCAGGCCCACAAGCTACAATCCAACTGCTCCTTGGCCCACCACGCCATGAACGTCCAGAGGGTGTGTCTCCCAGGGCCCACCCACTTCAACTCCCAATTTGACCATTCAAAGTGGTGCGTGTCCCAGAGGTCGGAGGACCAGTGGGCCTGCGTGGGAGACCTGAACAGGGAGAGGGCTCAGGTGTTTCGGGCAGGGGGACTCCTGTGCACCCAAAACCCCTTCATATACAAGGCCTTCAGACAGATGGTGGCCTGGTACAAGGACTGCTAGCTGAGAGAGAGAGGGACGGGGAGAGAGAGAGAGACAGAGACAGAGAGAGAGAATGAGAGAGAAGGGGTAGCCTGGTGCATCGGCTACGGCCATAGTTAACTGTATGAAAGAATAGAGATTTTGTTATTTGTAGTTAGATGGGTACATACAATATTGTATTATTCCCAGACATATATTTTTCAAAAATATGTTTTTGTATTATTTCTATAATTCTATGCATTTCTATATGAGCTCTGGGTGTATCTCATTGTTTGCAGTACTGTCACGGTCCATTTTCAGAAGCAGTCTTGAGCCATTTCCAATGTTTGTCAAGGTAGAGATATATGAAACCCTCAATGTGAACACCTATTTAGAAGTTTTGATGTAGTCAAGGCACAGCACAGCAATGTACTTATCAATGTTGATCTACTATCATAAATGATTATTATCATGAAATGTCTACATAAATATGTAGACTGAATCAGCTTAGATCTACTGGAGAGCCATCCAGTAGATCCATCCATCTCCAGACAATAGATTATGTTTGAGTGTGTGTTTGTGTATGTGTAACCAATATGATCCATCAAGTGTTATTTTTGTCGTGCATAAAATGTTATTAAAATGCCCCCATGAATGTCACCTTGTCATATGCTCATCCATACCACTAGATGGCGCATGTGTTAAATACCACCCAAACAATTCAGCTAAAACTCTTGGCCCCGGAAGTAGTAGCTCCATCACATCTCACACGTGAAAAGAAGAAACACCGTAGTTAAAAACATGGATATCACAGAAGTCCCCCGAAAGCAATTTAATGGCAAGAAAAAGAACAACAAAATGCAAAGGAAAAAGAGTAATCCTAACCAGGAGAATGGCAACGTTAGCGATGTGGAGGTGGTGGAGACTAAACCTGTTACCACGCCACAAGAACCTATGCTTCCACCGACATTCAGCCTTTCCGAAATCAAGAATAAACAGCGCCGACATCAGATGTTTATGAAACTCAAACAGGATAAACGAAAGGTAAAAGTGGACTGATGTGTATAAAATGGGTGAATGATTATGGTAATTCAATAACTTAAATCCCTGGTTGATGCTTCTGTGTGTGTTTGAATTTTCAGCAAAAGATGCAAGTGAGGAAAACGAGAAAGAAGGAGAGGGATGCTTTAGGTGACAAGGTGAGTCTCATGGTCATCGTTCTTAGTGTTGGAAGTCATCAGACAGAGGGTGATCTTTAGTTTTGTTTCCATGATTTGACAGCAATAACAAGTATTTCAACATGTTTAAATCAAAGTGTGTAACCTAATGCATCAAACATAAATGACGATTAACTCTTTTTACAGGCACCACCAAAGGAGGTCCCTAAGACTATAGAAAACCAGAGAGTGTACGACGAAACGACAGTTGACCCAGACGATGAAGAGGTAAATTGGTGTTATTAGTACGGTTGCTCTTCTTTCTGTCGTGATGTTCTGCTGTGCTGTTTGTCATTTATTGTTATGTCAACGCTAATTTACAGGTAGCCTTTGATGAGGGAACTGATGAATTCTCTTCCTACTTCAACCGACTGACTAACCCCAAAGTACTCATCACAACATCAGACAGACCCAGGGGGGTGAGCAGCTCTCAACACTTTCTTTATACTTGCGTGTCTTACCAAACCCGATGCTGATTCTGTAAAATAATAAACAATCGGTTTCATCCTTGAATCATCAGCTATTTCAGTAAACTGCCAGCTTTGAAAGGTAGCTCCTTTCTGTTATATAATATTCCCATTTCAGAGCGAAGTCCCAGCCGCAGTGCAGATAATAGAAATTAAAATATTACTCTAATCGCTCATTAGAGCGATTAGATACCAGCTGAGCTTCTCAATACTGGGTTCATTGGAGTCATCCTCTGTGCCTTTTTTTTTGTTTTGTTTTATCTTTCAGAGGACGGTTCGGTTCTGCGAGCAGCTGGCCACGGTGATCCCGGATGCCCACGTTTACTACAGGAGAGGACTGGCCCTGAAGAGGGTCATCCCCCAGTGTGTCTCCAGGGGCTTCACTTACCTCATGGTCATCAACGAGGACCGCAAAGTGCCCAGTATCCTCTGAGACCCTCTACTTCTACTATATTATTATTATTCTGTCATTTAGCAGACGCTTTCATCCACTTACATTGATGTATGTCATTCGTTAAGGAGCAGGTAGGGGATGGATGGGTGACTTGGTCAAAGATGCCTACGGGTGGAGCTGTGTTATATTCTATAAGCTATATGTATTATTACTCTAGTTTCAAACTGCATATATGTTTGAATGGTGAGTAAATATATTCTTTAGATTCAAGTGCACTTCTGGCTCCCTGGCAAACATGATTTTACTATCTGAATAGTATTGTGGCTTCATTAAGTGTGTCCTCCTTCACTGCAATACCAAGATGGCTTGGTTCTCTGTCACCTCCCTGATGGACCCACGGCTCACTTTAAAGTTAGCAGTGTCCGGCTACGCAAGGAAATGAAGGCAAGTAATGTTCAAGCATTAATCCCACTGTCTTTCTTCCAGAAAATGTTTTTTTACACTTTTACTATTGTCATACATTTTGCATGCATTTAATTTACAGAAAGGTAGAGTTTGGCCATCTCACTGCCTACAAGTACTGTGCAGCCATTTGTGGTTGAACTCAGTACCTTTTGGATGGGGAAGGGCAATAGAAGTAATGCAATATATTATCATTAATGTGGAGTGCCATAAACACTGCGTTTACTGTCCTCAGCGGCGAGGCAAAGAACCGACTGAACACACCCCAGAGGTGATCCTGAACAACTTCAGCACACGCCTGGGTCACGGCATCGGCCGTATGTTCGCCGCCCTCTTCCCACACGACCCCCAGTTCGTGGGTCGGCAGGTTGCGACCTTCCACAACCAGAGAGACTTTGTGTTTTTCAGGTTTCACAGGTGGATCTTTTTCTCTGATCTATATATATCTAGCTATCTATGAAACTATTTTTGGTAGTTTTTTACTTTCTTATGTTGGGCATATTGTAACGCATGTTTTTAAAAGGTGTTTTACTCTTGAACCCATCACTAAAATACAACCAACTCCCTGCTTATTAGGTATATTTTCAAGAATGAGAAGAGAGTCGGCATCCAAGAGCTGGGGCCACGCTTTACCCTCAAACTGCGCTCACTACAGAAGGGCACCTTCGACTCGAAGTTTGGGGAGTACGAATGGGTTCTCAAGGTAACGGTTGCGTCATCATTTTTACTCAAACACTGGCTGTCACTAGTACATTTCCTTTTTTGGAGTGGTTATTTATAAAGAAAATGCAATTTCATAAATCCAATATGAATCTTTGTCACTTTCCATCAACACATCATTTGTCCTAATAGCTTTAATCTTTGTGCTGCTAACATGCTGGCTTGTTATGGTATGTTGTCATGTAAGCAAATATACTAATTAAAGCCTGTCATTATCGCTTTGCTTTCCAGCGCCATGAGGTGGATGCGTGCAGAAGGAAGTTCGTCCTCTGAATGCATAGCGACAATCTGCCTCTTGTCACACAGGCAGTCTCCTGTCTCCTATTTAACTGCTCCTGCTGGGTTTTTAAGGGTGAACATTGCCCATGGTATCCCAACCAGTAGTTATGTCTTTTAACTTGTGATGTCCTTCCTGGTCCAATGTCCTTTGTAGGATGGGAGTCAGGCTCTATCATTTTGATTGGCATGTCACACCCTGATGGTAAATAGTCAACAGAAACATGGGCAGAATCAATGTACATCATTTATACAAATACATGCATCTTGTGGATGGCAATTGCACAGACAGAAGCATATTTTCCTTGTGTTTGAATCAAAATGTTGAAATCAGATAAAAGATCTGGTTACAAACTTACTAGCCCATACATAGCTGAACTGTCCATGAGTAACTTTTAAAAAAATAACCTGTTTGTAAATATGGTTTCGTACAAAAAATAAAATCTACATACGGGAGTTGTTGGAATGTTGTATTTTATTCACAAATATATGGAAAGAAAGCACACTTGAAAACACACTTTATGGTATTAGTTGCTACTAACTGGGTGAAGACCGTTCTCATAAGCACCTTGAGATATTTAGATGTTATCAAAAAAAAAAAAGGTTAGTTGGCTGTCCCCAAATTCCCTGGCACTCGTAACAATCAAGTCCATAGTGCAGGTTCTGATGAACGTCAAGGCACCCTGGAGTCAAAACCTGCAGAGATGGACGTTGGTGGTTTTGTAAATGTCAAAGATAAGTGATGTACTTTATTAATCCCAGATGGTAAATTACTGTCCCAGACAAAAGTTGAGGACAGTAATGGAATAACAAATAAATGTATACAGAAATGCACAATATGACTAGTGGAAAAGTAAAACAGTTTAGATACACATCATGCTTCATTATCGAAACTCAACATACATTGACTAATAAATACATACACCAGCGGTTATATTTGAGGTGTAGTGTCGACTCCACTTAAAAAACACGCTATGCGTGGTGTACTATAACATTCAAGGAACATGCTTTTGAGGAATAAACTGGTACTCACAAAGGCAATCATGTTGGCTATAAAAAGGAGCAGACTTTCTGTGGTCTGAAGGGGTTTGTGCTAGAGGACATGCCCGTGAGGAGAGGGTCCTGCTGGGCGTTCTGGAGACAGAACTGCTGCAAGTCGGCTGCGGCCTGAGACACCTGTGGACAAAGACAACTACAATTTGATTTCCTTTTTTTTATATGTAAAGTCGTTGTGATGTACCAACCGTTCGAGATTTATACTGACTGCAACAGTTGGCTAAGGGATCACATGTTTATGATCGTGAATGTAGTTGTACCCCTAGGAAATAGCCACAGGTCGCCATCGTCAGACTTTTAGACCATCGGGAAATAAAACACGCCCTGTGTTTTAACCGTACCTTTACTCTGTTGATGCTGGCCTCAAAGCGCAACTGTTGAACGACTTTCTTCATTGCCATGGTGTTGGATGATCCCGACATGGTTGGAAACTTAAAAGTGCCAGACAATCATACAGAGAAAACTTTGTTCTTCGGTTCTACGCTTCCCTTCCTCAATGTTGCGTTTCCGGTCATTTTTATTTGGGATGCATAAAGTCTGTGTGCATATTTCAACTGCGCCCTCTGGTGGAATAAATGCCTTTACACATGCAATGCAAGATTAATGTATAAGAATAGCTGGGCTTTTTATTTAGCCCTGGTGTTCTTTTGAATGTTTGAGAACTTCAAACTAAACGAAATTTTGCATTAGGATAAAAAGGCTATTTCAGGGTTTGAGATATAGCAAATGCATACACTCGACTTTTCATGAACACCAAGGCAACACCAGTTTAAGCACTCTCTCATTAAGTAAATTCCTTTGGCAGCCTCTTTCGTTTGAGAAAAGCAAAGCTCGAGTGGCTCTTCTGGCACTAGAGTTCTTCAGTTGTCCCACACGAACATCAACCGTTACCTTGTTAACTACCAAATTATTCTATTTTTTGTATGTGCTAAATCAAGTTAATGATGGAATTGTCATGCGAATCAATTAGATATCTCGAGGAAAAAAGACCAAAAAGCAGCAAGGTATGTGGACATGTTTATAATAGCTTAAGAACGGGCAAGGTTTCGCAAATTAAGGCGAATCAATTTGCGTTAATAAAAATAACATTACAAACAAAGACAAAGATATATCAATATTGAAGGCAGTGTATTATCCAAATGTTTCAATACGTTAACTTGATATGTTTTACCACGATTAGTTTGTGGAGCTCCATGTGCTTTACGTGCCCGATGACCAGTGGAATGGAAAGCTAAATAAAGTGCCAGCGGAAGCGATTGAAAGTTTCATATCTGCAGGTTTTATCAGGTAAGAAATCCTTACAGTAAGACTGTTCACATATTTCCATCGCTAGAGTTTTGTTTTTACGGTGATACATTTGAGTGAGAATATAATGACCTTTACTGTTTTATTTGTTCTAGAGTATATCCCGATATTACCCTAAAGAATCTAAGAAGTGAGCTTGGCATTTTTCTGGGAACAGAAATAAGGGTGGACAAATTCTCATTCCTGAAATGTGTCGGTCGCAGTTTAGCAGTAGTGAGTATAATTGGCTTAAAATTATGGTCTTCTGTGTGCGTTTGAGTAATTAATAGAGGCCCTATATTATCACAGCTGTATGTTCTTCTATTTTACAGGTCAAACACGAACAAGAGAAGGAGCTAAAAGTGAAAACATTTGCGCCACCTTATGTACGTATCGTTTATTTTTTCTTTACCAAATTGATGTAGGCCACGGTGAAATACAATAATTTCCTCTTCTTTTGAGCTTTAAAATGTATCGTAACCTACTTTACTTATTTACCTTGAACTGTATCCTCCTACGCTACATAAACACCAATACATATCAGATCATTGCAGACAATGAAACTTAAAATAAACGATTAATAACTTTCAATATTCTAAAATAAACTAATTCCTGGTTTGTTCGATTGGAAATTAAGTAACTTGCTACCCAATATACTCAATCATGTTTCAGATCCAAACATTGCTACTACTAGGCCTACTGCTCGTATTGTGTAGGCCTACATAGATATATGTTCTGTATTCATTGTTTTATTTTCATTTAGCCTTATTTTTTCTTCTGACATTTCTACTTCTTACCCTCCTGTGCATTTTGTTGTGCTCCCCAATATTCCCATCTGGGATGCATTAAGTACCATTATCTTATCTTAACTATAGCCTTAAAAAGCCTAAAACCAAAATCTGATCCAAATCCAAAGTCTGTGCTTGTCCATCCATCTCATCTCTCTGCAGGCCGCTCAACCAGAGCTCTACCTGCTGGCCGCGGAGGAGAACCAGAGCAGCGTCTGCTCCCAGTCGCTCACCCTGGACACCCGCAGCAGCTCCCCGGACCACCAGGCCTACTACCCCCACAAGCCCGTCACCGGGACCACCAAGGGACCCCCCGTCAAGTTCCCCCTGATCCCCCAGGGTTCCCGACGCTCGCCCCAGACCCCCAGCGCCGCAGACGATGAGGAGCAGCGGGAGGAGGAGGAAGAGGAGGGAGATGAGGAGGAGGTGGAGGAGGAGAGTGGCTGCTCCACAGAGGGAGGGAGAGAGGATGCTGGGGAAGGCGGGTCCTCCCTTAAGGCTGACTGGGCAGAGGAGAGGAGTCAAAGGAGGAGGTGCAAGAATCCAAGCAGATCACCGCATGATACACAAAGTAAAGGTGAAGAAAATATATATGTCATGATCAGAAACTGATCGACATGTATCTAACGACGTACAGTCGCTACGTAAAAGAGGCTTTTCCCTGAATATTCTTTCTTTCCAAATATTTGGTGAAATAGCATTTCCAAAAGATCAAATGATTTGAACTGGACCCTGCAGCAGGTAATTGACTTGTTAACACGTTTGCAAAGTGCAAGACAAACAAGCAATCGTGTCCGCTATCTGTGGTTTAACACCATTTGCCATCTACATTTGAACCCCTTACCAGACGGTGATCCAGCCCAGATGAAGGGCCTCCCTGGGAGAGAAAAGACGACAGGCTGTAAGAAAGACAAGCTGTCCTCCAGACCGACCAGAGACTCAGGCCTACCAGAGTCCCTGGAAGACAGACAGTCAGGCTTCTCCTCAGACAGGTGCTGTTCTCAGATGGTCCTAACATTTATTCCTCATCAAACCATTATGGCCTTTATAATTCTGCATCAACATTAGACTACTACTGCAGTACACTTGATTGTGAAACTACAGTTTAACGCTTCATAATAGATGTCTGATTATTGCAGGCTCAGACCATCAAAAGATTTACAGACAAAGACGCTGGCGGGGAAGAAGCCGAAAGCAATGGTACGAGATTTTATTTGTCATCTTTATTTGTCATCAACAACGTGGTCTAAAGTTTAGTCTATTAAAGAAGCAGAGTTGTCACGACAACACCAGACTCAAGTGTTTTAACAAGCTTTCCGGACTCTTGTAAAGTCCAGGCCTTTACAATAGGGCTTTGGCGATTCGCCAAGTTCCCCTGTCAGGGAGGTGGGTTACATGTAACGTGGTCAAACACCACAAAGACAAGAGGTATCCATGACGAAAAACAAAGCCACGTCAACTTAAATGTTGCATCACTTTGTGTGTTGTGTCTTTTCATAATGTGAGGTTCCAGGAACTGGAGGGGTGTCCTCAAAGCCTATGATACAATACAGCTCCCAACCTCTAGCCTCTGATGGGACCCTCACCACAAACGCCCCAGCTGGAACCCCGCTTCTTCAGGGTAACAGTAAGATAGTGTCTCAGTTATTATCCTGGATCAACAGCGATGGACTATTTAAAGGGCTGCTGTTTTACCCCCAGGTGGGATGTTGAAAAGTGATTACAAGTCATCTCAAAATCTTAAATTCCGTTGCATGTATGATATATCCACCAACCAACATGTGGGCTGATACAGCCATCATACATTGGGGTGAACACTGCCATGTGTGATAAAATAGAGGCTCTTAAACACCATGGATGTTACTGACATGGGTTGTATCTCTCTGTCTGAAGAAGATGAACTTATTGAGGAAATCAAGATGGTGAGGGAAGAGAGGAAGCAGCTTGAGTGGACAAGACAGGAACTGCTGAGGAAGGGGAAGGACTTATTGGCCCAAAACAGGAATCGTAGGAATCAAGGTCAGTTGAAGAAGCAACACCGTTTTGTTGCATGTCGTAATGCGGTGTGTCTTTTTGCCGAACTTTCAGGGGAAAACCAATTATTGTTCAATTAATGTGGGTTGAAAATGGTCCCTCAAAGACCAGAGTAAAATTGGGACAATTTAGGATTATAACAAGATTTGATCCAAAAATAACCTAAAACATAATCAATATTGAAGTGTTTTTCCCCTCTTTTAAAACCACACTAAAGCTCGTGACAGTTGGAAAAAGAAGTATTTTGAGACCAAGAAAGCCACGGCACCAATGGAAGAGACATTGAGGAACATGCGTCAGGAACTGGAGACATTTTACAATAAACTCCTGCACCAGTTACAGGCCAGAGACGGCAGAGGCAGAAATAGACATCAGGGGAGGTCCTCCACAAAGGTCTGTTCCTTAATTCACTTTATTCCCATCATGTGTCAATTCATTCGAATTTTAATTTACATGATTATCCAATAATCTTTTCTAGCAATAGTAATTATAATTCAATAATTCATTGTCTTTCCTAAATTACACACTGAAAGTTTAATTCGGCAGTGACATCACGTCTATTTTATCATGTTTTATTAGCATCTTGTAATGTCCCCCCACTAACCATAATCCCATCTGCTAGAATGAGCTCATCATTCAGATCATGACTGAGAGCCATGAAATTGACAACCTGAGAAGACAAGTAGAAGATGCCAAGATGAAACTTATCACAGAGATAAGGGTACATAATTTATTGATTATTTTCATTCATCATAGATATAGCTACACCCAATAGTATAAAATGTGAATTGAATCTGCGAAAAGGGAAAACCGATGTATATAAATACAACAAATTGATGTTGCATTGAAAAGTTAGCTAATTGCGCTTTTTGTGACTGCATATTAATACACCCTAATAAGGTACTAGTTACCAATGACAGTAATATCAAACAAACAAAAAGTGGTTGACATCGTCTCCTGTCTGGCTCTCTCTAGTTAAGGAAACAGGCTGCTACCGAGCTCAGGGCGCTGAAGGCCGAGCTGGCCCAGAAAAAGAGCCAATCGATTCACACTGGACCTATAAACTCCCAACCGTTTGGGCCAATCACACGGAACAGACCATACGCCCAGAAAACTGGATGCTAATTCAATGTTTAGGTTAGGAAATTCGACACATTTTAGCTGTACAAAAAAGTGAATGGGATGTCTAATTATGTGTGAATATAAGCAGGTGCATCTTTCTTAAACAATTATGTATTTGAATATGCACTGTGTACTGGAGTTGACATTTAGTTATATTGCACTTTACACATGCTTAGAATTTGATGTAGTCCTAGTATTTGCTCGTAATGTTTGATATTGTATCTGATCGTTTTTAAATCGTAATTGTGAAAGGTGTTTAAAAATTTAAGTTCTTCATTACAACAATCCTGAAGTAAGCTTTTTTCAACACCAAAACTTTGTTAATTAAATACTTCAATATGAGGCAAATACTTGTTGAAACATTTTTTTATTAAAAGCTACATTTAAAAAAGTTGTTTTAGCATTTCCAAGAAGCTGATTCAAGTGGGACACCCGACATGAAATACTGCGAACCAAAACAGCAATAAAACAGAATCAACTTTGAAGTACAAACATATATTCCTGAAACAAACAGTGAAAGCAAATCGCTGGGCCTCACAACCTCACAAAAGATTATACTGACTAGGCAACAGATGCCAGGAGATTCAAGGCAGGTGTAAATTTCGCCCATTTAGCATTGCACAAGAGCATTCCACATCATTGTAGTCTGTTGCTGGGCAGCCTCATCAATGTAGTTGAGGAGATTGCCGTTCCACATGCCAATACCCCTCAGCCCTTTGGTTTTCACCAAGCTTGCCTTGAGGCAGATGCTGTCCGGATCATCATACCATACCTGGTGGATCTGTCCATTCTGGTCCTGAGAAAATGTACATGAAAAAAAATATATATATAAAAAAAACAAAGGAACAGCATTGTGAGCCAGCTGCCAGACATTAACAACAGCAATGTTTTGTGATGTTAATAAGGCTAGAAAATGCTACCACTCACGAGGGGAATTCAATAGGACCATTTTTATTGCATCTGTAAAGTGTTATGTGTTGTCTTGTGGTGTTGCCATAGTAGAAGGTCACTGGCACTCTAGACTACAAACTGTCACCAGAAAAGGCAGCAGGTTTTTTCCCAATGTTATTTATTCAGACTAAGTGTAAAACGCACTCACAACTTTGAAGGACCAAACAAATTTAAATAATCCAGTGCTGGACAACCTCTTGTGCCAAACGAAGAATGCAGTTAACCCAAACTTTCAATCCAATGGAGATTGAACAAAGGCTAAGTTCAGAGCTAAACGTAGCATCATGGACATTGAGCGCATTGGAGACTGATCCCCCAGTGGCGCTTTTACAAGGCCTACCTCGTAGTTAAAGTACGGAGCTTGCTGCCGCTGGTCCCACAGTCGGCCAGTCATAGAGCTGTTGACCTGCTTCATGATCCAGCTGTAGGTCTTCTGTTTACCTGCTGCGTCACTGCAGGGAGCTCCACGGAACGGGACCTTCTCTATGGAGCACACCCCGTCCTAGCGTGGTGCAGGACATGATGCCACCAGCCCGTCTTAGCTTTATTGACCCACTTGCAAACCATGCACAATGCTAACTTTGCACAATGTTAACTAGTATGCATATTACTTACTTTACACAAACTATGCACAAAAAGTGCTCACTATTCACCAATTATGCACAATGCTATGGATAGCTAGAGGACACAGAACACTCCATGACTGCCATTTCTCTGTAGGGCTGTTTTCTAATTTCGCACTGTTAAATGGAAAATGTCTTACCTGAGATAGGTTGAGGCACGAGTAATCATAACCATACCACGGTACTCCCATCACTAGCTTTTTGGGGTCTATCTTTAGATCCAAATACTGGTAGTAGCCTATAAAAATCATAATTCCAGGTTAAATGAATAAGTGATTTGGCTTCAGCAACTAAAAGCACATACATGTATGGGACAGCATACCTGTAAGGGTTTGAGACACTGGGGCGTTGGCCATTGCAATACAGTCCCCCAAGATCTGACTCTGCTCGTCGTAGGACATCACAAACAGCAGGTCACAGGACTCGGCAATAGTCACGTAGTCATAGCAACGCTTGTCTATGCAGTTCGGTGACCATGCAACATCAAATGAGACCTAAAAGATCAGAAAATAAAAGACCCTAAGGCGACTTAAAGTGAATTCATATACAGGGAGAGGTTAGGCATCTTACTCAAGGTCTGCGGACATTGGGGATCGAACCCCGGAACTTTTCGGTTGGGAGTCAAACACCCTAGCCATCACACTAGCCTGCCCCAATATTAACAACGGATAAGACCCATATGCTTTTCGAGCCAGAAAGCATTGACAAAAATAAAACAGAGAAATAAAGGTAGATAATTTGTTTACCATGCTTCAGTATTTGCCCGACGCTTTCATTGGATCAGCGTTGATTGGTGATTAACATATTGACCCCTCACCTGTGAGCCGGGTATCTCCCTATGGAAGGCTTCTGTGCTTTCCTTCACCAGGGCTGTGAGAGCGTGGTACTCCGGAGAACCAGCCTCCACTGCATGCTCAATGTCTATGTTGATTCCATCCAGGAACTGAGTCTTGGCCAGGTTCACCTTCTCTGTTACCCAGGCCGTTCTGTTCCCCGGGTCCACAATATAGGGGACGAACACGTCACCTTGTAAAATAAGGAGAATTCTATCGGGCGTGTGATGAGATTAATGATTGCGTTTTTATATCCCTCATTGTCATTTAGGGTCACGGCAAACTCACCAGAAAAGGCATCTGTAATTTTAAACAAGTTGCCCTAATCTTGTAATTTAGGTAAAGATAATGTGGTTTTTAGAGCAGAATGCAGAGTAACAGATACAATTTGTAAATCTGAAGGCAATAAAGGTGTTTTTTTAATTATAATCTCATTGTTATATTGTATTAGTTGGCAGTTGGCAAATAAATAACTAAAATAAAAAGGACATGAATGTTGATGGTTGCTCTACCTTTGAGCACAACTCGTGCGCCTTTGGAATGTGCATAACACATGAGTTCAGAGTCATATTTTCCAAATGCTGCCACTGTTGTCACAATGCTCCAGTTATACGATCGCCATGCTTTTCGACCCACATCAAACACAAACACCTGCACAAAATAAGGAAACGCATATGCCAGTTTACTGCAGGAACAAGGCAGACACACACGCAACACAAGAGTAAGTATCGCAAGCCTCTACCCTAACAACACTGCATGACAACGCTACCACTTCCACTTTTCCTAAGTACTGATAATCGTGATACTTTGTAATGTCAAAAATCGTACTGTATAAACAGGCTATTTTTATACAGCAATAACAATAAAATAAAAACATAACATCTATAAAATTGAGTATGACTTGTGACATGTTTACCGTGTTTTAACGTAAGTGTGTTATACACAATTGTAACCAGTAGGCTGTATCTGTCTGCTGTCAAAGTGTGGCGAGTGGGTGGCGCTTTAATCAGGCTTTAGAACGCATACTGAGTTTCTAATTTATATTGTTGATAAAAAAAATGCAGCCAACCTCAAAGTCTCTTTTCTGTCGAATTGGTTGACAAAGATCCTGGCTTTCACACGGACAAATGTCGGCCGTGGCAACAAGGCATATTGTTGAAATAAGTATGAAGATCAACATTTTAAATCCCGTCATGACTCGCTTATAGTCAGCTGAGTCAGCTGAGATGAGGAAACTAGTCACGTGATAAATCAACTCATGCATAGTACGGAGTACAAAGTTGGACAGTTTAAATTGCCTACAAATATCCTATGCCTATATCAAAGCTTTAGACCATGTTTTAAGTAGGACTAGCCCTACGTACGCCATCAAATTAATGGTTTTCTTTCCCCTAGTTTGACTTTTTTATATATCCTACAAATGATCTAATGCTTTTACAAAATAGGAGTCAGTCATTAAATGTATTTCTTTAGAAATAGTAAGACTACCTATGCACAATATTCCTTGAGTGGACATTGAGTGGACTCTTTTGTAGCAGTTTGAAATAAAGTGTCTTTGAAATATACTTAACACAATGTCTAATGGAAAGCTAGAGGGGCTAAATGTCACAACTCACATCAAATACAATCTAATGATCCAACTACATTTTTTTAGTTAAACGACTTTAAGTATGACCACATTTCCCTGGAGCTATAGCAAAAATCCAACATGAAAAAAAGTTATGTTTCTTTATGAAGTTAAATGTCATCAAATAACATATCTGAAGCATTTTAAGCTTTGAGGATTAAGACTAAAAAGACGAGGAACCATAAAAGATGGTTCCATAGCTAGACTAGACATGGAACAAACAAAATGGTGGTACTACATCAAAGTCCTGGTTTTTGACCAGGGTCTTTCAGGAGTGGATATCAAGGTGTCAGTGGTGACTGATTAGCAGGCATCATATAACACTCTTGCCCCAGTTTGTTTGGCTGAATGACATCAGGGTGCTGTGTTGGTAACAGCAGAGCATCGTCGGGGTAGTAGACATCAAAGTGATGCTTGACCAGAAGAGTGTAGGCCGACACTATGAGGTAGTCAGGGGGTCGCAGGGGGGCACACCATAGTCAAGTCAGTCAGCTTGTTGACCCCAGTTAATACAAAACATACACAACACTGCACTCAAAACACAAACTGCAACCAGCAAAGCCACATCAACTATTGCAGTGGTAGATCGCAAAGTTTGAGGGAAAATAACTGGGATATCGATAGCACGTGCACGTGTGCGAGGCGATAAGGTGTGTAATGTGTGTAGTGTACAAATCCACAACACAGGTCAGCCTTGTTGAAGCTCCTCTGTTTGTAGTGACGTGCGTCCGTATTGGTCAAAACCACACAACACAAACAAGAAATGCAATGTCCTTTTCTTTACGAGTTTGGTAGTGATGTTAAACAACCAAAAGTACAATTTAGATTGCAAACTCTAGTTTAGCAGACACGAAAAAAGCAAGCCTCACATGTGCACTTTAAAATCGCAATGTGTAACATTTCGAACAGCTTGTAGCTTAAAATAAATTATGCTAAACACAAAAATAATCTTAGTATAGACCCTTCCTGAAACCCCTCCCACCCATTCAATGTAGGCCGTGCGGGTGACATGTTCACTTAATTAAGAACTAACTAGAACGACCACAATTTGCGTGAGCGAGAAGCCCGAGATGAGAACGAGTATAAACTGCCAGGATAAAGTGAAACCACTATCTGTGTTTGTCTTATTTTTGCCCTTAGATAACACATATTTTAGATGGCCACTTGGAGAGTACACAAGTTCGGACCCAATGACATTTTACTAACAGGCTGGGACATTAAATGGGTTGCCAATGTCACTGAATCGTTTCCAGTTGTGAGCCTGCCAGGTCCATGTGTACAAATGAGAAAGTAATAAAACAATATAAGGCCTACTTGGACATCATAATGGGGCCTATGTTTTAATTTCTTATATTGAAATACAAACATGTGTGTATGCCTATTTGTGGGTATCATTTATTTGCTCAGTGGCCTTGAATGCAATTAAGGTATTTTGTGTGATATATGTAGGCCTATGGGGTTGTATGTAGTTGTAGATGTAGTTCAGGATAACAGGTTTTAGTATTTGTAGCAATATGTCTTGCAGGTCCTTTTTTTTTAAGAATATCCCAATATTCATTGTCATGTGTCAAGAGATAGGTCTATTTTCCACAGATGAGCCCAAACCTTTACAAATGAATACATTTTCGATGTTTGTTATGGTAATGCATGCAGGTTTTATTAGAACATGACAAAGGACATTTACATGTAGTAAATACTTCCGTTTGGGAAAGGAATCTCAACTATTCCTCCATACTACTATAAGTACAATATAATAGGGAACACATTACAGTGTGTAATGTAATCTTAAGCGCACTGGGCTGAGCAGCGGCAGGCCAGGTGGGCATCGATGGTCTCCTTTAGGTCCTCGCTCTTCTCATAGATGTTGTTCAGACCCTTCCAACTCATGTTGGAATCTACAGGAACGATGGAGAACAAAGCAGTTAAGACTACTACATTATTTGATCACTTAGCAGACCATTTCATTGAAAGCAACCTCCAGTGAATTTCAGATGTTATTAAGAAAGGAGCAGGTAAGGGTTTAGGCTTCTTGCTCTAGGAATGCCTGCAAGTAGTCTGTGGATATTGGGGTTCGAACCCAGGACCTTCCGGCTGGGAAGTCAAACACCCCAACCACTAGACTATCCAGCCCCGTCCCCCGTCCCCTGTCCCCGTCCTCCACAGCGAAGCACTGTCTTCTTTAAGTGGTTTTGACTTACCGACGGGCAGACAGTGGAAACCAACGGTGACAGGGATGGTCTTCATTGGGGTGCAACCAGACAGGCAGCGCAACACAGGCTCAACAGAGTAGCATTTGGAGTCTTCTCCATGGAGGATCATTTGCTTCTCCAGCTTCACAGATTCAAGCTTCATGAAACACTCTGAAGGAGAAGAGAAGTAAATCCAAAGTAATGTTTTGCAAGTCAACCAAATGATCAACATCAAAACCCAGTTTGAAGCTAAAACACATATGTCGTAGCTTTCCACCAAGCTAATGAACTCAACCAGGCCTAGGCCATATCATCCACTGGTCTTACTTGAGATGTCGCGGCAGCTCTCGGCAGGGATCACCCAGGATTCGGCGTAGCTGACTGAGTTTGAGGCTAGACGTCCATTGGGGGTCCAGTACTCCTGTCTGACCTCTCCGTCGGCCTTTCCACAGAGTCCACAGGTCTGTCCCTTCATCCAGTCCACCACCTGGACCTGTGAAAAGAATGATCCACTGTTAAGGAACCTCCTTTGTATCATATAGCATAGGCATAAAATTGTGCGTTGCATAGTATTTTCTTGATACCTTCAATGTGTTGGCGTCCAAAAACACCTCTTGAAGACCGTGGCTTGGAGCATGGAGTGCAATGCCCTCACCCAGCTTCTTGATCTGGATTTTGTCTAAATAAAAGTATAAATGTAATTTGTACAATATGACCAGTATATCAATCATTGGACTGTAGTTCCAGTTCACAACGTTACTTATGTACTTGTAGGATGCTGGTACGGAAGGTTGGCAATGGGCAACATGATTCCGTTGATCTTCACCATGATGTCATTGTTCAGGGGAAACAGCTCAACATCACTGTTGGGTAAAATAAATAGTGCGTGATCTTGATAGATACATGTGTAAATGATACACATATCCAAAAGGAGTGCAAATATGTCCAATGAACTCCTGGAAGGGATTTACTCACATGTCAGCAATTTGCACGTTGATTTGATTCTTGTTCAATGTCGGATCCTTCTTTAGCAGAACAATGAATTTCAGATCTGCGGTGCAGTCCTGTGCCAAAACTTGATAGCAAGACTCAGGCATCTGGTTCTTGAAGATGCGCTGGTTGAATGTGGTCAGCTTGTTATTGACCATGGTGCACTCAGCTATTGCAAAATGAGACAGATTAATCAAAGGACGTGGATTTTGTTTTCATTATTTTGTATTATTTTTATATTTTTTATTACTTATTTTTAAGTAATTTATTTTAAATCGAGGCTCACCTGCATGAGCTTTGGTGAGCACATATACAATCTTATCAGATAGACTGTTCTGATAGGCCACCAGCTCATCAGCTGTATTTCCAACAGGGAGGTAGACTGGAAGCACCACATCCAGTTTGTAGAAGGTCCTCTGTAAAGCAACAGCAATATTTTGATATTGATCACCAGGAATTAAAGGAACAGCATAACAATTATCTTTTCAGTATTTTTTCAAACTACTATATTTAGGAGAAACCTACCCATGGTGTATTCAGCACAACATTCAGGGATTTGTCAGATGTGAAAGCCACAGTCAGTTTTAATTGTTTCTGAGCACGCTTAGCCTTTGTCATTGCCATGCCTGCCCACTGTGCAGCATTTCCGAGGTAGTCTGACAGCCTAAATCAGGGTGAAAATCATATATCATACATTCAGTTATTTGTTAGAGCCAATTGGTATGATAAGGTTGGTGTGATTTGTGGCTTTACATCTTGGCATAGCGCTTCGCGGAAGTTGGAAGCTTGTCCCAGGTGAACTTAAGGCGCATCGCAGAGCTTTTACCAACAAGTCCAGTTTCAGTCAAGATCTTGGTCTGGTATTGCTTGCAATCAATTCCCCAAGCAACCTTGGCCTAATTGGAAACAATGAATATGACCTTCAAGCATATAAAACACAGAAAACGATGACAGCTGTTGCTGAAGCTGAGTTCGGGGCTGTTGCTGAAGAAGGTCTTACCATGATTTTCTCGTAGCTGAGCAGCACAGCGTCAGCGCAGATCCTCCAGTGGTCATTCTCCACCAGGTTAGCGAGGATCAGCTGGACTCTGGAAGCTGTCTTGTCCCAGTAGGCAGTGGCCTGGTATCCCTGGGCCTTGTGGTCAGCTCTCACAGCACGGACAAGGATCGTCACAGCGGGAGTGATGGCAGTCGCAAGGTATTTGGCCTGACGATTCATACAGAAGGGATAGGCTTAGCACCAGCACCCATTTAGTGTTCAATGTTACCCATCACATGCATTGGTTCTTTTTGATGACTGCACCTTGTTGTAGATGGCCTCGAAGCTTGAGGCGCTGCTTCTGCTTGATGCTCTGGCTGCGGAAACGGAATGCTGAAAACATAAAAAGAAATAGGTGATTTAAATTAATAATGCAATGACCATTATACATAACTATTGGTATAATTATATTTCCTCAAAGAGAGATGACAAATAACACACCTGGTGGATGTGAGTCTTGGAAAACTTCAAGTCAAAGTGATGTTGCTGAAATTAACAAAACAAGAAGACAATTTAACACACTTTAATTCAAACAAGGACATCTATTTCATATGTTGATTCTGGGGGGTTTTTTCAAACCAAGGAATTTAGACAAAAACAGGCATCACCTTTGAAATGCGGGAGCTGGAGCTAGAGGAGCTGGAAGAGAGTACTCTGGACTGGGCATTGGAGCGCCTGCTGGAGGCGCTGCTGGAGCTGCTACTCCCTCTCTTGCTGAGAGGGGCATTGATGTCGACAATCTTGCTATTACGGCGAGACGAAGAGCTGGATGACTGGGATGAGGAGGAGGAGGAGGAGGCGCGGCTGCGGAGCTTGGAGCTGCTGGAACTGCTGCTGGAACTGCTGCTTGAGCGGGATTTGAGGGAACTAGAGCTGCTGGAGGAAGAGGAAGATCTGGTGGCGTTCTTCAGACCAGGAGCCAGGATCTTCTTGAGTTTCAGCAAGACGTTCTTCTCCTCCACAGGTTCTTCCTCATGGCTCATGGTGATCACCTTGATGATCTTCTCCGCTGCCTTCTCGCCAACTTGAATCTCAATCTCGATCTTCTCAATCACAGGTCCAGCGGCTGGAGGCAAATGGTTGATAATAGTTATTTGACTTAAATATTTATATTTAATCCAATGTCTTTTAAATAATTGTAATCATATTAAATATTTGTACTTGCCTGGTGCAACCTCGACAATGAAGCTATGTTTTCCAATAACAGCATATAGTGGGCAGTCTTTGATGAAGGCTGCGTTCCGAGATTCAATCTCTGTGCATACCTTGATTCCGAATGTTTTCAATTCACCACACATTTTCTTAGCAAAGGCAGCATTGCGGTTGATCATTTTGATGATGTTCTCAGGCAAATCAACAGGAATGATTTCTGATGATGTTGACTGTAAAAACAAAATAGCACAAAATGAAATTCAGACAATGTTTCTAAAACTATGAAATTGTAAATATTGCATTTGTTTGTGTTTTCCAAAGAGCAGGTCCCAAACTCACCAATCCACTACCCAGAGAGGATGCAAGAGAAGCCAACCTGGAAGCGATCTTAGAAGTAAATGTTTCACGTGACAGTGTTTTGGGCTTCATTGGAATCATTGGAGTAAACTTTGCAGCTGCAAGATCTTCAACATTTCTTGCAATGGCAAAGGTCTCCACACTGCAAGAGAAGAGAGAACATTAAGCTTTTTTCAAATAAATTATCAAAATTATTAAGTAAAAGAAAAATAAATTACATTGCAGTTGTGATCTTATCTACACCCTGGACAGGCAAGGCTTGAATCTTGAAGTTGCCCTTGATGAAGTCAATTCTTGCTTCAATCTTTGCAGGAACAATTGTGTGAATTCTGGCTATTGACATGATGGCAGCCTGGATTAAGGCGGTGTTCACACCCATGACAGCGTAAGTATACATGGCAACACTGAGGGTCAGAAAGGGATGGAACATGGATGAAATAGCAGTAACGATTATATTCCTGATTATTAAATGAAATGCATCATATGATCATGTATGCATGCAAACAACACTTTCTAGCACAAGCAGCATGTCATCAAACTGGCATGAAATGCAATGTCTCTCTTTTTTTGTTCTTTTTTTTTGTACCTTGGAGTAACCATGGTTCTGAGCTCAATGTCGGATTTAAGAAGCTGAGCAGCAGCGAAGTTCTGAGGTAATGGAGGGGACACGGTGGTCTGGACTGTAATTCACACAGAACGTTGTCAGTGAAAAAAGGAGGTCATACATTTTTGGCAATACCATTTTTTTGCTTGTTTTAGGTTTTGTTTCTGGAGCTTACAGTCAACAGTGGCAGCGGCCACAGCAGCGGTGTAGAAGCTGAGCTCCATGGGCAGACCAATACTTGTGGGCATGATGCGACGCACCTCAGCAATCAGCATGGGTTTAGCATAGTGGAATGAGAAGCCAGAGAGAAGGGCCTCCAGGGCCTTTCTTCCATAAGTGGCAACACTAGGTCCGGTGGCCAACTGTATGGAAAACAAGCCTTGGTTAAAATGGTGTCATGCTTCTTATTGAATGTGTTTATTATTTTATTTAATAATAGTTTTATGTAACTTTACACATTACCTGGATAAGCTGATCGATGACGGCTTTGTCTATGCTGGCAAAACCAATTTCCTGTCCAAAGAACTTCACGTACACTGAAGCCAGTGGCTGGTTCACAGGGGAGGCCCTCCAGTTAGAAATCTGTGGAAAGGAGACCATTGTCAACTCAACCGTGTGTTTGGAACTAATACGTTGGTGTTGAAGTGATGGCAGTGGAGTGATGAAACCTACTGCCTTGATGAAATGCTTAATCTTTGTGATCCTATCAGAGTCCGCAGGAGCCTGAGGCAACTTCAAGATGGCTTCCTGGATTCCCTCGGTTCTCACACCAAGCTGAAATAAAATACAATCAAAAAAGATTCCTTTTTTAATTAACATATTCAGAACAGATTTGTTCTTTCATCACCAATATGAAGTTATGTAGGACGTTCAGGCTACAGTTAGATATTTGGTGCTGTAATATTATGCATCAACTTTAATAAAGAAATCTGACCTCAAGAACATCAGCATAAGCTCCAGCGAAGTAGGTACGGGCCTTGGCCACAACAGCCTTGGGCATCACTGTGGCAGCATCATTTATATAGAAAGCACTGGCAGCAGCACCAATCATCCAGGGGTCTACAGACAGCACAGGACACATGTCAAGCTGCCAGTGTGATCAAGATGACATGTCTAAAGGAAAACCCTTGTCATAATAATTCACTCACTATGGTAGGCATCCAAGTAGAGAGCCCTGCTGAAGCGGAGGCTCAGCCTGTCTAATTTGGGGCTCAGCATCCTCACGGCAACAGCACATGCTGTGGCACTAGAAGAACAACGTCATCCGCTGTTAGGTTTCATGTATATTAGACCAAAATGGAGAATAGATTAATCATCATTATAGGTATTTGCTCTTACACTGATATGTAATCAGGAGCGGTGTTCTTGGTCATGGCCTTCATGTAAGAGTAGACAAAGCTTGCAACCTGCAGATTGCTTTCCTTCAGGGTTGCGTCGGCTATGGCAGACACCAGACCCATGGGGAGTCTGGTCTCAAACAGCACTAGAGCAGCAGCCATACGAATTTCAGCATGGAGAGCCTTGTCCATAAACACCTGAACAGCCGCATCCTGGATCTAACGAACAGAGGTGAAGGGTTAGAACCAAACCAGCAGAAACATGTGTTCAAAGCACAACTGTCAGGAATTGTAAGAAAGTCCTACCAGCTTGGGCTCCTTCTTTGCAATGTTCCTCAGTGCAAGGATAGCCTCGATGTGAACATTCATGGGCAGGGCAGCGGCAGCAGTGGAGAATCCAGGCAGTATCTTCATGATTGGCTTAAGACTGGCAGGATGGCCAGCATTACCCAGAACTTTGAGAGCAATAATAGCTCCCTCAATGTCACCCTTGGCAACAGACTGGATAAGCAGGTCGTGGATGGGCTGTTAAAGACAGAGGAAAGGTAAGATAGGATTGGAAGGGCTTTCATTGATCTTAATGTAGCACACAAAATCAAAGAAAAAAAAACATGTACCTTCACCAAGTCAACTGGGCACGCTGGCATTGCAACACAGTATTTGTTAACCATGGTGCCGAAGCCCAACATAACAACTTCACGAAGAACAGCATTGGCCTGGATTTTGTGGTGGGAAGTCATGGCCTGTGGAGTGATGAAAATAATTGATCATTGAGGTTTCTTAATTTCCAAAATGTAAAAACAAACAAACACAGAGACCATTTGGCAGGTTGACCTACCTCAACCAACTTGATGGCCTCCAGGTCTGCTGTCACCATGTGGACGGAGCTAATCAGAGCCTGAGCAGCTTCAACGACACTGATGTCATTGATGTGGAACTTCTCCTTGATGAACCTCAGAGACACATGAGTTCCAATGGCAGGTACAGCATTCAGGAACCAGTGCCTGCAAAACACAAACATACAAAGTTCAACATTACCTTTTTGGGCGTTGTTACTGCATTTTCTTTGGTGTTCATGAAGCAGTTTTCATGATCCATAGATAGAAACGATTTCCCTGGTTCCAGCCCCTGAATCCCTGTACAGTTTTAAAAATGTTTCTGTGATTCAGGGTCTGTTGTCAGTTGCCTGATTGGCTTAGCATGAATTTTCACTGAGCCAATCAGTGTCTTGCAGGCAGGACTATGCTGACGTAATCCGTGTGACCATAGCGAGAAACTGAAGGCAATTCAGCAACTCCCGTCACGAAAGGTTTGAATTCTGCCTTTACAGTTTTTTTTTTATGGATTCTGCTCTGAAGGGAGAAACTTCAGACTCAATTATGGAAAAGGAAGTAGAAATTCATGATGATTATCAGGCTAAGATATCATAATCAACCGACCTGTAAGCTGGCTTGACCTTGTACTGAGCCCAGAGGGCATCGATCCTTTCGAAGCTGATCACGCGCAGGAGCTGGATGAGCTCAACAAACTTGAGAGGAGCGTCTTCATGGACCTTGGCCACGTTGTAGGTCACCAAGTGGTTCAGCACTTCAACGATCTGTCAAGACAGGCAACGTGACCGAGGTTATTTTATGCAAGTGAGCATTGTTGTGTTGGTTGGGTGTGGTTTTTGTTGGCCGGCTGATGCACCTGTGCCTCTGCGTTTGTGATTCTCAGGAGCTGGATGGGAGTCTGGAGAAGCTCAGTGGCAAACTCATACTGCAGGGACCCACGGGGAATATAAGCTGCAGCAATGGGTGCAACTGGAGTCTTTGAAATACCAGCATAGGATAAAATTTGCCTGTGGAAAAAAGAACACAACAACATAAATCTCTGGTCTTGTGGTACAGGCGTAACACAAGTATGAATAGTAAATCAACCTTTTGTTTTAAAGATCATGGATACATACTTGGCCTCCATCTGGGCAGCCCCATTCATGATGTTAAAGGGGGAGAACTGGATGAGTTCAGTGGCAGTTGCCTCCAGGAGCAGAGCACCAGTGGCTGCTGGCTTCATGATATAATTGACTGCAACGGCTCCCTTCATGGCCATACCTTGCTGTTGAGACAAGACACAAGACA
Source organism: Molva macrophthalma (assembly GCA_027123675.1). Lineage (NCBI taxonomy): Eukaryota > Metazoa > Chordata > Actinopteri > Gadiformes > Lotidae > Molva > Molva macrophthalma. Next base: position 5,174,697 of record JAOPJO010000017.1, on the reverse strand, counting down.
ATTATGACAGCCGCGTGGCATGTGCAAGAAATATGCGAGTGGTAAGGTGCAAGGGTTCAAAGAAAACCAAGGAAACTTACAGCTTCACACTGAACACATTTCTCTGTGTAGGCCAAGCCGACATCCTTGAATATTCTGTCCTGGCAGTGGTTCAGGTCCTTGGTCTTGGTCAAATGAAGACGCTCAGTCTTTATGTCCTCACTGATGACATAGTGGGTCCTGCACACGCCCTGAGTCCCAGCCTAACAATCAAAAATCAATGACAAAGTTGTGGCACTGAAATACTGAAGTATTTAATGGTCGAAGTCATCAAAGAAAAATAAAGAAAATAAATGTCAAATACATGCAGCAATCTCTAACCTCTTGCAGCTCGTAGACATTCTGTGTTTTCTTGATGTTCAGCTGAAGGAGGTTCAGGACTCCTCTGAAGACATTCAGCACTGTGGTGGAGACACCAGCAGGTGCAAAGATTGCACCCACAACCCCATGAGCATACTGGAACTTGATGGGTGTCAGTAGCTGAGCTGCCAGGGCTGTGGTAAGCTTAGTTGCTGGAACAAAGGGGTCGTTGGGCCAGATTCCACTGTACTCAAAGAGCTTTGGGTCGACAACCTGCAAGGACAAGTGGAATAATTACTTCACTTAAAAACTTGCATTTAACATTCACGCATTTCAATTTTGGTATTTTGTTATTATTATCATTTGTTATTCTTATTCCTATTAATCTTATCCTAAGTATGGTACTATGTTACTTTTGACTATATATTGACAATGCTAAATGATTTACCTTCAGTAAGAAGGTGTCAGGAGCCTCAGCACTGATGACAATCTTGCTGCTTAGTTTGACACCAGCCCTGGCCAGACCAGCTTCCGGCAGACCTCCCATGATAACTGCCTCATAGTTGTACATGTAGGTCTTTCCTGCAGCAAACTCTGGGGCTGGAAGCAGGAGTCACAGAGTCATCAGCATACAGTAAATTCTATAGCTTTGTTAGCTGGGCAACAATTGATGGTCATTTTTTTTTTTTTAAGAAATCATGTAGTTATTTGTGCATGTTTTCACATCCAAGAAGGTATTCCCCATAAGCAATATGTTTGATACCATATTGAATATAAGAATATAATATAAAATTATTTTATTTGAAAATCATGATGATTAAAACATAGTGGCGTGAGGATAAGAACATCCAGGACGCTCTACTGTCCATACACTTCCAGAGAGGAAGTGTGGAGGGGTGCGCGCACACGCCAGACTGGCACAGCAGACGCATTTCCAGGAAAAAAAACTTGTCTTATATTTGGGTCAATACGGTATAACAGTAATAAATAATATCTCGAACTATGTAATGTTGCAACTGCATGTGTGATCATCTACTTACCATAGTTGAGTTCAATGCCAGCTGCAAAATACAAATAAATAGTTAGCAAAGAAAACAAAAAAGGACATATGTGCCAGTAAATGTGAAATATGGGGAAGGGGATGGGACATGATGATGACAAAACATTATTTTAACCCCAGCTATAATTATTACAAAAATCAAGAGTCATCTATTGGATACATCTATTAGGCATACAACCATAACAAAACAAATTATTATTATTACCAAATGGACACACTGCTTTAGCATTACTTACAATGTCAACTGAATAACCCATTCAAAAAAAACTCTATTATTGTATACTGCCAAAATGCAGCAAAACATTTTTAAATCTGAATGTTATAATTATAGAATATTCTGGCTTTCTGAAAAATGAGTTTAAAATGCACCTACTCAATTATAAAATCAACTCAATAACTAATTGTGTTATAGTAATTTTTTCAGGACTAGATGTTGAAACAAGGAGAACACATCAAAGACTCACCCACGAGGGCCAACGACAGAGCTAGAACAACCACCTTCATGACTGCTGGAATGTAGAACATGTTTTCGGGAGGTATCTTTTATAGGAAAAATAATTTGGGCGGATTTCGCAATATACACAAGTAACACTGGTCTTTGTTTGCCCGATGCTAGGTTGTCCCAATGAATGACATTACTAGTACAAAGGTTAGGTTAACCTGACTTTTTCAACAGTCCAAATCCTTTTTTAGTACGGCATAATGCACTTTATCTTTATTAAGGTTTCAAGGCTGATTCAATTAAGCTTTTTTTGTTGGTAATAGATTTGAATGCCCATACGTTTTCAGTTGAGTTGTTTATTACGTGCAGTGCAGGTTTTCGCCACATGGGGCACCACGATATCGTTAAATTGGTTTAACTAATAATAACAATTTATTTTTAGCCAATTAAAAAAACAAATTTAATTTTTCCATTTTTATTTATTGCAAAACAAATTATTTGGTTTGACAAAAGTTTGTGTGTGGACAGTGTGTAGAATTTAGTAGCAACTAGCAGTGAAGTTGCAGATTGCAACCAAGTGAGACCCCTCCAAATACATATGATATTTTGGTGAAAGGACGTAGCATAAGCTTGTCTTCATGGCTATATGAGCCGCATCCGAGAGAGGGTTGAGCTTCTCGGACACTTATAGTATAACACCACGTGTGTGTGGATGAGGGAAGCTCCGTCTGGGCAGCGGTTGATGTTTATTGCCGTGTCCGTGAGAGGGTTAAGCTTCTCAGACACTTATAGTATAACGCATGGTGTGTGTGGATGTGTGGAGCTCCATCTGGCCAGCGGATGATTTTGATGTCGCCATCAGAGAGAGCGTTAACCTTCTCAGACACTTATAGTATAACCCCTAGGTGTGTTGCCTATTTCATATACAACATATACAACACAACAACAGTACTAAAAATCGTTCACAAATGGGTCATAGCCATGGGGATAGCACGCACCCCTCCTTCCTAGAACTCTTAACCCAAAACACATCATTTAAAATCTCATAGTGTTCACGTTCAAGCTGAAACAGGGGGTTCACTTACACTTTAATTGAAAGTTAATTGAATTAATAACACATTCTCTCTAGAGCCGTTTGTCCATTCTGGGATCCTGTAGAAACATGGCGGTGCAACATGGCTGGTTCCGTGGAAGAGGACCCATCCCCTATGTACATTTAAAGGGCTACTTCTCAGGTAACAACAACACACAATTCTTATTTTCATTGGATTATACACTAAATAAAACATACTTATAAATACTTTATTCCATTTCTGCCAAGTCTTTTCCACTTGATGCCACTGAATTCTAACATGTTGAAAATGTATTTACGTCAATGTCTTGAAGGTTTGATCCTAATCCTAAAACCAAAACCAATCTTTTACCTGTGTCTAAACCTTTCCAAACCTATTTTAATGTCCACCATTCAAGTAATGAAAAAACAATTAAGACCATATAGGTTCTCTTACTTTGGTTATTCAGTTGGGTATGTATTTAGGAAAGGGCATGAGAAAAAATACATAAGACATGAACCCAATTGGTTTAGAAGTAGTTATGGGACATAAATGTCACTGAACCTGTGGACAATAATACAAATGTATCACATACTTAATATTTCGACACACCCACAATATGACAAATATCACATCCGCAATATGACAAATATCGCATCCGATAATCGGTCCACAAACTAGGACAATAAAATACAAAAAAGCATTGTATAGCATTATATAGTTCAAATACTGACAGATTTAGTTTGTGTCTCACTTGGCGGTGGCCAATCACATTTTACATTAGTTTCTTTGTGGTTGACCTCTAACTTGACAACCATTATCTGATATGTGGATATGTAATATGACGTAATAAACACAAAACATGGTATTTTCTGCAAGTGATAGGTGACACAGATATATATATTTCACAGTATTGCGGAACAATTTTCAGACTACTGCAAATCTCACATTCTTATAGATTTCTCTTAATAAATAACTTACTTATAACTTATTATTCTTATTAGATTTGTAAATGCTTTTGACCCTGAATGTTTGTGAGACTGTCAGCAGCAGCAGGCATGGTGAAAGAGCATGGAAGTAATCATGACCATGTCAGTAAACAGATAAAGGAGGTAAATAATCCAAGTCACTGAGCCAGGCAGTGTGAACTTTGATTCGATCATGTTCAGATGATGAAGGAATTCAAACAGATTTGAATGGCCATTACATATGGTTGATGGGCGATTTTAATAGAAACAAATATATTATCAACCCCACCCATACAAGTTTGACTCACACTGTCATAATGATGTAATGACATAATGATGGTTGGTCTGGTAACCCTTGTGTCTTTGATGAATGCAGCCCTGCCTATTCAAACAAGTGCAAGTCAGGTGGCCCTAACCTCCCATGCGTTGATCCACACCGCTATGCTACCACACCCACCAAATAGGGGAGGTTGTTTAACTTTATAAGATAAAACTGAAATGTGCCGCAAAATTAGCCAAAATTCAATGTCATGTGTCCGGGTTGGCCTGACATTGTGATTTGATCACAGGTCAACCGCAAAATGCCGCCCTTTATAAGGCTGATTGGGCCTGCAGTATTCCACAGTCTCATCAGTAATGAAGGTGGTTGTGTTCACTCTGGCGCTGGCCCTCGTGGGTGAGTCTTTGATGTGTTCTCCTTGTTTCATCATCTAGTCTTATTTTTATATATTGATATATTGATATATATTTTTTATATATATAATTATAATTATTTTATTATTTTCCAGACCCATATGTCTTATATTAATTTTATTTGAAACTGGACTGCTTCTTATTGTACTAGTACAACATTACCATACATTAACATTACCATACATTCGGAAAAAGGTTGGAAAATGTGTAATTGTTCTTTTTTATTTTCTATTTTTAGCTGGACAACATGTGAACTTTGGTAAGTGTGCAGTGCAGGGGGGGACCATTTACATGAGAATAACTCCATGGGTATCTCCATTGCTGTTACATGAGGACTCAGATGTTAAATGGAACTGTGCTTGCAGCTCCTGACTTCGCCAGCAGTAAGACCTATGTGTACAGGTATGAGGCTGTGCTCATGGCGGGCCTTCCTGAGGAGGGTCTGGCGAGGGCTGGGTTGAAAGTCAGCAGCAAAGCTCTCATCAGTAACATTGCTGAGGATACTTTCCTGCTTAAGGTAAACATTAGCTAAGACCACCACCCAAATCTAATTTCACTCCAACAGCAAAAAAAGGAATCCACTATTGACTCGTTTAATGACGATTTTTTCTCCCTCCTAGCTTGTCGATCCTGAGCTGTTTGAGTACAGTGGCATCTGGCCCAAGGATGCATACATCCCGGCCGACAAGCTGAAAGCAGCCCTGGCCTCTCAGCTTGCGACTCCCATGAAGTTTGAGTACGCCAACGGTGTTGTGGGGAAAATCTTCTCCCCAGAAGGCGTCTCCACCACCGTGCTGAATATTCTCAGAGGTGTGCTTAACATCTTGCAGCTCAACATCAAGAAGACACAGAACGTCTACGAGTTGCAGGAGGTTTGTTACAAAATGTAAATCCATCGAGTGTGGTATTTTTAACTCTGTACCCCTGAGTTGTACTGAATGTGTATGTGTGTTGTGCCTCTCAGGCTGGAGCTCAGGGCGTTTGCAAAACGCTCTACGCCATCACTGAAGACGAAAGGGCCGAGCGCATTCTGTTGACCAAGACCAGGGATCTCAATAACTGCCAGGAGAGAATTGTCAAGGATTTGGGTCTGGCTTACACTGAGAAATGTACCGAGTGCCAGAAGGTAAACTCAAACTCTTTTTGAGTTGTCCGAAATGTTATACACAGTGTGGAGAAGCAGGGAATCCCACAGAAAAAAATCCACTGAGAGCTATGACAATGAGTAACAGTAATACTTGAGTTACAGTTATAAAAAAAAAAAATAATAATAATAATAACGAGATAGTAAGCACACCATTAATCCCATGTACATTTGTCAAAGTAAATTAAAAGAAAGAAAGTTAACATGTACATATAACAAAAACGATGCCAAAAGTGTGCTATATATATTGGAATGTGTATATGTATGCCTCATCTCTACAGGATGCCAAGAACCTGAGGGGAGCTTCAGCATACAACTACATCCTGAAGCCAGTCCCGTCTGGAGTTCTGATCTTGCAGGCCACTGTCAATGAGCTCATCCAGTTCTCTCCTTTCAACGAGCTGAATGGAGCGGCCCAGATGGACACCAAGTATGCGGAATAACAACAACAACCAGTGTCATAATACTGACATTTTTTGGGGGCTGGGGGGGAAATCATCAGTTAACCGTTCTTGTTTTTTTATAGGCAGTCCTTGGTTTTCCTTGAGGTTCAGAAGTCCCCCATTGCACCTGTTAATGCTCAGTATCTTCACCGTGGATCCATCAAGTATGAGTTTGCCTCTGAGCTTCTGCAGACACCCATTCAGCTTATTAAGATCACAAACGCCCAAGCTCAGGTATTTCTTGAGGTTGTTATATAACATGTATAAATGAAATAGAACATTTCATATGAATGCGTTTTTAGAACCTGAATTCTTCTGCTCTACATCACTAGATTGTGGAGCTCCTTAACCATCTTGTCATCAACAACATGCAAATGGTCCACGAAGATGCCCCTATGAAGTTCCTGGAACTCATTCAGGTGCTCCGTAAATCCAACATCATGGACATTAACCAGATCTGGAATCAATTCAAGGGGAAACCAGTCTGGAGGTGATTTAGATGATAGAATCATGATGAATAAATAAATAAAAAACTACACAAAACTGTTGAGGCTCATTTTTCTTTCTTTGGACTCTTAGACGGTGGATCCTGGATTCCCTTCCTGCCATTGGAACCTCAACCACGCTGAGATTCATCCAGGAGAAGATCCTGGCTAAAGATATCAGCAATTATGAGGCATCTCAGGCTCTGGTTGCTTCTATGCAAATGGTTACAGCTGATCTGGAGGCCATTCAGATTGTGGAAGTGGGTACAATTTCTAAAATAAGCAGTTTATTTGATGGCAGTTGTCATATGCTATTTACTTATTTGACTTATTCAATTTTCCAGTCCCTGACCAACAACAACTTAGTTGTGGAGAATGCTGTTCTGCGTCAAATCGTAATGCTCGGCTATGGTTCCATGGTTGCAAAGTTCTGCTCGGACAAGATCACCTGCCCTACCGAACTCATCAAAGTAAAAAATAGGAAACTATCTTTATTTTTAAGCTATTCCCTTTCAGGTTTATCAACATTATAACAGTCAGGACGTCTGAATGATTCTTTATTTCCCTTTGCCAGCCCGTCCACGAGCAAATTGCCAGAGCTGTTGCCGAGCAAAACATTGAGGAGATCATTATGCTTCTGAAGGTTCTGGGTAACGCTGGACACCCCCACAGTCTTAAGCCAATCACAAAGGTCCTGCCCATATTTGGCACTGCATCTCTGCCCACGAGAGTCCATTTTGATGCCATTCTGGCCATGAGGAACATCGGCAAGAAGGAGCCCAGATTGGTCTGTAATATGTCAATGTCAAGGGAATGCGGAGACCTCTGCCAACATCTGCAGAACATTCCAGATTTGAGTTCCTTTGTTTCTTCTATCCAAAAATAGATCCAAGAGATGGTCATGCAGTTGTTCATGGACAAAGCCCTCCAGCCTGAGCTGCGAATGCTTGCGTGCATTGTGCTGTTTGAGACAAAGCCTCACATTGGTCTGGTAACTGCTCTTGCCAATTTTCTGAAGACCGAAGAGAACCTGCAGGTGGCCAGCTTCACCTACTCCCACATCAAGTCCCTTACCAGAAGCACTGCAGCTCACCAGGCCTCTGTGTAAGAGCAGGCAGTCCTCTTGATATCTCATGAAGTCCACATCAACTATAATTGTGGTTCACCAATAGTGCACAGAGGATTTATGGTGGCTTTTCTTGCAGTGCTGCTGCATGCAATGTTGCTGTCAGGATCCTGAGCCCCAAGTTTGATCGTCTGAGCTACCGTTTCAGCAAAGCCATTCAAACGGATGCCTACAACAGTAAGGACAACAAGGAAAAAAACGTTTATGAATCATTGTTATCATCGTCAGGTGATTATCTAAATGTTGTTTTTATGGAACTTTTGGACAGATCCCCTGATGCTTGGTGCTGCTGCCAGTGCATTCTACATCAACGATGCTGCTACCATCCTTCCCAGGGCTTTCGTGGCTAAAGCCCGTGGCTACCTCGCTGGGGCTGCAGCTGATGTTCTTGAGGTGTGTTGACAGAGCCCTTTCTTTTAGCCATCTAAAACAGGTTGAGCTTACTAAATAACTTACTTATTGACTTAATAAACTAAGAAAGGCCATTGGTACACACTTTAAATTGTTCATCTTCTTCTAAGATTGGAGTGAGGGCCGAGGGACTCCAGGAGGCTTTTCTGAAGAACCCTGATATCGAGAATGCTGACAGAATCACCAAGATGAGGCGTGTCATCAAGGCTGTAAGCAATCAAATGGACAGGATCACACACAGACAAACATACTCTATGCAGAATGTGATGATGTACTGTTTGCTCTGTCCATAGCTGTCCCAGTGGAGGTCTCTGCCTTCCAGCCAGCCTCTTGCCTCTGTGTACATCAAGTTCCTGGGCCAGGAAATCGCCTTCGCCAACATTGACAAAGTTCTGATTGATCAGGCCATTGCAGTAAGATTCAACTTACAATTCCTCAGCTCCTAAACAATTGTCAACATTGATAACAATTATAATATGTAAACAATGTGTTAATGTTAAGTAACAACGCGTGTGTTACCAACCACTCTGTTAAATGACACTTTGCTGCTCCTCTTAGTTTGCCACTACACCCATAGTTCAGGAAATGGGAAAGGATGCTCTGAGGAGTCTGCTGTCCGGATTAACCACCCACTACACCAAGCCCCTGCTGGCTGCTGAGGTTCGCCGCATCCTCCCCACCGCCGCAGGTTTCCCCCTGGAGCTCAGCATGTACACCGCTGCTGTTGCTAATGCCGCCGTCCAAAGTACGTGACTTCAGTCTATAGTAAATGCACCTAGAAGAACATGTTTCTGGTTATACTTCTGGATTGATCATAATTAGTTGTTATGTTTTTGATACATAATGAATACTACTTTCTAATGCTATAAACAAGATAATAATGTACATTTAATGACCAGATACGCCAAGAAAGAGAGAGAAGAGGCCCTGCACCATGTGGATTTTAAACATTCTTTCCAATAAGATGTGCATTGTTTTTCCCTTTGTTTTGTTAGTCAAAGTAAGCACCACACCTGCTCTGCCACAACACTTCCTTTGGGCTCATCTGCTGAAGGCAAACATAAAGCTGGAGACTGAGATTAGGCCCAGGTAGGTCCGGTTGGTAGTCCTAAAATCCTCCATATATATATTTAACCAAGATAATATGATTCATGAAATGTATAAAATCCATTGTTTCTTCTAGTATCGCTGTTCAGTCATTCGCTGTGATGGGCGTGAACACTGACCTCATCCAGTCGTCCGTGTTCGTCAGAGCCAAGGTCAACTCTATCCTGCCAGGCAAAATTGCAGCCAACCTTGATATCACTGAAGGCAACTTCAAGCTACAGGCATTGCCCGTGGTTGTGCCCGAACAGCTTGCAGCCATGCGGTAAAGAAAACTCTTCCTTTACACTTCAAACAGAAATAAAAGTCTGTGAAGGAGTGTAACAGACACTGGATTCCAGATAGTACAATGTGCAGTGTTTATTGCAGGTACCAACAGAAATGTTCAGTCGCACATAAAATCCAGCCATTCGCCAGTCCTTTGGTGTGGCGAATTGTTTGGCTATACTCTGACATAGCTGATCATGAATACAAATATTAAAGACAAAAGCTTCTGCATGTTGGTTCAGTCTAGGTAGCTCCAAATAATGGGCAGGCTTTACGATTTGGACAGAGGTGTGACGGTGTGTGCATCATAGTGTGTGCAATAGTGTTAGTGCAATAGCATGGGTGCTGAGAGCCACACGCCCACCTATCTCTCCCCTACAGAAGACGGAACTCCACCTGCACCTCTTCAAGGTCTTCATGTGTATTACCCAAACATGACCTGAACCTTTTTTTCCTTAACAGTTATGAGAGTTTCGCGGTGACAAGGAACATTAAAGATCTCCTGGCCGAAAAAATGGTGCCCATCATTCCTGCAGAGATCTTGGAGCCCCTCATCGGCAGGCAGTTCATCTCTAATTCCAACTCCATTGTGTCTGGTAGCGCGGTGAGTTATTTACAATGATTTCTTTTAAAAAGCATTGCCATACTGCATCATCATTTCACTATAACTTCCTTACTATTCTTGGTCCCTTCTTTTGTTTAGTCCAAATCCTCTGAGATCTTCTCTAATGTGGTATCTGGAAAGAAACCCCTCATCAAGTCCAAGCATGCCCGCTTTGAGAAGAAGTATTGTGTTAAATTAGCCGCAATGGGATGGAAGACCTGCGTCAAGCTTGAGTCTGAGGATGCTGCTTTCATCAGGAACACACCTCTCTACAAACTGGTTGGAAAGCATATTGTCTCTGTGAACATTAAACATGGCAAGTACTAAAAGAAAACACGTTATATGATGCATGCAAAAACGCTATGTGCCTCAAGTCAACCACATAACTTCTTGTGTGTGTGTGTGTGCTGTGTGTTTTGTCTTCTTCGCCAGTTGCGGGACAGGAGATCGAGAGACTGGAGATGGAGGTCCAAGTCGGATCAAAGGCCGCACAGAAGATCATTAAGCAGATCAACCTGAGCCAAGAAGAAGAAGAAAACACCCAGGGCAAACCTGCTCTGCTCAAGCTCAAAAATATCCTGGCTCCCGGTGTGAAGAACAACAAGAGATCTTCCTCCTCCTCCAGAAGCTCCAGCAGCAGCAGCAGCTCCATGTGGTCCTCCTCCTCCTCCTCCTCCTCCTCTTCCTCCTCCAGGGCCTCATCCAGGGTCATCCGCAAGGTGACCGACGCAGCCCAGCAGCAGCCCAAGCAGGCCAACCTCAGAAGCAGAAGCAGCAGCAGCAGCAGCCATAGCAGCAAACTGAACTCTGGCAGTTCTTCCAAATCCTCCTCCTCCTCCTCATCCAGCTGGTCTTCCTCCAGCTCTTCACGCTCTGCCAGGAGCCATCTGTCCAACGTAAGATTGCCACCCTGAGATACTCATGGAGATGCTTGATGTTTACGAATTGGCCGTGTGTATAGTGTATGTCTATATTCGCTGAGATGACATTCAGTCTGTTTGTTCCACACAGACTGCTGTGTACCCATTGAAGTTCCAGAAGGACCACAAGAAGCAGGTAGATAAGCTGTCTAATATCTATGATTCGTACATGATGGCGTTCCTAGGTTTCTATGTTTTCTGTGCTGACGACTAATTCCATTTTGTAAACCAAATGTACAGGCTATGGTTTCTCAGGCAGCTTCTACAGCGAGAGCCTCCACAAGCAGAAGCAGCGCTTCAAGCTTCCAGGCCATCTACAACAATGTGAGACTTTTTATTTAAGGGTGTTTGATCTCCAATATCCACCACCTACTTGTAAGGTATCCTTGAGCAAGATGCCTAACCCCCTACCTGCTCCTTAACGACATATATCTGAAGTCACTGAAAGTCACTTCGGATCAACGCATCTTCCAAATTTGAACTACACATAATTATAATTATTAAGAGGTTATTTTGTTGTCCATTGATTGCAACTCTCATACTTTCTTCACAGAATAAATACCTTGGCGCCACAACTGTTCCCTCCTTCGCCATCTGGTTCCGTCTGGTCAGGGCTGACAACCAAATTATGGGTTACGAGGTCTCCGCCTTCCTGGACAAGCCCAACACCAGAGTCCAGCTGATCATTGCAGCTTTGGCCAAGGCTGATGACTGGAAATTGTGTGCTGATGGAGTTCTGCTTGGCAAGCACAAAGTAACTGTAAGTAACATTTATTTCATAAACAACTATAAGCAAAAAACTAAAAACAACCCAAACCTTTGTTTCATTTCCTTTATTGTGCACTATAACAACGTTTTCATGGAGCACTTATTTGTAGTTAATATTGCTTGTATGCATTGTTTGTTCTGTTTCACCTAGAAGTACCTTAAACGGCTGCTAGATAAAAATGGCTGCTAAAAACAATGATGTCATATTGTCTTCCCTCTTATTTCCTTGTCATGGATTATACATTGATGCAGAATGTTCTTTTAAATAGGCTAAGATTGCCTGGGGAGCTGAATGCAAGCAATACAGCACCATGGTCACAGCTGAGACTGGCCTGGTCGCCAAAAGCCCTGCGGCTCGTCTGAGAGTGTCCTGGGAACAGCTGCCCTCATCGTTCAAGACCTACGCTAAGATGTAGGAGCAGCCCCGTCCATGCAGCCTGTACCGTGCTACTGTCATGTAACGCAGCCTATTTCAATTGTGTCCCAACTATTCCTCTTACAGCATCTACAAGTACATTCCTGCCTCTATCCTGGCCGGACTCGTTGAAGGGAAGGAGATCAACAGCGAGAGGCAAGTTTCTCTCATCATCGTTGCAACATCTAACAGGGACCTTCATGTGATCATGAAAACACCAAAGGTATGTCAAATCAACACTCTGTTCAGGATAAATGACTGATATGCCACGTTGAATAATAACAAAACAATCCTTTTGTTGTTATGGTGCAGCGCACTATCTACAACTTGGCCCTGCATCTTCCCATTTCTCTACCTCTTGAAGGAATCACCAACCTTACTCCATTTGAAGACAAAATCATTGAAAATGTCCAATACGTCTTGGCTCAGGTTTATGAAGGTAAAAGGACCGTAGAGGTCATGTTAGTTACCATCCCTTGACATTGTTTTAGTCATGGATCCGTAAATTCTGTTCCTTTTTTTTCCCATTCCAGCTCAGTGTAGCTTCGCCAAGAACACCCTGACCACATTCAACAACAGGAGATACAAGACCGAGATGCCCCTGTCTTGCAACCAGGTTCTGGCCCAGGATTGCTCCCAGGAGCTCAAATTCATGGTTCTGCTGAAGAAGGACAACCTTGAGCAGAACTACATCAATGTGAAGATTGCTGACATGTGAGTATTTGTGTGTCTGTGAAGAAAACTATATTTGGTGGCCATGTGCATATGCATAACCAAATGCCTCTTATCTTTTATTTTAGCGACATTGACCTGTACCCCAAGAACGAAAACATGATCGTGAAGGTTAACGGCATGCAAATCCCCATCAACAACCTGCCCTACCAGCACCCCACAGGTTTCTAAAAAGACATCTAACATTCAATATTCAACAACATCCTGTAATGGCACTCCTACTTCAACTTCCCACCTTTCAGCGGGGGCAGCCGACTCTATGTAATTCATAATCGAATAAAAACCTAAATGTTTTTTCCACTTCCAAGGTACAATCCAGATCAAGTCTAATGGTGAGGGCATCTCTGTGTATGCTCCAAGCCATGGTCTTCATGAGGTCTACTTTGAAAAAAACTCCTGGAAGGTAAAACAGATATCCGTTAAAAACCTTTGAACCTTTGAATTAGAATGTGGACATTTAATGAAATTTAAATTCAAACTCTTATATTTATTATCTTGACCTGGGGATGTTTGGGTGTATTCTTTGACTATTGCCATTTGGATAATTACTTAATCCCAATCATTTTAGCAGGTGCCTAGATAGATAAAAACATAGAGTTACCAGGTAATCTGACACAATGCGATCTGGACACACAGGTCAAGTTGGCGGACTGGATGAAGGGACAGACATGTGGACTCTGTGGAAAGGCCGACGGAGAGGTCAGACAGGAGTTCCGCACCCCCAACGGACAACTGGCCAAGGATGCCGTCAGCTACACCCATTCCTGGGTGATCCCCGCTGAGAACTGCCGCGATGCCTCCGGTAAAAACGCTTTGGCTTGACTCCACCTCGGCTCCGGTTGTGTTTCATCATACTCATCTGAAAGACACAAAGCACAGCGGAACAGTATAAAAAGCGATGATTAAAAAAAAGATAATTTAAGGTTCAGCATGTAACACTGAGTAGTATCTAGAAGTAAGGTTGCAGATTGCAACCAACAGAATCCTTACTTACTGTGACCCATTTGTCCATTCTGGGCTACAGTAGAACCATGGCGGTCTTAATCGACCCCGCTTTCATTGTAGATTTAAAGGGCTCATAAAGTCCATTCCGCTAGATGCCATTAAATTAAACCCAATACACCTTTAAAATAAGAATACAAATATTATAAGAATCCCTAGAAATACAATAGGTATCCAAAGATACCTAATGAAAAAACAATATACAGAAAGAAATCAATATGCGCCATAAGAGTAGTAGAAATGTAGGCATGGGAAACTTGAACTCTTCATAAAACCATGAAGCATAACACTTCACTCTTCTACCCCGCTACAGAGTGCCGCATGAGACAAGAGTCGGTGAAGCTGGAGAGGCAGCTCATGGTCCACGGCCAGGAGTCTAAATGCTACTCAGTGGAGGCGGTGCTGCGCTGCCTCCCTGGCTGCCTCCCAGTCAAGACCACCCCCGTCACCGTTGGCTTCCACTGCCTGCCTATTAGTGAGCATCCTCAATACCACCTTGTCACCTTTCCTTATTCCTTAACACTATCCACTTATCAACTTTTCTTATTCCTTCACACATCAATACAATAGATATAATGCAACCGGACAAATAGTCTAGTAGTGGTGTGTAGTTTGTTTCACCCCTAAGCCAAAAGGGTTCTGGGTTGAATCCCTAATCGTCTGCAGTCTTCCTGTAGGCATCCTTGAGCAAGATGCCTTAACACCCCACACCTGCTCCTAAATGTATGTAGAAAAGTCACTACTAGTAAGGCTTTATAGTAAATAGTAACACACACACACACACACACAATGCTGACCAACCCTCTACATAATTGATGTTTTCTCATCCTTCAGACGCTAGCCAGGAACACTCTGAGGATCTGAACAGCATCCTGGAGCAGAGTGTGGACCTGAGGGAGGCCACCGAAGCCCACTTGGCCTGCAGCTGCGCCAGTCACTGTGCTTAAGCTGACCACGCCCTGCTCACCAGAGCTCCCTCAGTTAAAGTATTTATCATTTCACTGTATTCTGAAAGTGATCAAATAAAACATGAAATATATCACATCACAAAGAAAAACATTTTACTTCCTCTTTTTGCATTTTCAATCCTTTTGATTGGTGTCAGGGTTCTGATTGAGTCAAAGCTAACTGTGAGAACCAATAATGATGGCAGAACATTTATGAAGGAGAACAATGAAATTATTGTTGACAATACAATGTAATATCATAAAACAATAATAAAAAACTGTTTTACACACATCTTTTTTCTGATATTATTTATACACTTTTAATTATAAATATTTGAGATCTAAATTATTAAAAATAATTTCTTATTGCTTAGCAGCCCTTTCTGAGCTCTAAAAAGACTAAAAGAGTTGCCTCTTTATTCACTTATTGCTTTCATAAAACACATTCATAAAAGTTGTAAAATCACTAGTTAACATTTGTTGAAAACAGCTCTACCTTTCTTTGCCTGCTTAAAGAGTGTAGTAAATGTGAAAACAAAATTGGAAACTGATTCTGTGTCCTTGATATCCAGCTACTATATCCAGCGACGATTGTCCATTTGTTACTTGGACGGTAAATAGATGTAAGTAGATGTAAGTAGTAAGTAGATGGTAAACAAAGATACTGTATGGGTAGCTTTCAACGTGCTTTGCTAACATTGTTGACTCTTTTGGCCTCAACAAAGTTATCAGGCACCTGCTCATGACATCCACTTATAGCATAGGCATTCCATAAGGCCCATTTAATAGAAAATACAATTAGCTACTAAATCTCGATACTTTTTAAAGTGTTATAAACATATTATTATAGATGATTCGATTTTAACAGCAGCATTTTACTAGCAATTTACTAAATATATTTAGACAATTATTCATACGACATAAAACCAAAACATACATTTTGCTAATGATCCCCAAATGATGTCAAACAAAGTTACCCACGACACCTTGCTCCATGTAAACAATGAACAATTGCTCAATGGGAGTTCGGTGCAACGGTGGTGTACCACTCACACACTGCCAAAAGAACTGCAAAGATTGCATGTGTACAAAACATTCACACTAGCATAAAAAGAAATTACAAAATACAAATGAAACACATCTAAAAATACTTTGGAATCACATTGAAAATAAGTTAATCAATTGCTATTTATCGATGCTGAACCCATGTCCATAACACCAGGGGGTTGCGCGTAATCTTTTTCTTTGGCTCTATCATTTGTGGTCAATCATGTTAGTTCGTTTTTTTTAGATCTACTTCTCAGATGTATCTCTGTGATTCAGACTCAGAGTTTGTGTTGTGTTGTGTCCATGAATGATTGATTGTGAAATGATTGATTGAGCAACTGCTTCATTTTTCGACCAACTGCTTGACGCAATGTCTTCAAGCGCTGACCTTTCCCGTCCAGGTGTACAAAGTATAACACCACACGGTTCTTGATCGTTGTAAGCCGTTGTTACAAGCCAAATGAAAGCACATTCATGGAGTCCTCATTCTCTGCATTGCAGGTGGGTTTCTTGTGAGTTCATTATTTATTTGTAATCTTTATTTCAGCTGGTCCGCTCTTTGCGCACGGTGGCCATTTCCCCACTAGAACCAACAGGCGGTTCTCCTATACAGCCGTTGATTCTGTTTGGTTGGGTCGGGCTCTGGCTGAAAGAGAGGTTTTTTACACACAGTCACTTTATTGTACAGTCTCACTTGTAAATAGTGTTTAACTTGAACCCGTTTGTACCTCGTATTTTATGTTATACATAGTCTACCTTGCTTTTTTCTTTATTATTATCACTACTGTGTGTATATTACCGTTATAAGAATGGCATTGTACGAATTTTATACTGTGCATTTGATGATTTGACGTTGACTTAGTTCATTTAGTCCTAAAACGTACATACATATCTTTTGGACTTCTAGACAGATAGCTGTGCCTTCACCGCTACCTGGTTTCCGGGGAGGGATGAAGACTGCGGTAAAGGTCTGCTGTGGACTGGGTCTGGAGCGGTTGGCATCTAGGTGAGGAAGAGGTCTCAAGGGACGGGGATCCACGCGAGCATTCTGGAGAGAACACTGACGCAGCCTCCAGCTCGCCTGCACGGGTGGAATCATTCACGATTGAATCATCATTTCACGGATCATTAATCATTCATAATTAGATCATTCGTATGACGTATTATTGCCTCAGTCGTCTCTGATGTTGTCAAAGAAACGGTGATCAACACGTTCCTCGTTAGGATGAGGTTTATTTAAACAATGAGACTCACATATCGATAGGGCACTTTTAGACTTTGTCATCTGGGGGTTGTTCTGGTCGGTGAATGGAGTCAAGTTTAGAAACTGGTGCTTGAGCCATGTGGCGCGGCCCTCCTCGAAGAGCATTCGCTGTGAATACGACAACAAATCTATTAAAAGGATTTATACGAGCGTGACGCACACACAGCAAATCAGGTTGGTGCGATAAGTATTTGGAGAACTGAGAGTGACTTTGGATAAAACATGCTTGACTGAGTTCGTGTGCAACAACAATGCTGAATCAAAGGCATGTTGATCCATGAAAGTCTGCCCTAAAGCAGCATGACCCACTTTTGTAAGAATGTCAGAGTTTGATGTACTCCAACTCGCTTCTTGTAACAACAATAACAAACACTGAGTCTATTTGTTCTTTGTGGTTTTTTTTTTTTGCTCCCACCTCGTGGCTCAACCTGATGGCAGCCTCGGTGAAGTTCCTCCTCTCCTTCTCAAAGTGGGTCCTCTGTTCCTCCAGAGCCCTCCACTCTTCCCCAAGCCTCCCCCTCTCCCCCGGCCTCCCTCTCTCCCCCAGCATGTGTCCGCCGGGCGGGAGCGAGGCCGCCTCCTCCTCACACGTGGAAGTCAGCCGCTGCTGTTAGGCCGAGGGACAAAGGAAACTAACTGATTACTGATGAATGCAAGAAGTAACTGTAACGCACTGACATCGGCGCAAGATACACTTCAAATTGGGAGTCATTCAAAGTGACGCCGTCAGCTGCTGCTGTTAGGCCAAAGAAAGAAAATGATGATGATGTAGAAACTGGAACGTGCGAGTATATTAAAGGGACTTTAAACCCGGCCCAGGTTATATTAAAAATAATAGGTAAACCTAGGTTGTAGCTACAACTCAAGTCACTAGAGCCCGCTAGTGAGGAAACTTAGATGCAGAGGTTTAATACTAGTTTTTAGCTTTTTAAGAATGACGCAATTATATATTTAAAATATTTTCAATATTGTTTTTTATGATTCAGAAACATTTGCAAGAGAATGATGAACCATAAAAACACATACAAATGTTTTGTTACTAATTCATAGCAAAATAGCAGTGAATTAAGATCAGACCTGCAGTAGCTGCTGCTGGCTGTGAATGAAGTCTCTGCACTGCTGGATCTCCAGCTTCAGCCGCTCCATCTCCTGCCCATGGGTCTCCAGAGGGATGGCATTATGCCCGGCACCCTCCACAGCCTGCACCAAAGACGCTGCGCCACCACACAGTTCCACAGCAACCAGTGAGTATGATTCACTTAGACTTTGAGTGGGTGAACAGATTTTTTCATTAAAACATATTTTTTGTTTAATATTGTAAAATAAATCTTAAATCTATTATACCATATTTATTTTACATACCATCTGAATATAACATTAAAGGTTTTCCTTTAATGTTACTTTAATGTACTTTACTTGATTGCATCTTGAACAATATAGCCAACAGTTTGTGGGTTTGTCTTTTTGATCTGAACAACAAATTAATCTGATCTTGTGATACAAAATCCTACAACAAAGCTATTACAAATTGATACACTATATTCTACATTATTGATGTATTCTGTGCCTCTATGTATATTTTTGTAAAACATACAACTTGTTTACAATAGTAGCCTTGAGGGTAGTTTTTAATCAGAAACTCAGGGATATAGGGTAGAAGCATTCTTATATTAATAAGAATGCTTAATGGGTAGAAGCATGGGTAGAAGCATTCCTATATTAAGTATATTGTATATTGATATATATATATATATCAAGCAATGTCTAGCATTGCTACCCATAGCTATATAGACGTCCCTGTCTTATGATTCACTCTTCATCATTTAGATTTTAAAAAGCAAAGAAAGAAAAACAGTAAGGGTGGACGTTGAGTTGGCTTTGCAGAAAGGTACAACTTCCACAGTGACATGATGACACGACAAGAGGGCCACTACCTTGGCTGTCCAGTCTCTCCATGTGGCTCTTGAGTTTCCTCCACTTCAGGCGAATACTGTTGGTCAGCTTCTCCCTGGCGTCCACGCAAGACCCCTCCACCTCCTCTTTACTGGACTCAAACACTTCCTCCTCATCCTCAGAGTCTGCCTGTACAGTGTAGAAGATATCATGATATCATGTAATAAGACACCGGTGTATTTCATCGCATTTTAGGACCACACAAGCAGCTACCAGCTTGACAGGAAGTTCATCATAAAGAATCCGATAATCTCATCCAGCAACCAATCCGGCAGATCTTTTTCCGTTTAATGAAATAAGCACCAACAAAATTAGCATTTTTCCATATACTTTTGATAAAAAATGTTCAGTATGATGCGTTACATTTGAACATGAGCCTGGTGAACGACACGCCTCAACATCTCTCCCTGACCTGTGTTTGCGGGTCGCCAGGCTTCTCTCCTCTCCTGGCGGGCTTGGTGCCACGCAGCAGAGAGACCATGTCCCTCTTCATCTGCTGCAGAACCTTCCGCTGCTCCGAGTTCTCCAGCACCAGCTCCCTCTGGCGGCCGTCGTAGTCGCTCAGCAGGGTCCGGTACATCTCCCCTTCGTGCCTTTGGGACGATCGTTCACACATACATGCAGGTCATGTAGAGTTCAGGAGCCGCTGGACGTTAGCGGTTAGCTTTACAGAACACAAGAGTCCTGGTTGTGTCTTGGACCAGTGATGAAAGTCTTTGGAGTTTTACTGGTCAGTTGAGGATTTTAACGCAAGTTAAAGCCAATTGTTTATTTAATTAATTTATTAATTAATTTAATTATTGGTCAGTTAATAAAGGAGTACAAAAAAAGCTGGTTCTTTGGTTGACATCTGCACTTAAATAAAGTGAAATAAAGATTCTAGAAACATGTAATAATGATAATAATGATGTAATAACATCATATTATTGTATGATAATGATGCTCCTCGAATCTAATTCCTCTCATGTTAATAGCCTCTTCAGCTCGTTGAGTTCTAGGTGTTGAAACCCACAGAACATACCTGGCCTCCGTCCTCACAGTTTTCCACAGGCTCCTTTTCCCGTCTGCGCGTCCAACGTAATTTAACACTTCCATTGCTGTGAGTAAAAAATACAAGAATAAAAATATGAGGCTCAGAATATAAGGAAATAAACCATAATTGTATAGGACATCATCGTAGATATTCTGTAATATGTAAAAATTAAAAGCTGATAAGAGACCTTGTTTCTTCTCCTTTTTGTCGACCAGGAGCTGATTCAAGCGTTCCTTCAGTTTGCCAAACTCTCGTTCCTTCCTCTTCATATCATGATTGTACTGACTTGCCCGACTAGCAATTATGTTTTGGAGTCTTTGTACCTAAGGAAAAAACATAACACACACTGGTGAAAGTCAACATATTTTCCCCCAGGGAACCAGAACTGGTTTCAAAATACAGACTTGCCATTAAGTTAATTATAATTATATAATAATTTGTACCTCTTCTTTTTCATTTTTTAGGCAACTCTGTAAGTTCTTCACTTTAAGTTGTAACTGACGCTCTTTCTCAAGCAGAGATGTGTTTTCTCTTTTAGAAAGTTCCAGCTGGCCCTGTAGGACAATACACAGCAGAGATACAAGAATTACAACAGGATACAACTAAGGGAGTTAAATATTCCAGATTGATCCGTAGATCAAAAAGATCAACATGTTTAAACAAAGCCTGTATGGATCAGTGTGCACTTATCATCGGTGTGCACTCATTCAGCACTAGTGAACTAGTGAATGGTGAGGTTTAAATCAAACACACAAGCTATTTCTGACAAGGAGAAGCATTCCATGCACACAGGGTTGTCTCACGGTTTCCTCCAAACCGGTTGCCTGTGCATGCTGCTGTTCTAGGGGAGGGGAGGGTCTTTTTTCGATCACCTTAAGGCGGGTGTTGCTGAGCTGCAGAAGTTCTGCATTGCTGCACGAGCGTAGCCGCTCCACCTCCATGTCGTCCAGGGCGCGCAGGCCCTGGCGGTGCTGCTGGATCAGGTCGTACAGGCTGTTGAGCACCGCCACCACGTTGAGCTCCGCGGGCCCGTCGGCCTGAGTCCACACAGCGCGCAGGCCCAGAGAAGACACCTCCTGGGGGCAGGCATGAGAGACACGGGAGGAGCATGTGATATGTATCCACGGGGTGCTTTTTTGCTGGTGGGTCATTTGAGATGCGTGCTTGATCCATCTGTTTCAAGGCTTTTGTCACCGGTTATCAGGGGAAAATGTTATACGTGGATGCCCGTGGTTGTTTCTGAATGATTGTGTAGAATCCGGGCTCACTTGAAATGCCATGCTATTTTTCACGCTTCTTGGCTTTACTTAACCATATTGTTGTGGTCACCAAAGAGCAATAGACATACATTCAATGTGCTGTATCATAGCATGTTGGTGTAAAATGTCAGCCTCTGTGCTGTTCAGCGCATCTCAGCCACAAAACACATCTTGAGTTGCACGCACCTGATTGATGTACGAGCGACATTCTAGGACGTTGTCCTCCGTGCAGAACGCAGTGAGCACGAAGGGGCTTCTGTGCCCAGAAAGAGAGGGAGCCTCTGATTGGCTGAAATGGCCCAGGGGAGACATCCTATATACGACAGCGCTGCCGGCAGTGTTCTGGAGTTCTGCACATACAAAGAAAGAAAAGAAAAAAGAGCTTTGTCAGAGTTCAGGGTCTCAGTTCACGGGATTGGCATTCATGTAATACAGTGTTAATGGCCTGAGAACAGTGTGAGTTACAATACAACAGTTTGTGTGTTTTGGCCTTGATCAACAAGCACTACAAGTCCATACAGCTCATATTTATTTAAAATTGAGGTTAATCCAGGTTAGTACCTGTATAATAAATATTGTCAAATAAAATGTATTTGTTTGACTTCTTAGTATAATGTAACAATTATGTCAATTTGACCTTTTTCATTACACAGGCCTCTGGAAGAGGGCAGGAATACTAGGCCTACTGCAAATCTACAACAAATAGGACACTTCCCAGTTAGACACCTGGAAGGTTACACTCACCGAGGGCAGACTCTGGCATTGTTGTCCGAGGCTCCCTTGAGTCTGTGTATCTGGCTCATCCGCTACACCTCAGATCTCCCTACATACAAACACACGGATCCTGAAATAGACGCTTCAGATTAGGCTGAGTGGAGCACCGTCTGGATTACGCACAAGGTCAGAGAGTGAGCCAAGCAAAGCACAATGCAAACCCAGATCCTGGGTCTGTTCACTGTCATGTTGTGTGTGTCACATGAAAATGTAATTGAATTGAATGAAATGTAATTGAATTTAATTTAATTTAACTGAACTGAACATGCACTAGAGACACCATTATCCAAATGAAGTACCTAAACTTAGTTCCTCACTAATTAGGGATCAGCAACTCATTAACTCAGCCAGGGAAATTACTTTGATGGCCCAGGCTTGACTATGCATTCTGCCTTTTGTCTGATAGAAGTTGGCCTTAATTCCAGAGATGTCTTGCATTGTTCCCAAAGAGATAAGCATGTCTGGTTGGAGGTATGGCACCAGAAGAACAGCTTATATCCCTGAGTACGCTAAATAAAAACTACCGTCAAGGAAACTGTTGTAAAGTTGTATATTTTACCAATATATACATAGAGGCAGAGAATACATCAAGAATACATCAATGTGTATCAATTTGTTATAGTTTTTTTGTAGGATTTTGTATCACAAGATCAGATTAATTCGCTGTTCAGATCAAAAAGGCAAACCCACAAACTGTTGACTATATTGTTAAATATGCAATAAAGTAAATGTATGTTATACATTCGTTATAGTAGCCTAGTAATAATAACACAATTTGTCACACAATAGATGTGTTAAGTAGGTACAGTGGTGGAGGTGAAGGCCTACACACAGTAACTCTACCTGCCAGATGGCAAGCCAAGTCACGAAGCTTAACGAGAAGTGAGCTACTTACTGGCCTATTTAATCAATCAAGTATTTAATTAATTGATTTGAAGTGCACCACATGTATACCTCGCATACGAGTTAGGCATTCGTGACATACGCCCTACGCGAGCATTGAAGTCTAAAGTATCAAACCTGATAGTGAGTATTAAGGAAATACTTCGCATAGGTCATTACAGATAGGGAGCGAGTTAAGTGATAACAATGATTGGATCGGGTTTTCCCAGCATAGTTCGGCTGAGTAATGTTATCAAGAGTAACATGTTACGAAGTCGCATGTTATTAGTCGCAAATATTGGAGCACTGGTAGCTCTAACGGTAGTCAACGCGCAACACCTCGTAACGAACGTGGATCACAAATCCATAGGCTATCTAACAGAGCTAAAAAGGCAAGATAAAGAATGACTTCATGCCAGTAATATTGAGCGTGACTATACGAGACCCTATGAGGAACAGAGAATGGGTTACTTACGTGTGATAACCAACTATTTATTTTCCTGTTGTCTCAAAACATACTCCACGCACTGTCCCGATCTCCGATACTGCCCATGAACGCCGTCACACCAAACACTACGGTAACTCGTTGTCTAGCAACCAAATACTGCTTTATTTTGATTGGGTGTTGTCTAGAATTTGCTTCCGGTGAAATTGCGCAACATTTCAATTCCCTCTAACCTTCTTGTGGACGTAAATAGTGGAGGATATTACTTTTATTTTCGATTAAAAGCGTCTAATTTACAAAGTATTTATACATTTATCAGCCAGGTATTTTTTATTCAGCCCTGTGCTACCCAATACAAAACGTATGCCCCAGGGTTGACTGTCACCAACACCCAAGTCGGTACCCCCATTTAAATCCCAGCATTACTTTATGTAGGCTAGCTAGATGCTATTTCAAGAATGATGACGTAAAAAGTGGAACAATAAGCACATTGGACCAAATTGCAATCGCACTCTTCAAAGTAATGGATACGATGAAAGCCAACCTGACCTAAGAAGCAGTTAAACGCCTATTGTCACCGATGTTGATATATGCCATTCATTGAAGGCTTATCAGGACTGCAGTGACATGGTATTTTCAGATGTTGGGGAGCTATTGGATGTGCTCGAGTGGGTGGAGCAGAGAGCGCAGTAAGCTACTACACTTCACATCTAGTTGTGACTAGGCTATATAATCCTCTCCGAACTAAAACTGATACATTTTTAAACTCAAGAACCTATATAACTAGTATACTAAATACTAAATACCTTCTAAATACCTAATACATAACTAATAGTGTACTAGTATCAACTATGAAAACTATTATAGTTGTATCATATTATGTATGTCCTTTTATAATCAATATTACTTTTTACATAACCACCTGGTTTATGCCTTCTGGGGTCTGATGTACTGTCTGATTGTACCAGTAGTAAGAAATATGCTACAGTTGCTTGTGAAATATAGAGAAAAGGAAAACAAGCTCTGCCTGAAGTCACACCTTACAGTGCCTTCTTCAATTCATCAACCGTGAATTCAGATACATTAACAGGTGAAGGCATGGAGTCTTGCATTCATCTCGGAGCCAAACATTATAACCACTTCTCTATCTTACACTACACATTTTGCACTGCCAGTTCATAATGTCAAGTTTCTTTATAAATAGCATCATTCCCTGTTGCCCGTAGATTAGTTTTTACCTACCTCTTTATGCAGTCTGGAGGAAAGAGTAGAGTTATGTTTTGCTTCAATCCCACTGATCTCGGTTTAAGATCACATACATGGTGGATGGTATATGATGCTGTATGCACTACCTTGTTATTTAGATTCTTCTTAGTTGATTTATGTGTGAAGCAAATGTAAACCTACTTTCTGCATCTCTAGACATTTATTACAACAGGCTTCCATTAAGTATTAGGACACAAACATCAAAATCATTATACAGTTGCAAAAGATGACTGAGTATTCCCAAATTCTTTCCATGACAATGCATCACATGTATTCCAAGACAACCATCACCGTGACTGGCTTCAGTTATTTAGAGAGAAAAAATAAGTCACGGTTCCTACTGAAGTTACATCATGAAGGCAAGAGGAGCATCCGGTCTTTAACTCTTCACTATCTGCTACATTTGGGGCTCTAACAACAATGAATCCTCAAACACAAATCCCTCACTCAGATGTCAAGATTGAAAAAATAAGATAAAATTGTATTAGAAAGTGTCATAAACATGACGCTACAGAATAGCTAAAAGAAAAAGTAGCTTCCACGAGCTATGCACACATTGTCTGTTTTCTATTTCAGAATTAACATGAGCAACTAATCTATGTAAAAAAAATAACATTCTTGTTGGTTGCATCTGTCTATATTCAGTTAATGACACACAGTTACATTTAGAATTTCCAACATAATTTACTACCCAACCAACATTGATTGGTCAATACTTAATATCTTTTTCATATAGTATCCAAATAAATCCATTGAAAGATATGGTATGTAATGCAGAAATAAAGTGCTTACGGTAAAATCCGCAATATACACATTGTGTACACACATATGTGTGTGTGTGTGTGTGTGTGTGTGTGTGTGTGTGTGTGTGTTTATTTTCCATGGAAAAACTGCTCAACTGTAAGTCAATATGTCCATATTGGATTTGAACATACGTAGGCTACATGAAATCTCTGTATTATCCTTGGTCTGAAAAACATCAAATCGAATATAAATGTTTAAAAAAAAAAGAAGATATTTGTTACATGATTTGAACATACGAAACACAATAGCTCTAACATGTCCCTGTATGTATTTGTGTTATGCTAGGCCAGCTAGCTAGTTGCTAACTGGCACTGGGACCTCTTGCAGTTCAGTGTTGGAGCCTCTGAGCAGGGCGTCTTTGGGCTCATTTGTTCTTGATTGGAGCCACCAAGTCGTCATCTCCCCTTTACCCTGTGTGGAATCCGTGCAAATGAACATGGATTTGGTTGGCTGCTTTATTTTTGTGTCACTTTAATGATGTCCACTTTTACAATGGCATTATTTCACAACCTGTAGTTTTCGGCTCCCATACGTTTAACCTGTGTGTGTGTGTGTGTGTGTGTGTGTGTGTCAGCAGAGTTTATTTTAAATCTATTTATTGTTGTTTATGTTCTTGACAGCACATTCCTTTCCATATGATGTTTTCTGAGAATTATATTGCAATGTTAACCTTAATTACTTGCGTGGCAAGCCAAAAAATGTTAAAGAGAATCCAGCACGGTAATTTCCTTTATGCATGGCAGTGCAAAGCAGCTGTCATCAAACCATTAATTAAAGGGTACTGCCTGGGAGCATATGTGCGGCCCCATCCCTTGGGAATAGTTAATATCCCCCTTCATGTATTGGCTGCACCCAACCAAACAGACCCATAAGGTCGCTGTACTAACATAATGACCTACAACCAAACAGAGTGAATTCGGGAAACACCCAGATCGGAAGTCTCTTAATGGTTCTAATGCAGGGATTGTGTTTCCTGCAACATTTTCAAAATCGGGCTTTCAAAAGAATCGGGCTGTCGTTGGAAATTGGATCTTGGGATCGCACACAGATAACATTTCCACTTATAAGTTAGTCCAGCCGTTCCTCTTAACAATAGAAGTGAACCGTTAGAAGACTGCCACTGTGTATACAGCGAATCAGAATCAAACATGGGGGTCAGTTAGTAGGGGGTTGGTAACGGCTGTGCTGTAATGTTTTTTGCCTCCCCGCCAAAAGGTTCTTGTTTCGAACCCACTGTCCATAGTCCTCTTTTTTAGTAAGATGCCTTACTGCTGCTTGCTCACTAATGACATGAATCTAAATGTTTTTTTTTTATAAATATAGAAAATATAGAACTAATAATAACGGATATAGACTAGCTGTTTTGTGCTCTTCTGGTGTGTTTGATGTAACCGAAGAGGACGGCGGCCCCCGTTACAAGATAAGCTTCCAGAAGGCTGCCGTCTAAATAATGAAGGTTTTATTTCCCTCCCATTGGACCTGATCCATAGCTTACCTTTACAACGAGGGGGCCTCTGCACATCAGAACGTACCCTCCCAGTGTGTGCAGCAGGTCAGCTGTGGTCCCACTCACTTGGATCTTTAGAGCTGTATTTGGCCAAGGCCAAGTTAGTACAGAATGTAGTTACTAGTTAATACTCACCAACAAACTAGTCATAACAGCAAGAAAGTAGTACTGCAACATAGAGGGTTATATTCTTTATGTTATATTTAAAAAATAGATATCGATTATTTTTATATTTGCTGATACAGAAACTAATTAAGTGGGGCCTCCCACACACGGGATCATGATACGGCAAAATCTTGATCATTGAACCCAGAATAACACTTGAGAATGAGAATTGAGAATGTGCCAGAGCAGAGGATTAATTACTTAGACACAGAACGTTGATCCCTTGACCAAAAGGTCCACAGTAGGGTGCCCATTAGCAAACACAAAGAGAAGCCAGGTGGGCACAATTGTAGCAGTGGCAACACGTGGCAAAAACGAATTACATCTTTTGTAAAATCCCATCCACAATGACCTGTCCTGCAAACCAAATACTTAAATGTAGGGGTACCAAATTGTAAAAAAACACATGGATCTGTGAAAATCGGTCTAATTATTATTAATTTGAGCCCCCGTGAATTGCGACCACTGTAAAACACATAGTACATATTCCATGGTAATTATGTGCTATACCTTCACTGGTAGACTCCATGCGTGAGGCTGTGTTCACTGTGTCTCCAAACAGGCAGTAGCGGGGCATTTTGGTGCCAACCACACCAGCCACAACAGGTCCTGTCAGAACACACACACACACACACACACAATATGCAAATAATCCCATCAATGCACGCCATCATTTCTCTCATAGAGATCGTAAGATGAATACATTGAAAATGTAAGTGAAAGTTTCAAAATATATACATACTTTCATATGCCCATTCAGTAATGCCTACGTCAGTAATGCCAACATGATGTGCCTCAGCAGTGCACCACAGATGATGGAAAGAGTAGCGCGAGGTAACAGATAGTGAAGTGTGTGTCAACCGCTCAGCAGCCTTGTGGCCTGGCCTGAATCTCTTGGGCCTCCAGCTTCCTGGGTGTGGACCAGTAGCCCACCTGAGTGTATGCCAGCTCGTATCCTTAGCTGGGTGGTGGGCTTGTGGGGGATCTTAAAGGCGTGGCAGACGTTGACCAGATCCAGAGCCATGCTCGCTATCTCCCCTGCGTGGTTGATGCCGTTTTCGTTCGGGACCCCGGAGACCACCATGTCTGAGAGGTCAGAGGTCAGCATCATTGGCGTGAAGGGCATGGATGACGGACAGACAGACAGACATTAAAATTTCATCTAATTCAGTTTGAACAGACGAATAGAAACGTATCATTAGGGTCTGTTTACAAACAAATTGACGTACAAGCGTCCCCGATGGTCTCCACTTTGTAGACGTCGTAGTTGTCGATGATGTCATCGAAGGTGGTGTAGAGCTGGTTGAGGAAGTCCACCACCTGGTGGGGAGTGCTGGCGCCAGACAGCTGGGTGAACCCTACAATGTCACTATCAGGGAAGCAGGAAGTATTTATTTATTCCTCTGGTATCGCCGCTGGTGATCGAAGAAGCATCCACTGCCAAATTAATTTAAATGGGACCACAGTGTATGTAGAACATAAAAATTGATTAGAGTAGATTATTGTTTATTAAAAGATCCCAAAAATTCGACCACCTGGTTTAAGACATACTAATTGGAAACTTGTAATACTTTCAAACTATATAATGAAAAATGGTAAGGCAAAGAAAAGTTAATGACAACACAAGGAAAGAGATATAGAAATAGACACCTGAAATAAACGGTAGCTTTGGAGTAACTCTGAGCCTCTGCGGTCCGTCCCTGGCGAAGGTCATCAGCCACTGGCTTTGGCAACATGCCTGAAATGTATTTTGAGTCAAAACAACAGCAACCACAACAACAACAACACATAGTGTCTAGTGTTTTGTACTTCACAACTTGAGCTATTACACTTCTTTGCCACTAGTCGGTACTGTTTGGTTGATCAAAAGGTTAATAACAATAACAACAATCATTTTTGGAAAATATATCTTTTTTACTGTCCATGTTATTATTTTTTCAATTAATAGCTTAATAGCTGGCTTAAATATCCAACTAAACTGAATACTATACTGTTTTTTGATGCAACTGCTATGTATTGTATTTAACCATATTCTATATTCTAACACCGTTGTTGTGCTATAACTTACTGTATAGCAAGCGGTCAGTCTTCTGTTTCTCTTGAAGAAGATCTTGAGTTCTCTCTGCCACGATGGCCTCCAGATGCTTGCTGTACTTCTCCATCTGGGGGCGTTAAACATCCATATCATCAGCTGTTATTTGAAAACAACTGTTGGACTGCAGGTCAAAATAGATGTACATTAAATACACAGTAGTATAAGTAGGCCTCAGTAAATTATTCAAATGTTAAGTCTAATTGCATGCATTCGAAGAAGTAAATATTTGTATGTTATATATGTATGCAATGCTCCTTACTTGCATTTACCCAGTATGTGTTTATTAAAACTTTTATTTTGAAAGCCCTCGTCTCTGGCTGCAAGTACAGGTTATTATCTGTTGGTAACCAGTGGTAATCACTATAAAGTACCTAAAAGCAGGTCATTACCAGATTCATCATCATGTCAACGGGGCTGACTTTGTGGGGGTTCATCTTGTCCAGCATCTTCTTCACCTGCTCAAATGTGGGCCTCAAGGCGAGGTTATCGGACCAGCACTTCTTGATGAGCTACAGAACATACCAAGAAACAAATAAAGAAAGAAACAGACGACTTTGGTCAACTGATGGTTTTATGTTTTGTCTCTCCTTATCTCTTGTTATGATCCTGACTTGTTACGAAATCACAAACCGACCACGGCAAAGTAAAACTATTGACTCCTCATCTGTTCTTTTCTCTTTTTATGGCCTCAACGTTATGGATACATCATTCTTTACAGCATCACTTTATCTTTCAATTTCAAGCATTTCCCTGTCACTGCACCGAGGCTCTTCAAATGTCTTTGTGCGTGTGGTCATCGTGTTAATGCACCCCACCTCGCAGTAGTCCTCTCTGTTGGGACAGTCCGTGTCCACCTTGCCAGCCTTCAGCTCGGGCAGTGGGGGGCGCCACATGATGTCCATCTTCCCCCCCTCGCCCTGGTCCTGCTCCTGTCAGAGGAGGAGTCTGTCTCAGAGCACCGATCACAGCGGGAGCCCAATAGGCTGTAATCTACTGAGAGGTCCCATCATACTCACTGAGAGGAGGTCAGAGCGCGTCGCTATCTCCACCAGGATCATGGAGTAGCTGAGAGGGGGGTGAAAGGGACGTAGGATGTGCTGTTTTAGCTTCCAGCATTCCAACAACCAGTTAGCCCTTATATGTCATTTATGTCGAACACAGCACAACCCTTATGTGTGCACCTCTTGAACGACCACTACATTTGAAGGAATAATCCCAACAATACTAGATTTATGTTGGAAATGGGGGTGTATATTTGTATTTAAACCTCTCTTGTTTGATATGCAGTGTTTGTTTTTTTTGTCTGCTGAATTTCTATTGGTTTGTGGAGTGTGTGTTGTTGACAGCTGGTTTTAGCAGCCTCTGGGGCTTAGCCTCGGGCTGGGCGGGGCTGCACACCTGGGGTGCATTATGCAATTAATGCACACAAGATAAACCAGCCGTCACCACCACACGCACTCGAGGAGAGCTCTGACATATCGGGAGCTAAGTCCTGCTATTCCTGCAACACTGCAAAACTCAAACCGGTTTATATATCAACCTGTGTCCTGGTGTCAAGTAAGGCCACCTAGGTGGTGTGTGGCAAGAGCAACTGCTACAGTGTTATCTTAAGAAATTAAGATATTAATCTCAGGCTACAATTCTAGCATAATTAACCTGTGGACTTCCAACCTGTAGACCATACCAACCTGTGGATTTCCGACTATACTAATTGTTGGCCATGCATTATTTGTGAAGTAATTCTCCTGTTTCTGACAAACTGGAGCGGTTGGGGGCGTTCCACACACCTGTAGACGTCTGCTACTGCAGTGCCGTTGGAGCTGTTTCCCAGCAGCACCTCGGGGGCGCAGTACAGATGGTTGACGTCCCCACAGGGGAAGCTAGAGCTCACTCCCTCAAAGTCCTCCTTCCTGAAGGCCGTGAGGCCATAGTCTGAATCACGCACAGGAAGGTGAAACAGGATCGTTGTGAAAGGGATGTTTACGTGGGTTCATGTTTTTTTTTTAATTTATTAATAAGATTCACTCATATTCGCTCTCATTCAGTGAGGTATCCTGAACAAACAAGATTGATGATGATTGAATGCTAGAATGAATGAGGAATAAACTTAACGCCATAGTTAAGTCAATATAAAACCCTTATCACCGCTAGACAGGTTGGGACGTTTGAGATGTTTGTCAACTCGTGGCCACCTGAGATTTTGCACACCCAGCGATCATCGACGACACAGTTCCTGGAGTGCAGGCGCCCGTGGAACATCTTGTGCTGGTGCAGGTAGGCCATGCCGCGGGCGATGTCCATCGCAAACGAGAGCCTGGAGACAGAGCACCAATCAATCACATTACATGAAGTGTCCCTCTTAAGGGCCACTCAGCCTCCAGCTGATTGACCCCACCTCCTTGAACAGCTCGACCTTGTGGGAAAGGTTACTTAACCTCTATCTGCTCAGGGAGCTTAGTTCCACAGGCAGATCCTGATTGGACAGCAATGGTCCAATCACCAGCCAGGTGGGAACAGGCATAGCATTTATAGAATCCAAAAAGGAGTAGGACCATTTGAAAGCATTTTTGTTTTTTTTGTTTACCAGCTAATTATTGTTAGGCGTATAGGAGGGATATTTCTGTACCACAATATTACATTGGCTAAAACACCAGGACATATAATTAATTCCTGCACATACATAATTCCTGCAAGCACATGGTAATAAAACCCTTTGGACTCGTTGCTGTGTGTGATGCGGGTCTCACCTGAAGCCCCAGTTGATGGGGATGTCCCCGTTCAGCAGGACGTCCGACAGGCTCCCTTTAGGACAGTACTCTGTTATGATGCTGATGAAGGGCACCTCGATCGAGCCCCCGATGAACTTGGACAGATTCGGGTGGTCCAGTTCCCTGGGAATTAACACATTTAACTGAAAGTTGAATAACATTTTGCTTTGGAAATTCTAAATGTGTATATTTATTTAAACAAAAGGCTCATTACCAGTGCATTACTCAATGTTTTCCCACAAACTTCCGTGATTGCTAAAATGCGATTGCTTTTAAGATCGCAGAGCGCATTTTAAGGTAGACAACTAAAGATGCTAGATAATAATTCTAAAACACAGCATATACATCAGAAGCAGGCTTCTGCATACCGGACTTCCTTCACCTCCTTCCTGATGGTCTTGGACAGGGTGAAATGTTTCTTCTGGATGTGTTTCACTGCCACCGTCCGTCCGTCACTGGAAGATAAACCAAATGTTTGGATTCATTCAAGTATATCCAAAGGGGTCTATAAGAACGATTGTAGATGATCACATATTATAAATGATGACTGAATCATTTATATAGATGTCAGACTAAAAGGGAAAATGATAGAATTGTGTCCTAAAATGTTATACTATTATTAGACTATAATTCAACAAAAAGATTGATGTTGGGTGACTTTACCAAAAACACCACCACCATTACTTTCACTTTGCAATTGGCATTTCTGTACTGGTTCAATAAGTATTTTCAAAAGAGTCGATGTGTGTTTAGGAATCTATGCATTAACTGCTTGTATCTGACACAGCCTTTTCCCAACCAATCAGAATCTCAGCCGCTCTCACCTGTCCCTTGTTAGTGCTGATAACCATCGTCTCCAATGTATCCCTGTCCCTGGATCACCTCAGGCGGTATTGTTATATCCAACAACTGTGTTTACTCTCCCAGCTCTAATGTTCTGCTTCATGGTTTTGAATTTGCTATTTTTACCTTCATGCTGCCATGACCTGTTTTTCAACTTCAATTGTGTGCTTTTTTGCGTAACATTTAGTAACATTTTATCCTCATCCTTACATTTAGTAGAAACGTAGCAACTATCCTTCCCCCTCTTTTTCTATCTATTAAAAAAAAAAAAAAGTAACTAAATGCTTCTTACAGGTTTTATTATTGTATTATTATTTGTTAATACTTTATTTTATCCAAAAGGAAATTGAGGACTCTCAATTGAGGACGCACCCGGAGACCGACTCCAGAGTTACTGCCTAGGCCAAGGGCAGGACTATTAACGCGGATGACTTTTTTGGGGGGGAGGAAACTGGAGCACCGTGAGGAAACCCACTGTGCCACTGTGCCACAATGAGGGAGCAGGTAGGGGGTAATGCTTTGCTCTGCATTGATCACTGGGGTTTGAGGTGACTTACTAGATGCCTGGCTGGATGAAGCCAGGCTGGAAGCAGGTGTTGACCACGGTGCACACGGTCGTGTCGGTGGTGCGGCTCATGCTGGAGCTACTCTTACCCTGCTGGAGGCTGGTGGTACTGCAGAAGCCCATGTAACACACTTTACCTGTCGAGGGGAACAGATGGTATCTTAGAGGGGAGTACTACACGGAGGACGGTAGAAAAAAGAACGTTTACAAATGTTGCTCATGTCACCAAACATGATGTTCTTGTAGTTGATGATCCAGCTCTCATCCCAAAACATTTTTTGTTTCTGGTACTGAAGCCACTGTAGTGAAATGAAATGCAAAGCAGTTATTGGGTTTATTCATGGGAAATACTTGATATACTAATACTTGACTAGATTGAGGAATGTGTGTGTGTTTGGGGGGGGGGGGGGGGGGATTTTTTGTTTGTTTGTTTTTTTTTGTGTGTTTGTTTTTTTTTGTTTGTGTTTTTGTTTATTATATATATATATATATATTTATATATATTGTTTTTCTTTCTGGTGGAAGACATAACAATTATAGGGACTCTTACAAAGAAATCGCATGCATATTACTTATCTCTTTGTTCTATTAGGGCCTGTTGTTGCCAGTGCTATTCAGTACATTTTCAGTTTCCTCATTATCAGTAAGGAAAACCATAACAAAGATTTGATCAAATAACAAGCGTTTTAGCAGAAATCCAATGCTATTAAATAGCTGTAATGAATACAGAAAAATAATTGAAAAAGTTTCTCTCGAATCTTACAGAGACCTATCTTTTATGCAAAGGATGCTGGGAAGTGTGATAGTGCCTTTTACACGGAGACTCCTGAGACATTCCTATCCGAGGGAAGTCTCATCTCGTCAAAAGTCAGGCACTTAAATAAAAAAAACACAGACATACAGAGCTGGACATTTTGCACACTTTCATCCAGAAACCCGAAATTACAGAGCTGCCCGAGTGGGCAACGATAAAAACACAGCAGAGGTGAGAGATGTTTAATGCAACACCCCTATAGAGGGAGAGAGGATCCGAGCAAGGCCTTGTGCCTTCGTCTGTCCTCCACCCTGGCTCCAACCCCCACGAAGCTTAACCATGCTCACAATGTCAGGGCAAAGCCATTGCGCATACGGCTTTCAGACTATTCTCTCGAGTCGTTACGTAGATCCTGGGCCGAAATTGCCCGCCGATTCGGGTTGACATCAGCAAAGTTTGCATCCTTTGGGACTGGAGGCTGCAGTGGCTGGATGTAGACCGAGGTGGGTGGGCCAAGGTAATTGTGAGTGGGGCCAACTTTCATACAATTAAGAGAGGATCATATTTGTTTATTTTACATAGGACAGTACAATGGTGATTGTGTAGGTGGCTCAGTGTCCAGAGTGTTGAGAAATACTTTCGTAAATGATATGTCTGATATGTTTGATGTGTTCACAGCTGTGATTTAGTCAGTCGATGTGTATATTGGTGTAGTTATCAGTTCATATTGATAAAGAACTGTTTTACTACCAAATGACTGCCACTTGTTGAGGCACAGCCATAGCGTGCAAGTTGAATATTGTATCTAAGTGGATCTAAAATGGCGCTTCAAAAGCACCCTTTGCCATAGTATAAATCAATAGTAAAATGCACTCAAATATGTTTAATTGTGCAGTATGTTGCTTGACGTGGTTAATTGGGTTGACCTATTGGATGGGCAGAGCTGGGCAGGAATACTAACCTGTTGGCCCTTTCACATGTGGGACCTGAGAAACAATTAATCCATTATGTATGAACACCCTCCTGGGGCAGCAAAGAGCAACTTGGCTTGAATGCCAACCCCTCGTTGGCGCGCCTCAATACTTTGAAGGCGAGCGTTCTGATACAATATGATCACATCAAATAGACAACTAAATCAATCGAAGGGTCATGTAACACTGATAGATGCTGCAATGCAGTGTAATGTAACGACTCGAGAGCTTCAGGGAAATGCGGTCTGTTGATGCAAATGGGATGATGTAACTGTCACATTGACAGGCGTCCCGGGAACGGCTTGAAATATAACATTTAAATTGTATGTCCAACGACATGCATTGGGTTTCTTACAAAGTGAGTATTAGAATGATACGATGATTGTAATCAATGGAAGGGCGCAAGTATTTGGTTGATCAGGTAATACATTACTTAAGGCTAATTTTTATTTATTGAGTTATTTATATAACGGACGAACAGACAGATGGACACAGAGAAAACAAAAAACATCCTCACTTTGTTTGCAAAGTTGAGAGAAGAGCTATTAGAATTTATAGTCGTGGACTATGTACAATACTGTCGACAAGGCGATTTCAGGTTTCTGGAGCGATTTCCACTTTTTGTATGCGTCCTCTGGGCCCCATGCAAACAGACACAGATGCAAGTAAGTATCCAATTTTGGGATGGCCAGCACCATACTGCTACTGTGCTACTACCCAGGATACAGCCCTCACACAGGGCTGCGCATGTTCAGAACCCAGTGTTTCACCGTAGAAGAACCGAGACTGCAAGAAGACTGAAACCAGCTGCTTAACTCGAGGCACGCTATTTGTCTTAACACCACCCCCACCCCTTTTTCTCCCTTGCGCATATCCCTACACATTTCTCAGCCTGAATTAACTTCTGTACATCTTGTTTCAGTAGTGAGTAAAACCGTTAAGGGCTGCTGTGGTATCTTGTACTAGAGGTGCCAAGGGGCATCATTAAAAAGTTGGGGCAAAATATATAATATGTAATTTAAAAATATATATGTAGCCTATATGTATGTGTTTATGTGTGTATATGTATGTGCATATATATTCCACAGGCCACCAAGCACTGATCCTAATCAGCAGGAAAACATTGGAAAATAGACTTAAAAGAAAAAGGGGTCATTGAAACACACACACACACACACACACACGCATGCATGCATCCAGACAGAAGGAAATAAGGGCCTATCACAGAGCTGTGTTGGCTCTTTGCATAGCGATAGACAGAGGGAGCTAAACTCACAGCAAATAAAAGTGAATTAAAAGTGAATTATGGATTATACTTCTGTAATTGTCAGAGA
>JAOPJO010000017.1:5103229-5115684 GCA_027123675.1 Molva macrophthalma | reverse complement strand
CACACACACACACACACACACACACACACACACACACACACACACACACACACACACACACACACACCTTAAAACTGGGTGGTAGATGCTGAAGATGGACTGAACGGTTGGTAAACAGACTTTTACAACATAATTTGGCTCCAAAGTCCACCAGCCACTGAACTGACAGCTCTACTGACAGCAGATAGCGTTAGGGGGCTGTCATAAAATGTGGACAGTGAAGCCCTTTGAGACAGTACTTTAAGGGCTATACAAATACAATTAACATGACATTGTGACAAATAATTGTCACTACATGTCCCAACGGGAACACACGTCATGCTCCTACAGGTAGACATTGGGGTTTGAACTCTAGACTTCAGACCATTTTTCATGATCTGCATTACCTTTGCTTGGATCTCCATCTTCAAGATGGAGCCCACGATGGCCAGGAGGTCGCTGACGATAATGAGCAGGTACCAGCCATTCAGGAACTCGCTTTGGTCCTCATCGCAGAGTTTGCGATTATAGTTCTCCTGGAAGAATCTGGTGAACCTCTGCAAATGACATGAAAAGTTTGAACCTAGCATGTAAAAACGTCAGTAAAAACTTGACTGCACCGGCCATTATACATAAATGAGCAACTTCCAGGTTGAACAGAATTAAATTCTGTGAACTTGTTTACTCATTTTGTTTTCCCAATAGAACGGCAGAAATAAATGCTGAAAGTGAGCACATCATGGGAAGAAAAAAAAAATTGCTGCAATCACAAATTTCTGTTTTGAATGCATTGGGATTCGAGGGAGTCTCATGGTTCTCATGCATTTGTGTTGCCATTTTAGATCTGAATGTATGAGAACCATGAGACTCAATCAAAATGCAATTTAATCAGAACAAAGTGAGGCGAGCAAAAATTGCTGATGGCAGCGTTAAACGAAGAGCAAAGAGCAGCCCACCTGGAGGAGCCTAACTGCCAGGACGATGGAGCGTGTGCACAACACGACCGAGGCTAGGCAGATCAGGATGATGAAGGCATCGAACACTAGGAGGTAGTGGGTATTCTTCTGGGCTGAAAAGAAAGATACAGTCGCACAGTTGACATTATCTGTTACGTAACTTCCCCCTTCTGCACCGTTCCTGATAAGACCGTTTATTTGAAAACGCCTTGTCACACAGTGTCTAGGTCATCCATCTTCTTGTATTTATGATAAGACACTGCATCTTTAAAAAAAACGGTTTTTATAGCAGTGTTTGTGATGCAAACACAAATGTCCGGAAATGTGATACTATAAAAACAACAAAAATGTAATTGGATAAAAGGTTAAGAAATATGAAAAGATAATATTAGGTCACGGAATGAATATAAATAAAGAAAATAGAATATAGACTTAATTAGAATACATTTTCATTCCTCTTGCTCCAGGATGCCAACAGGTAGACTGTGGACATAGGGGACCAAACTCTCACGACGAACCGTTCAGCTGAGAGTCAAACCTCCCCAACCAATAGACTAGCCTGCCCCTGGTGGACTATACAAAATATCAATACAACACAATTCCTGACTCTACACACTTCTCTGGGTCTCTGAGCAAGTAAAGAACCAGATGATCATAAAGGCTGACCATTAGGTAAAGGTGTTGAGTACATCTTAATGACCCTACCTGTCCCTGAGATCTTCCAGTCGAGGCAGGCACTGCTCATGGAGTCAATGTCCATGAAGATCTTCATCTTACCGCTGTGGCCCTGATTATCAAAGGTTATCTGAAAATAATATATACTATTTTATGGATGCATGTACCCAAAACTCAATTTTACAACGTTTTATCTGAATCTCAAACCATGTGTGTATTATTTAAAATATAGTCATTTCAAATTGACAAGGCATCACAAAATGCATAAAATCCAATTATGTAATATTAACTGATAGCTGTTTCAATAGATGGTATGAGATGGCATTGTGATGACAGAAATCGGTTAGGAATGACCCCGCTGCTTATCTGTACCGTCACAGAGAAAGAGTAGCAGTCGGGTAATTCTCGTGCGCGCACTGACTGCAGATTAATTCCTTTCAAGTGGAAGGTGATTTCCACGTCCACAAGTCTAGTGGAAAAAAGAAAAGAAAGACCATATACTGTGATACTGTGATGTGGCGAAAAGAGAAGAAGCTAAATATAATGCTGAACATACCAGTTCAGTGGCTTACCTGTAGAACTCAAAACTAAAAAATGAGGTATCATCTGTTTTGCATGGTTTTTGCGTCTTGGGATGACATGTAAAACAATCTGAAAAAAAAAAACATACAAGTTGACTTTGAATAAAATAAAATGTGAGTACAGTATCAATTCAGTATTTGAATGCTTAATTTTTTTTTAGGACTGAATAAAAAAAAGTGTACGTCTATGCATAGTTTCAAACCAGAGGCAGAAAGTTAGGTTACATATAGTTCCATTATCCCAGTGATTAAATAAAAATATATGCAAGGGAGCGAGACATCCCTAGTCCTAGAATGCTTCACTTGTGGCAACGGTAGCCATCATCAAAATGGCCTGGCCAAATATGGGATGACCGAATTATCCTTTTTTTGTGTTCGGATTTAAGAACATTATTCAAATACTTCAGTAGCATTTCGAGACCTGCCGTCCAGTATGAGAATCTGCATTTATAAAATATTCTAGGGTTCTCCCAAGGATTTTGTTTTCCATAGTGGCGCTCCCTAGCCTGGGAACCGGATTAATCTGCGAGCTCATGTTTTATTTGCTCTGGCATACGAGTCTGGCTCCCCTCCCCTTACGCCAGAAGCAGACCTGGCACAGGTCAGTCCAATCACAATAATTGATTTAATACGGGCGGGTTTAATATGATGACTGTACAACGGAAGAACCAAGATGGCTGCCGCTGATGTGTCACACATTTTGTTGCTCTGATTGGTTGCAGGTCTATCATATTGCGTCCAGAGGAATTTTGGTCGGCCCTTGGAAATCTAAAATGAACTGCAAGATTCAAGACTAATAAACATTGATCTTGCGATGTCAGGCTATGCGCTCCCACTACTCCATTGTATCCATATAAATAAGAGGTTGCAGCAAGCGGGGGTTAATGGTTTTAATAACGTATTTATCAACTATTTCAATGTTTAAAAAGATACCAAAAAGCTCTACCTATTAAGAATAACTGGTTGAACATGAATAGAACAGGTGGCAATGATCACCTCCATTTCAGAAGTATAAGAATGTTACTGGTAGTAATGGTGTTTTGGTCATCGTTTAATCATTAATTGAGAAATTATTTATCATTATGGGGAGACATTGTTGTGTTTGAAATTGCCACAGCATTTCTCATGCGAGACATGGCAAAGCAACGTTTTGATTAGCCCAGGTTAAGGTATATTGAAGTTTATTTAGGATTTGACATTACTACCACTCTCTTGAGTGGTTCACAAAATGGCAAATTCTGATTCTGAAACCCTATAGCGCCTGCGTGATTTCTCTTTGACTGACTAGTGCTAGTCCTGCCGTGCAATATCATCAAACCTTTGCACAATGTTCAAACCACCTATTTGATAATTGAAAGTATCTCTGGTAACTCTTATACTATGGAAACTTGTGTGGAAATGTGTCTTCGGAAACTTTTAGTCTACATTGAGGCACTGCCATAACGGAGTCTGACCGTGAGTGGATCTGAAAGCCACTGGTGTCGCTGCAGAACTCCTACGTGATATTGTAGTTTTGAGTGATTAAAATAACTAGAAATGAATCAGTTGCTGAAAACAGGATTTTGCAGCAGTGGTCTCCGCCCCCGCCGATTGAAGTAGGGAAAGATGTGCTGTGTGAATTAACTTTTTTCTCTCCAAAATATTTGTTCAAAAACCCAAACGAATATTTGAATCTTGAATGTATACGGGCCAGCCCTACCACACACACACAAATATACAACCCACACATACACACCACGTTCCAGCTGGGCGTCTATGTCGTATGCGTCATCCGAAGGCTCCACGGTGCCCCTCTTGTAGTACTGTTTACATACCACCAGGGGCAGGAGATTCCCATCCTCATCCTCAGCATAGGCGATGGGACCCACCGAGAGGTTGCCTAACTGGCTGTACTGTAAAGAAAGCACTGTCAGCCCAATGGAAAAGACATTTCCTGAGGGAATTGCTGGGGTTGTTGGTTTGTGCAACGCCTGCGAGTCATTTAACCACAAACTCACAAGACACACTTCCATGTTCAATATTTGTCCCTTCCGTTTGATGCACGTTTCTGTTGCGCCATACAGTCTCTCTCTGAGATGAATAAATCCCTGATAGATAATCTATCCTCATTGTTTCATTTCTGAAATATATTTATTTTAGAATGAAGTGATATAATTTGGTTCATGTAAGGAAATGTAAAACAAAACAACAACAAAAAAAGATGTCAAAATGAAAGCATGGAGATGGTTCGGAACAAGCGAAGGGAACACTTGCCTGATCGAGAACATGAAAGAGAGAGTCATAGACCCCCTGCTGGGTGTAGACGGCGATGCTGTAGTCATCCTCATCCACACCAGTGTAGTCTTTGAGGAAGAGATTCTTCAGCGCTATCCTGTTCTCCTCTTTGTAAGAGACCACCAGCTGGTTGTTCAGGCCAAACAGAATGAGCTACAAGGGGCAGATGGAGATTAAAAGGTGAACCCAATGATTCGTTCATTTCTATGTTGCACTTTTCACGGCACTCGCAGCGCTTAACAGCCACTACAGGTGTGCAGCAAATGTACTGTAGAATTGTTTATGCATGTCATAGGTAATTTCATCAATGGCAAAGTCCTATCCCAGCCTTAAAGAAAAGAGATCGGTTCAATGGGCTTGTTTTGTCTCAAGGGCAGCCAAGAAAAACATTTACCAAATGGTAAACTGATTAACATTATAAAATAGATTTGTTTTTATATTGATCGACTAATTAATTGACATTTAAAGTCATTTCAGTAGAGGATTAAAACACAGACCATTTAGGTTGTACAACACCATGATACATCTGTCCACAGCAGCTTGCAATGAGGAACATGTTAGTCCTAGTTTTGGCTACAAGGAAGTAGAATATCTCTAAGGCAGGGTTGCACCAGACGAGGGGGGGGGGGTCTATTTGGTGGGTCTATCCAGGTTTATGCTGTTAATTAATCAAACTACAGTTCACATC
Source organism: Molva macrophthalma (assembly GCA_027123675.1). NCBI lineage: Eukaryota > Metazoa > Chordata > Actinopteri > Gadiformes > Lotidae > Molva > Molva macrophthalma. The sequence goes on along the minus strand of JAOPJO010000017.1, from coordinate 5,110,531 downwards.
TCAGCATGTATATGTACTCAGCCTATACACCATCAAACGTGCCTCATTCAGGTTATGTATGATCTTCCACCATCGTGAACAATATTTGTCCCCGCTGCAATGATGTGCTCACTGAAGTTTAATAAAACACAGGCCTACCTGTGTGGTGATCATGATGATTTTGAGAATCTGTACACAGAGTTTCCATGGCAAAATCCGTCGTGTCCTGTACTTTTCACAAGGGCTCATAAAGTAGTATCTCAGGTCGTCTCTCAGAGTGTCCTCCTTAACGACGTCTGGGGTCAGTGTAGACCTACAACAAAGTCATCGTTTAATCGTAAGGGTATTAAGGAATGTATTCGAAAATGAAACATACATAATACAAAACCTTCCATTAACGTTCATTTCTATCATATAATACGTTTTGTGGGCCTGCATGCATGGAGAAGTTCTTAAAATAAACGGCCAAAGCGGGCGGGGTGCATTTTGCAGAGAAGGGCATTCATGTGGCAGGTACAAGTCCAAGGCTGTTCTCTGCTCACGCGTTCCTTACTAGTAGGCCTATAGGCATTTCAAATGTATATTGACTGGTCAAACGCCAACAGACATTGCGACCTCTTAGTCCCAATTCCAACGATTAGAGTGTCCTATTCATGAAAATATAACTTATCTGATTGTATTTGAATGGCGGTAAACTCACAAATAGTGCACCTCTACGGACAGCTTGGGTTATCCTCTTTATATCGACATGCCTTTGGTTTCACACAAATCAACATTTGTCATGCATGAGCAATTTTCTGTCAAAAGTCTGAAGCGTTTAATCACTTAACACTTCGAAAAATGGAACGCTGCAAACTTATTGAAAATACGCGAACGTCCTCTTCGTCGCTTGCGGCTACGGTAGGCATACTTTTCTAAGTAATTTAAGGATATATAGACCTACCCATCTTGCGTAATAAAAAAAAAAACATTTCATCAAGAGTCACGTACATGCTTCTAACATTGTATCGTAGGCTATGTACAATGTCTCGCATTTAGAATTAAATAAATATTCTACAATTCACTGTTGAGCAGAACCAAAAAAAAGTTAGTTTCGATTCCCATCCATGTCGCAATAACTTCTAAATACCTACGCGCAGCAGGCCTATTATATAGATATTTTTAACGTTGTAACTTACTGAATGGAGTCACTCCTTCCCAGATAACGACGAACAAACAACTCCATTGTATAATATATTGGTACACGAAAGGGAGGTTGCCATCAGGGACCGTGCGTTCACGCGGAGAACTGAGCAACCACTTGCTGTGTTACATTGAGGTAGAAAAACCCTAAACACGTGGATCGACTTTTTGACAGTTGACGCGACCTCCGGCGAGCCAATCAGGATGTGTGGGTGTTATACCGTGGATACCAAGTCAACTACAAGTAGGGAGACCAGGGACATTTTAACACTTTTTGCTATATTCCCAATAAATCAAAAACCTTTTACACTGAAATAGCCAATTTGCTATATTAAAAACGTCAATGTGTCAACTACTGAAACAATGTATTTAAGTGGTTTTATGAAATAAGTACAGGTTGCAAAATTTATTTTAAAAGTCACTCAATTTTTAAAACCGTCCAAGTGTACAGGGACGGTTGTAACACATGACAGGGAGGATTGTAACATGTATTAAATATACATAATTAATCAATTACTCAAAATGAAGAAGATTATTTATCATTCACTTTAATGTGACTATTTATTCTTTTTTTAAATAATGAAAACTTTTTTTCACAATACATAACAAAAAATGGGGGAAGCCATTAAATTATAATGCAAGAAATATTTGATGGTAAGATATAATATTTTCCTCTGGAACAAACTCTCTATCTGAACACACATCCTCAAAAAAGTTTAAACATGAAATACAAAAGTTTGTGGACAATATTCCCAACAAGAGAGAGAGAAAGAAGGAGGGGGGGACTCGGTAGTCCACATTGATGGAATCTCATTCCGAGTCACAGTTGTCACCACTGTAAAGGTCTCTTCCATCTCTGCCGTCCTTGGGTTCCCATGCTTTACAGGACCAGCACTGAAGCCAGACCTCCCTTGACCTGCTTTCCAGGCACAAAATGCAGAATTCAATACAATGAGCTGTTAAAACTATGGTGCGATATTTGGTGATCAATCAATGCAAGGAAACAGTGACCATTGCATTAACTAAGGTATTCCCATACACATTCAATTATTTGTGTTGATAAAGTTGATCTATTTTTTTTAAATGTAAATGAAAGTCACTGACTACTTGGTTCAGGGACGGTTGTAGCAAGGTGTTACAACCGTCCCTGTATCACCAGCCATGTTTTCACCTCATGTGAACTAGCCTGACTGCTAGTTTGACACATGTTAGTCATTTCTATCTCTAAAAAAACAGTGATTCTAGTAATACTTGTTTGGATTCTTACACATTTGATCTCAGGACAGTATCGCAGAAAATAAGTATGATAGAAAAGTTACATATTTACCTAACAAAGAAACTTGCTGGTAATTTTCTCTGGGAGTTTCCAATGTGGCTCTTACTTTTGTAAGTAAGAAGATGATCTAAAACAGCATGTGCAGAGTGAGTGTGTAATCTCTAGCTTGTTTTTGATTGGAGGAATTCAAGGTGTTACAACTGTCCCATGTTACAACCGTCCCTGGTTGCCCTACAAATAGGCTTGTTTGTATAGATTGTGTGTGTGTGTGTGTGTGTGTGTGTGTGTGTGTGTGTGTGTGTGTGTGTGTGTGTGTGTTAGGCTCAGACAGTTGTTTTTAATACACACCTCACAGCGTAGACTACTGCATTTTTCATAGCGATGACAAACACGAACACTAGGCCTATTCGCCATGTATTAAAACATTTACAAAATATATTTTTTGAAAACAAATACTCAAAAGTGCTCTGGTCTTAGACTGAAATTATTTTAAAATATGTATAAAATATATGCCCCACATTCCACAGGGGCATCAAAAAGCAAGTCACTTTAGCCAGTTAAAAAAATCCATTTAGATGGTCATATTACTTCCTCTTTAGCAGCGACTCTTGCGTCATCAGAGTTGTTTGACTGTGAATCAGGAAATGAAAATATGGAGCGTCACTAGATTCTTCAGTCGTGTAGTTATTAAGATGTAGACGTGAAACAAGGTCTGTCAATTACTGTGAATTAACCTTTTATTGTTTCATAAAAAGCTATCCGTTTTTTTTCTCCAATTCTAACGTATAGCACACTCCCAAATCCCACGTAAACTATCTGGATGGATAGGGAGATTGAAAAAATATGGGTCTGCCCCCCCCCTCCCGTTCCGACAGATATCCAGCAAATCTGGCCTGGGTGGGGCCATTCACAACAGTTTATCTAATATGGGGCCGATTTGATTTGAAAACTGTACAGAGGATAGCCCTATGGGAGCGCCGTTGAGGCATTTTTATGAACAACCAAGTTATATTTATATTTAGGGCATTTAGCTGACGCTTTTGTCCAAAGCGTATATATAATATATAACGTATTTATATAACGTAATAAATAAATATAATATAAATATAATAAATATACCAAGTTGGCTGGCGTTTATGTGTCACACGTTTCGTGGCTCCGATTGGTTGTAGGTCTATTCAATTGTGTCCAGAGGCATTTTGGTAGGCGTCCGTTGATAACGCCCCTTGGAAATCGAAAATGAACTGAGAGGTTCCAGACTAATGTCTGGCGATGTCAGGCTGCAGGGGCGTTTCTAGGACTTGAGGCCCTTGGGGCTTAACCTGGACATCTGTAGGGGGGTCCGGGGGGGATCCTCCCTGTAAATTTGTTATGATAACCTAGCTCTTTTTTCATGTAATATGGCACCTTACTTACATTCAAAATACATGTAAAAAATGAATTATATTATATTATGATAATGATATTAGTAGTTGATAGTATCGAGTAAAAGCAATTCTCAATACTAATAGTTCCCAGTGTTTGGAAGTTGGCTCAGGTGGCTCCTTTGCATAAAGCTGTAGAGAGTAGCAATCTCAATAACTACCATCCAATTTCCAAACTGTCCTGTCATTCAAAACCTCTGGAAACGTTAGTGAATAACCAGCTGACAACTTTCCTCTCTGAGCACTCTTTTCCAAGTCCACATCAATCTGGTGTAAGAGTTAATCATAGCACCATTTCAGCTGTTAAATTAGTATTAAATTATTTAGTTACCAGTTTAGATAGCAGGAAACATTGTGCCGCCATATTCATACTTATACGTAAAAAGCATTTGATACAGTAGATTCTTCTATATTTCTATGAATTTCATCAGTTATTGGCTTTGATAGGGATTCTTGCAGCTGGTTTCAGAGTTATCTAAAAGACTGATATCAGTGTGAGAGATCAGGGGGAGCCCTGTCTGGATTCCTGCCCGATACAATGGGCGTGCAGCAAGGATCCATTTTGGCCTTGTCCTGATGAAAATGTATATCAATGGTATTGTATCTTCACTGTATGATTGTCTAATTCATCTTTATGAGGATATCATTTTGTACTGTATTGCTGATTCTGTTCAATTAGCCATTGACAAATTTTAACTTTCCTTTAATGCGCTGCTAGATGCTCTTATTAACCTTAAATTGTAACTTGTAATGCCGTTTTCGAGATTGAGATATTTAGTCACTTGCATATTTCTACTGTGAAGGGTCCTAATATTGAGAGGGTCACAGAATACTCATATTTTGGCATCATGCATGGCAAGAAACGTTGGTTTTATTATCACATTAGCATCCTTATCGGTAAATTGCGACTAAAGATTGTAATTTTTCCGTCCCATATCTGCCTGTAATTGTTTTACTGATATTTTTGTTTTTTTGTTTCTTTGTTCAGTTTATCTCATTTTCTATGGTATAATCTCAGCGTCATTGTAAATGAGGCTCCCCCCTCAAAATTTCCCTGACAACTTTAAATAAAGTTTGAATGAATTAACATTGATTTATTTTTATTCATTTTATTTAATTTTAAATTAAAGTTTCATTCAACAAATACTGGTTTACATGATAATGTAAACACCCATGTCACAAAGTTAGTGTTTAAAGTTGTTTATATAGTTTATGTGTTATTTATGTGTTATTAAACCCCAAATCAAATCCCATATACAGCATAGAAATTGCATAGTTTTTCCTGTATGTTTCTTTGACATTCCTTACACATCCCTTGTATGTCACTTGTAGAAAACTTTCATCAATTTGACAATTTATAACATACAATCCTTTAAGGATTCAGACACTGATCATGGCAGCAGTGAGAAAAGCAGAGCTTATTGCGTGGGAGACGTCTCTTGTACTGGGCTGCACACAGTTTCAATATGCTCTACTGATGCAGGAGGAGGAGAATTCAGGGGGCACGCTGAGTGACTGCAGTTAAACAAAAAGAAAAACAAAAAGATTTATATTGAAGGCTGGTGATGAGTAGAATGGAAATAGTGAGTTATTAACATGCAATACAAAAACACATGTGTCTATAAACACATTAGTGGCCTAATTGACAAATTTATGTAGCATCTGAACTTTATCATCATATCATCCCTTTAACACATGTACAATGCTGAAGCATGTTGACAAACAAAATAATACATTTTTGGAAGTTTGGACTTACATAGAACACTGATTATTGTCCAATGTCCTGGAGATGAGGCGCTTCTTGGCACAGCTCGTCGCGTTAAGCTGGAAAGGGCCAATAGAAATCACCTGTTCTTGTGTAGATCCTGGTAGTCCTGCTGGATTGCGGTCATCCGTGGTAACTCCTCTGTCTCCCTGCGTCACATTGTCCTGCCGTTTGGCTAGAGGCACGGTTGGCTTCGGGTCCGAGGGTTTAGCCTTGGCCTCAGCTTGTTTCCTAGCATCGTGAGCTACAGTCCTCGGAGTGGCTCGGCGTATCACCTCCTCCTCCTCCTCTTCCTCTTCATGCTCTTCTGAATCTCCTACCCCCTCGGCGTGATGGTCCCCGGCATACCTCCTCACCACCGGCTCCTTGGTGTCTGTCTCGTCTTGGCTGTAACCCTCGTCACCTAGGGTCTCCACGGGCACCCTGCGGGGTGCTGCTGCTGCGGCCGCCGCCCCCCTGGTTCTCTGGACTCTCCGACGACGAAGCGGGCTGTCAGCACCTTGCTCCCTCTGTCGCACCTGTGGAGCGTCACCTGCTCCTTGAGGGTCCGCGATCATAAGCTGGTCTGGTTGTGGCTGAGCTGGTTGAACCTGGGCCGGTTGTGGCGGAGGTGGTTGAACCTGGGCCTGTTGTGGCTGAGCCACAGCAGGAGGGAGGGGAGGGTCCCTAAGACGCAGGGGTGCCATTATACCATGCTGGAACATTGCCTGCACTCCTCCATACATGACCACCTGTCCACAAAAAAGACAGTAGTGAATGCAAGTTATACCCAGGTCCTCCATTTTGAATTTGTATTACACAAGCAAGATGCAATGGAAACGTACTTTTTTTGCTTATTTCCACAGCCATATTATTCACCTATTCAACAATATATGTCAAAATGTTTTCAGTTGTGACCACAACTTTGTTGTTTCCCTACCCATCAACTAGACCCTGTGAAGTGTACCATGTTGGCACAATCCAAATCGAAAGGATAAAATCAGTTACTTGGCAATACGTCATGTCACCTGAATTAAAAGCGCTCTAAAAGCCATTAAACATGGTATTGAATAGGGAGGTATAGAGGTGGTCTGTGACTGCGTATTGCTATGCGCTACTTTTAGGTCATTTAACAGATGCATTTCTTCTAAAGCGACAGTTAATTCAGATTCCGGTCATTGTGGATCAGGTAGCATGCGGACATTGGGGTTAGAGCCCGGAGCCTTTGCACTGAGAGTCGCACACCCCACCCACTAGACTACCCTGTGCATTATGTAAAGAATAGATACCAGGATAGCGAGCACGATGGTGATGAGGACGGGTAACTGCAGGGTGATGGGGAGGTCCTTGAGGAGGGCTCGGAGGAACTCACTGATGCCCTGGCCGATGTGCTTCAGCGGCTCTGTGAAGAAGGTAGTGATGGTGACCGAGAACGCCTGTGTGGGAAAGGGATGAAGGATGTTTACAATTCAGGTCACTTTGGCCCCTGCCTCTGACTGGGTCTTCTGTTTTGATTCCTCCAATCAAAACATAGCTACATGTATATATATTTTCTCTTCCAGAATAAAAACGGAAAATTACATTATATACTTATATATACTTATATAAATATATATATATATATAATATATATAAATGGTACATTGACTGCATTTATATAGAGCTTTTCTAACCAATCAATAACCAACCAACCAATC
>JAOPJO010000017.1:5090816-5103129 GCA_027123675.1 Molva macrophthalma | reverse complement strand
TGAGCGGGTCGTCTGGGATCTGAGCGGGTCGTCTGGGATCTGAGCGGGTCGTCTGAGATCTGAGCGGGTCGTCTGAGGTAATATATATAAATGGTACATTGACTGCATTTATATAGCGCTTTTCTAACCAATCAATAACCAACCAACCAATCTAGCCAATCAAACCACTATCATTTGTGCCTCACATTCACCCATTCATACACCGATGACGGGGTCAACCATGCAAGGCAACAGGGAGTGCTAGGTATCCTGCTCAAGGACACCTGTGTTGTTTTTCCATTATAACGTCACAACAGACAAGGCAAGGCAAGGAGGAGCCAGGAATAGAACAAGCCACCTTTCAGTTGCAGCCAACTTGGTAAATACAAAGATTTGTATTTACTATGCAGGTTCTCAGTAACAATTAAAATCAAACAAGAAATAAAATAAGCACAAAAACGAAATTAAACAAATAATGGATTTAGATGTAAAACAACGGCCAACTGTGTGGACAGGAAGTTACGGTGTACGATCTTCGTTCTCTAGCCAAACATATACTCAAACAGTGGACGAGGTCAGCCAGCCCAGCAGGGCTTCTTTATTGCACTTTGTAAATCAACACAAACACACGTTTATTTTATAAACCTATTAATAAATAAACTCAAATGTACAAATCTTTGAATCAAAATAGGACTTTCTTAACATGAATTAAGTCTTCTTAAGGCTACAAATAAATTAAATTGGTAGGGTTGTCTGGCCTGGTTCTCCGTAGCCTTAAAGAAAGTGTCCACGGTCGTCGTCATTTTTGCACAGGGGGCCTCCTCGGCAGCCTCAGTGGTCCCCACTTCAAGTGGTTGAATTTCATGAACTCCCATGATTCTTGCACTTGGTTGAATGCACTCATGTAAGTCACTTTGGAAAAGGTGTCAGCTAAATAAATGAAATGTAAAGAAAATCTGAAAAATAAATTTGATTGAATTCCAGAAAGTAAATTACAGCATAGTGAGAAAGGTTGCACATATTGATCTTGTTAACTTCATAAATATTACCATGACCTCAGACACCACGTCATCTCAGAAGCCGGTCGGTCTTGGATTGCCACCAGGCTGTTCTCCCTGACGAATCTCAGCTTGAATTGAGTATCGACAGCAGAGGTAATGTTCAGCAGTTCCTATGTCAGTGGGTCACTGTGTTTTTCATTGAGGTAGTCCAGGACTCTGGTCTTGATGGCTCTTGTTAGGTCTACATCGACATCTTAACCTCTTCATCCCTAGGCCTCTTTCTCAGGTTTTTTCTGGAAATAATATACCCAAAGTAAATAGAGTATATCTCCACAACAACAAGGGCCTAATATTAGTACCAAAATAAAGATAACACCTGTGAGATTGTTGTGCAAGTGAAATAATCAATGTGGATGCTACCGGGTCAGAGTGAATAAAGCTAGAGCTACAGTTATGAAATACATAACCCTTGATGTTACATGCTTCTTATTTTGTTTGGGGTTGGAAGTGTTTCGTTTAGGCAAGAATGGTTATTATAGAATAAAAGTTGAGAATCTCAACGTTCTACTGTGTGTCACATGACTGCTTTCTCATGACTGCCCGTCTTTGCAATTGGGGGGAGGGGCTTTGCCCGAATACGGGCACTCTCGGGATGAAGAGGTTAAACTTTCAACATTGAGGAGTTGAAAAGGCTTGACTGGCTTAACAAAGGATACACTGACATACTTCTCATTGAAAAGCGCATCAGTAAGTAATTTGTTATTGGCTTCCAGGTTGCGTTTTCTTGTCATCCGACAGGACATGAGCAATGGTGCTCTTCAGCTCGATTCCTCTCTCCATCATGGCCCTAGAACGTGCATGAGTGTGACTACCAGTGCCGCAAAACAACCCCAACCCATCTCCGCATATTTCCGCATCGGACCATGACAGCGCATGGTGTAGTGTGCTTATATATTGTTTTCATTATTTTCTTTAATTTTACTTGCAAGTATGCGGAAATAGTTCATAGATTGCTGTTGTTTTTTTTCGTTATTAGAATACATGGCTAACTCTGAAATTTGACTGACACATATTGGTTTAATCTCAAGCAGCTTCCTGCATTTGTGAGATGTATATGTTTTTCAAGTCACCTAAGCCTGTCAATTACGATCATAAGTATAAGTTGTATATAAGATGTCGACTTTTAGGTCTACCAAGTTTAGTAGATATTATGCCCGAGACAGAAGACTGTAGTGTTTTTTGCTCCAAGGGTTACACAGGGAAAGGCCTACATTGTAGGTGATACGGTAGGATATTACAATAATGGCAACAATGACATTAACCATATATTATAACCGCACTGAGACTTTTAAATATTCATGTATCTCTACGCTCTACAGGTGTTTAATAGCGGTTAATTAGCCTACAGTAAGGATCATAAGCTATTAACCCATACTCACCTATGGCAAGATGAAGTCTGTGGCCAAAACACTGGGACCTTGTCCAGTGGTTCAGATACAATGGTTCTGTTGTCTGTCGTTATGGAGACAAGTCTCTCCTCTTGTGATCCCCAGGCCAACAATGCTTCCCACAGAGCGTCACCAATGGGAAAAATTATGTTGGCCACATTGTTCATTGTGAAATCGCTGTCGATGTACTAAACTGACACTCCAGTCCCGACGGTCGGCCGTCAGTCAATGTCAGGCCGTCGGTGAGCATCGGTGACCCTAGTTTCCACGCTGTTCCCGCCCCGTTGGCACTCGTCGGCCCTTGTCTGCTGTTTTTCAGCTGACGTCAGGATGAATCGGGGACGGAGGCCGTTGTTGACAGAAATCATTTTGATTGGCTGTCGAGCTTAAGCGAATCAGTGAGCAAAGCAGCAAACGACTCGGATGATATTTATATATATTTCATAGTACGAAACCGTCTGAGCGAGAGTGGTGTAAAATGGTAGGCAAACACTGCTTTGTTTCATGTTTGTATATATACGCAGTCCTAGGTCTTCCGGTGTCCCTTTTTGAATGACGAATAGACTACTGCCACCTGCTGGTATGGAGTTATTTCCTCTCACGCAGGTGAGAACGTAAGTGCTGGTTGGTCGTTGGCTGTAGTCTTTGCTATGTATTGAAGTGCAACTCTTTGACCAAGACACAGGCGACGCAAGGAGACGCAAGAGTCGGCCATTATCATGGCTAGTTCTTTGACGTGGAGGGCGATAGCCTCCATTAACTGTTTTTGGCCTTCAGTCATTGTTCATATTCCAATTTCTGATTACTAAAGATAAGTTGTATTGCCGGTTGGCGCCCCTGCGGCCATGATCAATTATTTGTGGAGGCCAATAGCGACCTTGCGATTAATAACAATTAATTGTGCAGCCCTACAGCACAGTGGACTCTACCTTGGATGGAGGCACCAGCAGGAATGGACTGACCATGAGGTCTTCATAATATTTATTGCAGGGATCATCCTGAAGAGTCCAGGTAGTCCTGTACCATTCTGGAACCGAAGCAGAAATGTGCCCCACCTCAGTAAATGTGTCGGGAAAAGTCCTTGACAGTTCAGAACTTTTCATTCAGATGGGTTAATTTTCGCTGTGTATATTTTGTCAACAATATTAATTAATCTTTCAATTAATCTAACAATGAAAACTCACTCATTTGAGCATTTCATAAAATCAATACTTCCATTGAATAAGCAATATATGTATACACAACACATATGTATAATATAAACCCGGCACCAGCTTACCTTTTAAATTATCAGACCAGGCCATTTTCTTCATTCCAGTGCATTTTTCATTCACTGTGTCCATCTTCGCCAGACGGCTCTGGTGCTGGGCAAATTCAATCTGAGGAGTAGAATCAAACATTGGCACACGTCCGAACACATGTGAGGGGCCATTGGGAAGAGGAAGTGGGTGCATGGCTGTAAGGGAAGAGAGGTGTCGCTGTTACCTTGTACAGGTAGAACCAGTTCCACACAATGCTGATGAGGAAGCAGATTGCAAACATCCTTTGGAACTGGACAAACCAGGAGACCATGGCCCATAGCTGAGTGCATATGATCGCCGCGATAATGAGGACACCGAGAAACACCTGCATTGGGAAGTGGAGTGAATGCATGTTATAATTCAATTCATACTGGACTGTGTTGTACCTTATTATTTAGTTGTGACCTTATAAAAAAACTACTATTTATAGAAAATGAAAGCAATTATCATTTCAACCTACACGACATGGTCATATCAGTTCCGACCAAAAGTGTCTATAAACACTAAAGTTGAAGTGTGCTTACTTTCAAAACAGTATCAATTTCCACTCCAAAGACGTCCTCAAAACGCCACTTCCAGGCCTCATAGTCCAGAGTTTTCACATCTATCAACATTTGGCTGAGCGCGTCGTCCATTGCCGCTTGCTGCCAGCTCTCACCTGAGTCCAGAACCTTCTGGATCTCTGTGACACCTTGTCGGGTGATTTTCACTTTAGCATTATAGAAACTTTCCATGTTGTCAGTGGGCTGGAAATAAAATAAACTTTTAGAAATATTCTCCTGTTTGGTATTAATGTAGTTTAACCAAGGGTGACAGACAAAAGTGCTATTGCTAGAATATCAGTCAACATTTATTTCTGTAAGCGCAGATAAAATATAATAAAAAGCAGTAAGGACTTGGTTACTCATGATGATTAAAGATACTAATGGTTTCTGTTTCTTTGGTAATTCATTGGCATTACAAAATGTTTGTTTCTGTTGAGCTTTTCAAGCAACTTAAATCTATTGGCATGGCCACAGAGAGCTCAGCAGTGGACCAGATCGACATTGCTAGGAGGAGCCAAAGTGGAATATTCTTTTTATGCATGAATGCTACTGTATATAGGTTAACCACTTGTAATATCCTACCATGCCAACTTTGTTGATCAGCTTCAGGAACCTGGCGAGGAATCTCTTAAAACCAGGGCTGCATGTGGGCTGCTGTGAGATAGATGCAATTCTTTTTCGCTGGTCTTCAACCTGCAGAGGAAGAAGTGTATTCAGGATGCCCGCAGTTGCAGATTATGCTTTGATCATGTGTGTGTCCTTGTATAAATAATGCCAAACATTACCAACCTCTCTTTGTAATGCTGAAACTGTATTGCTACAATCCAGAACTTCTTCATCATGTTCCCTTCTTTTAGTTGGAACGTTAGGATAAGTTGTTGGCTGTAAAACGACGTTTCACAAATTGAGAGCACTGACGTAAATGTAGTTTCATATTCATTATTAATTCGATACTCAACATTCGACACAAACCTGGAAGGGATCATTAGGGAACTGGGCAACTTGCAAATCGCAATAACTTTTTGGTTATTTACAGCGGTGAAGTTACTGTGTGTTCACACCAATCGCAAAGCGAATATTCGACCCGCGACTCGCGCGAGTACAAGGGGCTTACCTCTTGTGAACGCCAACGTTTCTTTCCGCCACATCATATTCTACTCGCATTACTCGGGCGAGGTTGCTCGCGCGAACCGCACACTTTTCTTGCGCGAGTGATTCAGCATCAAGCGAAATTCGCGGGAAAGGTCAACTATTTCAACTCGAGGGACTCATTTGCATCATTCGTGCGAGTAGATCACGCGAAATCCGCGTGAACCAGGTCGTTCGCGCCGCGCCATTCATGCCATCCGCGCCGCCTGCTTGGCCGGCGGAAAATGTGCATCTATTCGCGTCTTTGCATTGACTTTGTATGTACAGTAAGGTGCGTAGAGTTGGGTATTCGATGTATATTGGACATTTACTGCGACTCCAGCGGCTTCCTTTTGTCAACTGTGTGTTCACACCAAAAGCGTAGCGAATATTCTAGTACACAAACTTTTCTCGCGCGAGTTCGATCGCGCGAACTTCAAAGAATATTGGAGGAGGGGCTTACCTCTTGTGAACACCAACGTTTCTTTCTGTCAATTTATTCTTAACCATGGCCGAGATAACCACCATTGCGAGTCTTTACTTGTTGTGGAAGTACCAGAGACGTCGGAGAACCCAACGCCGTCATTTATGGGTTCATAATATCATCCGGAGGCGCACACAGCTTTTGGCCGTGATATTATTGCTCCGGGAGTCCGCAAACGGCAACAATTACTTTCTCCTCCATGTTGCGGTTCAATCTGGACTTCAGGGAGTGAACGCTGATATGCTGTCACGACAAAGCATCAAGCGAAATTCGCGGGTTAGGGTTCGCGGTGAAGTTTAAATATTTCAACTCGAGCGAAGTGTTCGCGCGGGTAGAATCACGAGAAATGCGCGGGTAGAATCACGAGAAATCCGCGTGAACCAGGTCTTTCGCGCCGTGCCATTCAAGACATCCGCGCCGCCGGAAAATTCACATATATCGTTTTTTTGCATTGACTTTGTATGTATTCGCCCCGCGCCTTTGCTTTTGGTGTGAACGCACGTTTCACCCAGTATTGAGAATAGATGCCGGTCAGCTCACGGACAGTGGCGGTTCTAGGATTTTTTCTGAAACAGAAAAAACGGGGCCAATTACGGGGCCACATGTTACATTCAGGGGCCAAGTACTCTGGTAACGTTCAGCCATTAACAGTAAAAGTTTCAAGCAAAGATAATATAAAGCCAAGACCTCCACAGGTCCGCTTCTTCTCCTCTCTTGCATTGACACATTACTGTCGCCAATAGTTTGGGTGTGGAATTGCATGTTATCGTTGAATTCTCCGGTTGTTCTTCTCGTCAATTGATTGACGGAACAGGGGCACGTCAGGGGCCAATCAGATTTCAACAGGGGCCCTGTGGCCCCGCCCCTAGAACCGCCACTGCTCACGGAAGAGCACTAGCTCTTTAGCACAGGGGTTTACTTAGGGACCATCAATAAATTAGTTTTTGAATTACATTTTTTGCTCATGAGTAAAAATGTTTGGTATTGATTGGGATTCACTGGGTCACATGACATGGGTGCTATTACATTTCGTTTTTTAAATTTGTCATTAATATATTCATATAAAATAGAAGAAATACTCAAATCCAATAACAAGAGGCGTGTCCTATTGGTCCAGTGTAGCTTATTGAAACAAAAGATGCATTTTCCATTAAAATATTCATAGAAAATATAACCTTCAAATAAAAGTGTGGATTATTGTCTATTGAAAACACTGCAATTATTTTATATTCAAATATTTATCGAAGATAAATTAAGTACATATAAGCAATCAAAGTAGGTGTGCTACATGAGACCAATTTAGTAAAAATATGTATAATTTTCTCTAATATGAGAAAGTCGACAATGGTTTTGTGTCATTCAAACAGTAACTTATTGATGGTCCCTAAGTGAAACCCCTGTTAACAGCGAGTACTCGAAGGTGAGCAAACAGCCTTCTACCGCAAATACTGGATCAACAGTGAATGTCGTCGATACCCGTTGAATATCCAACTTAAACTCTTACGTTACTGCGGTACATAGACACACCACACAAAAGCCACATTTTTCTAGGCCTCCACCCACATTTGTTTTGTCCATAAAATCAGTCACCACTGTGAACGTACCTCGGGTTGTTTTCTCATCGTTTTTGTGCCTGCATCGTAGTGAAGCATATCGTAGGGGTCGACCCAGTCTTCTTCTGTTCGTCCAACTGCAGCAAGGCTCCACACGAGGACGACGAGGCGTAGTCCGACACACAATTGTGACATTTTGATCAGTGGATCCGTAGCGTCTTATCCTACGCAAAAAGAAAATCCATATAAATGGCAATGGTACTCGGGCCGACGAGGTGGTTCTTTAGTTTGTTGCTGAGAATCACGTCGTCTTTGTTCGTCTCAACGGACGATGTTTTAACAGGAATGGCGGATCGTTCAAACGGAAGTTAGCAGCTTATTTAGCAACGCATTGGAGTTTCAGCACAGTAGACCGTTTGCGATGATTAAAGGGTATGCCGTTTCAATACGTAGATTGTATATTATCCGCACATCCGAATCAAATGAACATGTGCATTAAAGCATGTTGGTGAATTGTCCCCACTAAATGAGCAGATGAGTTGCTGGCAGCAGCACTATGCCTAATATATGTTTCACTTTCTGTTTTCATTTCAGGCGGGCGGTACATTTAGTAGCTTGTTGAACTCGGGGAAACTCGAGTACCCGGGCAATCCACTAAACGTTTGGGAACAAACCTATTTAATACAGCCTCTCGACAACCATACATAAAAGGATAACGGCTAAGGCTTTTGACTATTTAATGATATATCCTGCTCCAAAACTATGGATTTTTGGTACATTACATAATACATTGAATCGGCTATAAAGAGATGTATCAACTTTATTATAACCAATGTACTCATTCATGTGTATGTATAATATCAATGTATATCCAATACTAAAAAGAGTGTGTAAAGATGTTTAGAAGCATTTGCAGATCGTTTTTTAATTTGTTTTCTATTGCACAATATGTAATTTCAGTAAAGGGTTGTCAATTATGTGAAATTTACAAACATTTGTAATATGTATATGCATTCATATCATGCGTTGTATAGAGCAATTTAAAGTTATCCATTGATTGGTTTTAATGGCAAAATAGTCTGCGCAAAAAGCATATACAGAGAGAAACAAACATCTCATAATAATACACTTGACACTTAAAAGCTTTCCAAACTTAACAAGACTATTGCATCATCAATGTGATGGTCAACAGGTTTTAATAAAGGGTGTCGACTTGGACTTCCACCCACGACACAAGCCAAAGATTTGACGGCTGTCTTGGCTCTGTGAAGGCCCTCTATCCCACCTCTCAGACCTGCTTTCCAAAGAAAAAAAGTCCACCAGTCACCAGTCAAATGTTCATTTTCCTCTCTGTCCTCTTCCGCCCTTCGTTGGCCTTCCTTTCCCTCCTGGTTTCCCGCCCTTGCCTTTACCGCCTTTACCGCCTTTGCCTTTCCCGCCTTTTCCCTTGCTGCGCTGCTCTTTGCGCTGCAAGCCCCGCATGTCTTTCTTCATGCGGCTGTCAACCACCTTGAAGTGTCCCTTCACGCCTGAGGGCCGGCGCACCTTCCCCCCCGTGCCCTTCTTGGCCACGACGTACGTCACCTCCCGCTTCTCCTCCTTCCCCACGCCCGCCTTCTTGTAGATGCTGTGAGAGGACGAAACAACAGGAGATGTTTGATTTGTGCTCGCAAGCAAAGATGCTAATAGCATGGATGCTAATACATATACACAGCATTGTCGGTTGGTTGCGCAACTGGGTGTTGTACCTCTTCAGCGCGGACATTTTCTCCCGTTCAGAGATGTCGACTGTGTCAACCACGGCCTCTGCCTTCTTCTTCGCTGTCTCCATCTTCTTCAGCATCTGCAGACGCGCAAAACAAAAACCAAACAAAAATCTTAGAAAGAGTTGCATTCTCTTGGACAACCTCCCCCTCATCACACAAACTAACACTTTGTTTTTCCAGACCTTTTTTTTATTGTTTCAGAAAAGAAAATAAGTATATCATATTCTTCTTGCTTTCCTCTGCTGTGTCCCAAAGGACCATTCAAATGAACACATCCCAGAATGCACTGTGCCCGCCCCTCTCTCACCCTCTTCTTCTTCCTGGCCTTGGCCTCGGCCACTCGCTTGATGGGCCGGGCGTTGATCTCCTTCCACTTCTGCTTGAACTCGTCCACCATCTCCGGGGTCACCGGCACCGGCTTCTTCCGGTGCTTCCGCTCATCGTCGAAGAACCACTCGGGCACCTCCCACTGGCCCTCGGAGTTAGCAAACCTGTGGGACAGGGGTCAGTACAGTGGCACTGAACAGTACCGAGGGGTTTCTCCCCCCTACCCTCACCATTCACTGATCAGAGAGGCTGCTACATTACGGGCGGAATAATGGTACATTTGGATGCTATCTTTTAAAAAACCTAGTGGAAAATGCCAACTTAACCACACACACAGGCTTTTCAGTTTGCTATGGGAGTGTATAAAGATCCTAGTGTGGATGTGGTTCTCGGACTAATCTTGGATCCAGCAGTTATAGTTATAGCAACTGCTTGTAATGTTATAGTTTCGTTCTACCGAAACTCATTTGCACTAGTGGATGAAGCTTTCAGAAGGGATTTTGAGTGTATATTTCTACAGTGGACCGTCTGCCTGAGTTTTTGTTTGCTAATTTTGCACTTGCAGTTCCATCGCTGGCCCTTTATGTAAATGTAATCAAACAATATTCTCTGGATGGGATGAAGTCTAGCCGTTTCTCCCCTCACTCTTAGACAAAGGTCTGGTCACACACCTGTGGAAGGAGTCGTCCATGAGGTCCCTGCCCCGCTTCTTGGACGAGGCGATCTGACAGCCCAGGGCCAAGCCTTCTGCATCCAGCACTCTGGACCGCTTGTCTGGCGCAAAGAGACATTAAGAAACCTCCTTAGACACACACGAGATCCCTCATTGGGAGGTGACTGTAAAACGATGATCATTTCTGAATACACTTGAACACCAGGTCACATTCAGCTATTCATATATTAGACAGCCCACAATGAGATAACAATCGGTTTCAAGAGGACGGTCCAAAACCTAGCAGCTTCTTGAGTTGGATACTGGCTCAGGTGATCTTGAGCAGATGAGCGAATATCCCCCGTATTGAAGAGTTATCCTCCATATTAAAGAGGTATCCCCGACATTAAAGTAGGGTTGAGTTGTACTCACTGCTGCGCTCCACGGGAACAACCTGGAAGTCTTCCTTATCGGCGTTGGCCTTCAGCCCGCCGGCCCCCTTGCCTCGCTTAATTGATGAAATGTCCCTAAAAATGGTGCACCAAATATGAACCACATGTGCCTCAGTATTTCACCAGGGAATAAAACTTTTTTTAATTTTATTTCAGATATTGTATAAAAAAAACAAAACAATAATGTCTTACGGTTCATCATCGCTGCTGTCCGAGTCAGAGTCACTTTCTTCCTCGGTTTTCTGTGATGGTCCCGCCTCCTCCTCTGGTTGGACAGCTGTCTCCTCCTCTTCCTCCCCCTCGGCCTTCCTCTTCAGGCCTTGTCCTGAAAGCATAAAGGGTGTTATTATTATTACTGTGTGAAAGCAACATTTTTTTATTCATGAATTATCACTTGACCTTTACCAATAATAAGGACAATAATATAGAAGATTGTAACCTGGTGTTTCCTGGCTCTGCAGCTTCTCAGTCTGTTTGAGTTCAGCCTCGGCATCATTCTCTAGGTCGATCTCGGAGAAGATACCCTGCAGCGTAAACAGCGATCTCCGTCAAAATCTATCCTCTAAATCCATTTTCATATACAATCGAGATACAACACCACACTTGTTGGCCTCTTATTTCCCTTCTGAGAGCATCTGAGAGACAAAGACAGGAAGGCGAACTTTCAGACAAACCTTGCTGAACCACAGGTTGGTCTCACGCTCTCTCTTCACATCTTTGTCTTCAAGATCTACCAGCAGACCTCCTTGGCCCTGGTCCTCCTCCTCTTCCTCCTCTGCTGCTGCTGCCGCCACCTTGAAGGCCACCCTGGAGTACAACACAAAAACAGTGTTGACTATAAGCCAATGAAACTCCTACCTCAACCCACCTAGCTGGTGTACAAAAAATGATCTATAGGAATAGTTTGTTTACCTTCCTTAAACCTTCCTTACCTTCCTCCGTCCTAAAAACAATGTTTTATTACTACCCTTCTTATCTATAAATATTTAAATCTTTACGCTAGAAAGTGTTAGCGCTCTTCTACAAAGTGTTTTTATTCGGGGTACCACAAGTGAGAACATAAATCAAATGTGATACCGTTAATAATGAAGAACAAAAACAACACAAAACATTTCTAAACCTGGCTTACAGTTTAGACCTAATTAGACTGATCTAATTGTTCCCTTCGGACCATAAATCACACAGTGCTCTTACTTTTTCTTCTGCTTCTCCTCCTTCTCCAGCTGCATCTCCTTCTCCTCCACCTCGTCCATGTCGTCGTCGTCTAGGTCAGAGGCCAGGGACATCTTGTCCTCCTCGTTCTCGTCCTCTGAGATGTGGAAGTGGTCCTCTCCATCTACCAGGGCGTCTGCAGCCAGCATGTCCCCTTTGGAGATCTCTCCCAGGGCCTGGAAGGATGAATGGAGAAAGGATTTTGTGTAGAAATGCATTGAAACGCAATTAAGACTTTGGGCACTTTAAGCAATATTTCTACTATATACACATGTCATTAATGAGCAGGTAGGATCTCGTTCAAGGATGCCTAGGGGTAGACTTTGAAGGTGGGGATTTAACCCTTTTCGCTCTGAGCTTTCGCTCGGAGTCAAACACTGTAATCAACACTATCCTGTGTGTGTGTGTGTGTGTGTGTGTGTGTGTGTGTGTGTGTGTGTGTGTGTGTGTGTGTGTGTGTGTGTG
>JAOPJO010000017.1:4979364-4990603 GCA_027123675.1 Molva macrophthalma | reverse complement strand
CCATCCAGCCCCTCAGGCAGACAGGAGCTGTGACCCAGTCCTGGGGCCCATCCAGCCCCTCAGGCAGACATCCCTCACCTGTGTGCCCCCAGGTTGATGCAGCTGATGCCCAGGTTGTAGCGGGACCGGATGAAGCCCGGCTGGAGCTCCAGGGCCTTGGTGTAGGCCTCCACCGCCTCCTGGCTGCGGTCCCCGTTGGCCAGCGTGGCCCCCAGGCGGTTCCACAGCAGGTAGTCCTGCAACAGGTCAACACAGCTGCTTAGGAGAAAGTCACTAGCTAGTCAGCGACAACATGTATTAGTAATAGGCACAGGGAGTCAAGTTGGTCCAAAGACCTGGCTAAAAAGATTGGTCTTTAGTCTGTTTAAAGCATGGGAATGGAGCGTGTCACATTTAACCTTTTATCTATTCAAGCAAGTCGTGGTGGTGCACCTCCACGGAGATGACCGATGGAAACACAAAGAGCACAAGACCATTCAGATGAAAAGAACCTCATAATGAGACCGGTAAGGATTCAAATATACAGGTGAGGCTACGTGTTACAATTCCCTGCCTGATTTTCAACTCTATAGGCACTATAGATTTGGTGCGAAAGAACCAAAGGCCTTGGCGAACTGGTGTTGAGGGAGTTGAGTACTCCTGCATCAGATGGATGCTGATTACGGGTTGGGTTGTAGGGGTGGAGGAGGTATGATAGATATGGAGGGGCAAGAGGGTGGAGGGACTTATTGAAAAAGAATGGCAAGGTAGGCATCAAAGTCTGTTGTCAGACAATATGATACGGTTTATTGAAGTGAAGGATGCCGGTTGAGTCACTCACAAATTACGCTTATCCACTGCAGTTCAACTCAAGTGCCTGAGCCAAATGCAGCTATCTCGTGTCCTGTGATGATGTTACCGCAGGACTGAGCTGATTGCTCGTCGCTGTATGATACATGTGAATGTCAACATAAAGCGGGCCGCACAGAAAGTAGCCATGATGTGTTGAAACGATTAAGTATATCTCACCAATATATATCACTGTGAGTTTGTGAATCATAATATTGATGTTAAAAGGACTTCTAGTGTGAAACAGAAGCTGTGGAAAGTCTAATCAAAGGGTCTGAGTTGCAAGTCCTTAAATAGCTCAAGAACTAAAGGCTTGAGTTCTAAACTAAACTTCTAAATAAGCAAACTATGCCTATTTCTTTTTACAACCCGATTTTATTTTTACTTTGGAGGCCAACATGACTCGTGAAAAATGTCGGGAGAAAAGTCTATGCCACTCCCATAACGACAAGGTTCATTCAAGGAGAGCTCATTTACCCCGGGGTGGGCAGGGGGGGGATTGTCCTGTACCCCTTTTCCCCCCTGAGGCGGTCCACTCCAAGCAGAGGTCATGACATAACGGGCCTTCATCTTTGCTAAGCAGTGAGCTATAAGCCTCTCCCTTTGTGTTCAAAGCTATTTATCCTGCAGGGAGGTTGGTATTACAAAGTCAAATGTGGGGTTGGACTTACCCGTGAGTAACATGGCACGGCACTCACGGAACACAGACCCCATTTGCATGAAGGAGATGCTGCAATGCAAACAGTATGCTAATGATTTAGTTAGTGTGTAGAACACTGGTGTGTATACGTCTGCAAGTGTTTAACCATCTATTCAAGTGGGTTTCTGTACGTAGCTGCGTGCATGTGATGCTAGTGTGCCAGTCAGGGGTTCATGAGGGTGCATCGTCTCTCAGCTGCGTGCGTGTGATGCTAGTGTGACAGGCAGCCTGCTGTGCTTCGCTGCAGATGATTACAGGAGCCGTCCCTTGATGACGCCAGCGCGAGGCTACGTGTGAAGTGGATTTAGAGGGATTCGCGTCTTTCGCGTCTGGAATTGGTATGCATATGTCTGATGGTTTATGTTTGTATTGTGTATGTAAAGTACATTTTATTTGTGTATCCCTTAATCACAGTTATAGTCTCAAAGGGATTGCAGCCCACATTTTACGACCCCTAACCCTGACTTTTATGAAAATGCACGTTGTGTGTGTGTGTGTGTGTTTCTGTGTTGTATGTGTGTTTGTTTGTGTGTCTGCGTTGTATGTGTACATGTGTGTGTGTGTCTGTGTGTGGTTCGGTATGAGTCTTTGATACAGCCCCTGTTTCTGTGATCGTTTGTGTGTCTGCATGTCATTATGTATGTGGGAGTGTGTGTGTGTGTGTGTGTGTGTGTGTGTCTGTGTGTCTGTGTGTGTATCTGTGTGTGTATGTGTGTAAACGTGTGTGGTTCTGTATGGTTCTGTAACAGCCCCCGTTCCTGAGACTGTACGTTCTGTTTGTGTGTTTGTGTGTCTGCACGTGGTTAATAACAATGCATTTTATTCCAAACGCTTTTTTCGAGACACACAAAGACACACTGTGCATCCATTCTAAAATACTCTACAGTGAGCGTGTCTTGTGTGTGTACACTGAATGCGCCATAGAGAGACACGTGCACGTGCACATCACGTGCACGTGTCTCTCTATGGCTTTCTGCAAGTCTGCCTCGGTATCTGCCTGCTCCTGTGTGTTCCCGCTGGTGCGGTGGTTAGCGCTCGGCGCGGCTTTACCGTCGGAGCCAGGCCGTACCTGCGGCCGCACCGAGAGGGCGGCGTTGAAGGCCTCCACCGCCTTGTTGAACTCCCCGCTGAGGTTGTAGAGAACCCCCAGGCCCGTCTGCAGGTCCGGGTCCACGCTGTCGCAGTTGTTCCTCACCCCTTCCAGGAACAGCTCCCGGGCCTCTGGAAGCAAGCTGCTGTGGACGGTAAACACACACACACACACGATCGGCACAGCCACCCACACAGCGAAACACACAGTCACACACACACACACACACACACACACCCGTACACATACACACACACACACACACACACACACACACCCGTACACATACACACACACACACACACACACACAAGGCAGGGGAGGGATTAGCGAAGGTTAGTGCTGTTTAAACTCTGGCAGTGGAGGAGAGAAACGCTCCTGGACTCCCTGGCAATGGTGTGCAGAGGATTGCATCACAGTCTTGAGAGTTGAATGCATTAGTGTGTGTTTGTGTGTGTGTGTGTGTGTGCATGTGTGTGTGTGTGTGAGATCGAGAGAAGGTAAAAGCATAAGAAAGAGAAAAAAAGAAAGGGAAAGAGCAATCTTAAAATGCTTTTCGCTTGTTGGATTGAAAGCTTGACTGCCTTCTCTATGTTTACCTGGGTTATTTTTGTGTTAGTACTTTCTTCTAATTTCTTCTAAAAACATGTTTCGTCTTAAAATAAGTGACACATCTTAATACGTTTCATATTTCCAGCGCTCATCACCACAACCCTTGACAAGTCACACTTGGAGGAAAAAAAACCCCTGTTTTCATTAGGCATACTATTTCTCAAGGCACGACATGAGTCTAAATATGAATGAATCCCCCATGGTGGCTTCTGGAAGTCTTTACAGTAGCGGCTAATTAAGACAGCCTTCAACTTCTCCAGCAAGATCCCTGACACCACATGTCCCCACTCTCTCTGTTTCCAACCAGGGACAACCAAAGACAAGCCTGCTGTAGCTTTCACTCATGAGTGCATGAAGCGCCTCTGCTCTCAGGACGTAAGTACAGTCCTTAATAGTGTCGATCATAAAATATCTCATATTTTATGCGGGGGCGCATGCCTGATGTAGTTCCTTTCATCTCAGCGCTTTTAACTTTGATTGACATGATTGAACCCTGGGTCGGGTTATTCTTCATCTAGTGGTTAGAGTGCTTGATTCCCAGCCAAAGAGGTTCTATGTTCGAACCCCAATGCCCACGGTAGAAAGACCGTCTTACTTACCCAAGAGTAAGATGGTACTTGATGACATGAAAAGTTGCATTTGATACAAGCTTCTGCTTCATGGCTTACTAGTAGTAACGGTCATGCTGCAGCATGCATTGGAAACAAAACTATGTTGCACTACCTTGGGGTTAAGAACAGACGGTATGAGCAAACATAAGGCACTAAGACCATGACTAGAACCACCAGCAGTCCAAACCAGTCAAGAGGACGGTTACTTGTTTGCACTCTTGAGTAGGGGAGAGAATATTTCGGTATCTCACGATTAGATTCGGTTTCGATACTTGGGTGTCACGGTTTGATTCAAAATGAATTCTCGATTCAACACGATTCCCCGATGCAAAATCGGTTCTCGTTTCAGTACATAGGGGTGCTTATTCAGGATCTACTTCAGTCCGCTGTGCGTTGAGAAAGGCGGTGTGGCATAATATGGCACGAAAGCAGAGTAAAGTGTTTATAAGATGATGATGTTTTTGTATTTGAAAAAAGATACATCAACCGATTGCAATAATGTAAACCACAAAGGCAAACCTTCGAAAAAAGGAACAAATAAATAAATAAATAACAAAAACAGATTTTTTGGAAGTTCAGAATCACAGAAGATAAGAATCACGATTCCTCCGTGAATCATCAACATCACCAGGCTCTCCGTCCGTATTCTCTCACCATTCGTATCGGCCCACAGTAGAGACGCGGGACATCCGCCGCTGGGACCCCGGGGAGCCGTTGGGCTGGCTCTTTCCCTTGAGCAGGTGCTTGTACTTGGGGTTGTGGCGCAGCCAGCGCAGCAGGGCCTCGCAGGCGTCCTGCCGCATGCCTGTGTTGGTCAGGCTGACGGCCAGACCCATGAGCGCCGCGAGGTTGTTGGGGTGGAGCTCCAGACACCTGGACGGACCAGACAAGGCAGGTGGGTTTGGTGTGTGTGTGTGTGTGTGTGGTACTTCAAAGGGGTCCCCCGGGGGAGGGGATGGATTAATTGGGACAGGCACTAGGGGAGGGGGGAGGAGGGGGGGGGGCAACACCAGGCAACACCAGGCGAGGGCTAATGATCCCTAGGTGCAAACGAAAGAGCTGCTCTGCCTCGTTTGCATCAGTCTAAAAGCTTTGTGCATGCTGCGCATTTGCATGTGGGAAGGGTGTGCAGATGGTGGGCGGCTCCGTGCTTAGATACTAGAGTTTGGACTTAGGTTTTCCCTACAGTTTCCTCGTGTGTCTCCTACCCGCGTCTCCTCGGTAGTTATGTGACGTGTTTTACTATTTTGACTATTTTCTGGTTATGAAAGAAGCAGAGAAGAGTAGACCTAGAAATGGATTAAAAACACAGATTAGATGATAAGAGTTCAAAGAAGAGGCCGGACTAAAATTTAGTGTTTCAATCACAATGTGTTCTAGGCAAGTTTGCCAGCCAGCCAAAGCTCAAACCTAAAATCTTGTTTAAAATCTCTCCCCTAATCCCAGCCATCATTAGAGACAGAGTGGTGCACCAGAATGTGGTGAAAATAGCAGTCCTACCTAGCTAGAATAGTGATCATGATTACATTCAGCAGTTAGCTATTGCCTGTACAATTAACACAAAATTGTATTCAGCTTGAGAAAATGTCATTATTTTTACTTTAACAAGGAACTAAATAATGTAGTGCAGTCAACCCTGTCCTAAGATGTCTCTCTCTTCACTGTCTCTTGTTTACATACTCAGCGAGAGAGAGGTGGTGTTTGTTCAATTAAAGGCCACTCTAATGTGTCTGACAGTCTGTGTAAGAAAGTGGGTCATCTCTCCATATGGTGCCTAGAGTTTCCTCTGCTCCATCCCAATCACTGACGTGTGTGTGTGTGTGTGTGTGTGTGTGTGTGTGTGTGTGTGTGTGTGTGATTGTGCATGTGCTGCTTGGGTTCTGTGTTTGGGGGAATGTTTTTCACTGAAGAATATTGGGCACTAAGCATTAAAGGTTTGTCGTAGAGTTGGTGGGATTTGCAAATTCATTACTTAAGGAGAATTAGGAGAATGTGAATACGTGATGGCATTCTGGTCTGGCTGAAGTCAGAATTCGATCTGTATTTTCTATCGCTGCCGCTTGGCTTTGAGTTTGACACACGTCATCAGAGCCTCTAAACGCCACTAATATCAAACATAAATGACGCGTGAAACTTGAGCACGCGTGCGTTGTTTCATATATTTCATTATCTTTGCGTGGGCGTCTCTTCTCTAGGGGGATTTCTATGAAGTTGCTGTTTGTTACCTCTGGAGGGAGACAATGGCTGCCTGCTCGTTCTCGTTCTCAGCCTGGGTGGTCCCCAACACTTGCCACGCCTGCAGAGGAAACAGGGGTAACCATTAGACCGGGGGGCTCCATCGATCCCCTGTCAACACTCACATCAGTCCATCAGAGAACCAGAGAAGACAACCGTGGTGACGTCCGAACGGGGTAATAGGCAAGGATGACTTGCCACTGCACCGACGCACCTTGCTGACGCTGCCTGAGACGCAATGCTTCAACGGCGTTATTATGAGATTGTCTAGTGACCTCAATTAAGGAAAAAGTGATTACCTCCCGATGTGTGTCCAAATAAGAAACGAAGCTACTTTGTTCGTCAAGCCTCGTTGAATCTTGGGATAAGGTTTTGAAGAATTACATCACATGCTGTTTTTCTTTGTTGTTGCTTGAGGAATCTTATTGAAAATAGTATTGTCATTATTGTTGTATTGTTGTCAAGTTGCTCTCAGCAGAAGGCTAATTCACTTAGAAGAGATTTCATTTTCATTTTCTTTGCCCCAAGAAACTCAGCCTCAATTCACAATTTCATTCATTCAAAAGTGCAACCTACTATAAGTTATTGCTGACACCTAAAAAAAAAAAGCTGTGAAATGATGTGTGAAATTCTGTCTCAATTGATATCAACGAATATTAATCAACATGCCGGGAGAAACCCGACTAGGGAGTTGGGGCCATGTGCAAATTAAAGTATGCTAAACATCTCTCCACCATGCATTGCACCTTTCTGTTCCCTTCCTGGTGTGCTGTGCATACACAGAATGCATTTACATACACACTAAGCTCTTTATTATGCAGCCTATTTGTATATATATGTATGTAGCAGGTACTGAAGTACACTAAAGTAGTTCACAGCGAGTAGTATCCTCTGATTAAATGAAAAGCAGAAGCCCATTCTGGTGCAGCTGTACCAGACACGTCTTCGGAAGCAAACGCTTCACTTCCACGTCGCAGATTCCCTTCATATTGATTGATGGAGTTGATGGTCATTTTATTGGGGGAAGCTACAGCGTGTAGCTTGCTCATTCTAGCTCATTCTCCTGAGCAACTTAGCTTAGCTTGCTGGACTACAGCACTAGACTTTGTCAAGCAGGTTTAAGAAGAAAGGACATCGACAAACTGTTTGACGGACCCAGTTCCTTATGCGAGCTTCATTCAGCTGATAGACATTTCGATTTTTAGAGCTTTAGAAAGACACACTAACAGAGTGGAAATCTGATCCCACTTCAACCCTCTCATAGAGACCACGTCACCGCACAGCAGGTGAGGAAAACTTAGGATGCAGTCTGGATTGAGTACAACACAAGGAGAAGGAGAAGAAGAAGGAGACGGAGACGGAGAAGGAGAAGAAGCAGAAACGATTCATATTTGTGAATGATTTAGCGTTCTACATAGCAGGTCAAGCCACTAAAGCCCTCTGGGAGGAATTTTCTGAAATCCTATTCGTTCCAAACATGTGGGCATATCCAGCAGCACACATCCCCCCCACACACCCAGGGACTCCATAAGCAATTTGTATGACGGCTTTGCTCTCTGAGGCTGCAAGGAGGTCCCTCCTATCGGGGTGAGCATATAAGTAGAATATGGAGGGGAGAAAAACCCACAAAATGAGCTATTACCTAGCCCATTGAGCAGATGGAAATTCTCATCAGGCATACATAACAGCATGGCTGTTCAAATTTTTGCTACAGTAAACAACTCTATTAGTTGGGGGGACAAAAAGTCCCTTGCCCTCTACAGACGAGCAAAGTGTACATCACACAGATTTTATTCAGCACAGGGTTTGCTGGATCGTTGTATTGTGTGTGTGTGTGTGTGTGTGTGTGTGTGTGTTTACCTCACTGATGTGTCTAGTGTTTGTCTCTCGATAAGGAGAACATAGCACATATGGCATGACGAGTGTTTGAATGTGTCGGCAATATCTTGTATGCAAATGGTTACCTAATCCCTGTTTAATTGCTACTTGCCTAGCGGGTACAGCTGTGTGTCTGTGTAGTTGAATGATGTTCATTCTCTCGGAAACTACAAATACCATGATCCATAGCAAGATGACACAAACACACCCGCAGACATTGGATCTGATCACTGATCAGGGCACCAAACCTCCCTGTGGCTGCTGCTGCAAAACAAATATTGTACAGTCTGATTCTAAGGGTTTCATTGGTGCTCATTAGAGATGTGTGGATTGAGTAATTGGCCCTGGTGACCCAAATATCCACCGGTGTAGACGGTTGCAGTTCAGCCTTTTTTCTGTATTTATAATATGTGGGTGTTTCACGGGCGGGTTGGTTCAAATTAGCTTCTTAATTTCTTGCTATCAGCAATTTCTTGTTTGCCATCCTAATTATTTCGTTGGAGTTTGGTATTGTAAATTGTAATTGTAAACGCCATTAAATTGCCTGTCCTACGTGATTTTTTCTGTTTATTTTCAGGTTGTTTGTTTTCCTTGTTGGATAGACTACTTTATTTACATAACGTGCAACTTTGTATTGTCATTTATTTAAGCGTAGGATACTTTTTAATTATAACCTAGGTCTACGTCTATTGTATTTGTTATTTATGTTCACATGCAAATGCATCTTTATTTAGCAGATTCAATAACGTTTGGCCTAAATATGAAAGCCTATTATGCTACAAATATACTGCATTTTGAACACCATGTCACAACAGCGGGTGGGAAAGTGGTCACGGCTGTCATTTTCTTCCGTTTACAAACGGTGGTTCGAGTAGCGGTCGGGTGCAGTTACAAAAAATACCTTAAACACGCGTCACTGGCGCTCATATGTGAGTGTGTGTGTGGGCGTTAGGATAGGGAGTAGGTGATAGGTAGAAGTCACATGACAGGGAAAGCACCGACACTCATTTTGAGGAACACCTGAGGTACAGGTGGGGAAAATGGGCGGGGCCTCAGCAAAATGGCTGCCAGCTGTTTGTAAGAAGAAAGAAGACGAGTGTCTGTTGTTGGAGGATCAGTCCCCACTAAATACTGAACTGATCATCAAACAAAGACTGACGACTCTCGCCAGAGGAGTACGAAACCCCATCCCCTGTGTCCGGTAAGTCATCCTATTTAGCCTTAGCCTAGCACACACACACACCCACATACCCGCCCACTAGGTTTCATATCCGTGTCCATTTCACAAGACAGGTAAAGCGTTCTAGGTTGGACTGCAGCCTTTTGATTACATCACACCAAGCGTATGGTTGAGGCCTAACTGTGTCTGTGTGGGTTTCGCTCACATGCACGTGTGTGTGTGTGCGTATTTGTGTGTATATTCGTGTGCACGCGGATGGAAACGTGGTGAGGCGGGAGTTTAATTCACCTCTGAGTCGTGAGGGTCTTGCAAGATGGCCGCCTCCAGCAACAGCACGGCATTGGGCAGATCTCCCTCTTGAGACTTCTTCAGGCCCTCCTCGAAGGCGTTGTGGTGGTCTTTATAGGGGTTGTCCGTGTGGAAGTAGTAACCCTAGCATCACAAACACAAAGCGGGTTTTGTTTTTGTTTCTCTGTGTTTGCAGTCAGAATACATCGGCTGTGTCTTAACAGCCCCCGAGTTCTGGCAGCAAGAATTCATCTTTTTCTGCCTCGCATCACACTGAGGTTCTCCTCGGGCTTGTCTGTTTAATGGTAAACGTTGCATTTTCAAACAGCAATTATCATGGTGGGTTGGAACGCTGTTCTGAACACTGTGTCTTAGAAACAAGTATTTTTCCCTCCGTTTAATAAAACATATAATCCCTTAAGATGTTCTCCTTTTAGAAAGAATCATGCTTTCAGAAGTACAGTTGTTATTTTCACAATATATTGTAATTATATTATATTCCAAATCTAAAATCTGGTAATGTTAACCAAGAGAGCAATGAACAGAGGGGAATGAACAAAATAGGTTTGACGCTATATTACAATTTAACGTTTTTAAGTTAAGAACAGAGGAGACTTGCTCAAAGACATGACTCTGTGTTAACAACAAACTGGGATTCCTGCTATGTATGGCATCATTCATACATCCACAATTTCCACACATCCACACATAGAAGTGATTTTGTTTTGCAAATTAAGACTAGTAAATCATCAGCTGGTTGCCACGACAACGTCTTTCCCGTTTAACAACGACCGGTGCTGATGAGGTGAAGCTGAGTGTAAAACCTTCTCATGTGGCGAGACGGAGGAAGGCATCTGGGCCTGCTCGTTCTCCGTCAGCCAGTTCCTCCTGGCCAGCTCCTCCCACTCCGCCTGCATCTTGTCCCAGAACTCGGTGTCCGACTGCAGTCCGCGGCGGAGGGCACCACGGGGGCGGAAGGATGGATGAAGGGGGAAGGGGGAAGGAAAGGAGAGAATAGATTAGAATACATCACTTCACTACCATAATGTCCCATTGTCACCTATGCTGCTAAATGTCACATCCATCTGGCTTGCGGCGTTTACGACTTCTGCAGTTCCCGTGAGTCACAGAACTAATTGCGTTTCTGCGGAGGGCTCGGGGATGTTCATCAGAACTATGTGTCGTGTTTATGGGCTTGACTTTTCCATTGTTGGTGACTGCTGTTTCCGTCGGCCTGCCTATAGCTGTTCTGCAGATGCATAAGAACTTTTCGCAGCGGTTGTAATGCGCAATATAACAAGAATGCAATCATGAACTCATGACAACCTTGTTTTCCATACGATGAAAAGATCCACAAATATATTGGAGGGTACAAGAAGAGTAATGCAACATAAGCACTGTGCTGTTTAGAATATGGTTTTCATTAAATTTTTAGTACCAACTTGATGTAAAAGTTTTACACTTTAAATGTACACTTATTTTGCTGCCAGGAGAGTAATTTTCTCCTCCGCCTACTGAATGGCACACCTCACTCACAAAGTCATGGTTTACAATAAAGCATAAATCCGTGCATGCTACCTTTACGAAACAATACTGATGTTAACGCCCCCCCCCCCCCCAATCCAGCACCACCACAAACATCTTTCTTCGGGATTTTCCCTGCACCTGTCTGAATCACCTGTCAAGTCAGGTGAGCTATGATCCACCACAACAGGCATTCTTGATCCCCCACCCAGCTGTTCATCATCTGTGTGTGTGTGTGTGTGTGTGTGTGTGTGTGTGTGTGTGTGTGTGTGTGTGTGTGTGTGTGTGTGTGT
>JAOPJO010000017.1:4897534-4915019 GCA_027123675.1 Molva macrophthalma | reverse complement strand
CACACACACACACACACACACACACACACACACACACACACACACACACACACACACACACACACACACTTCCATACGTCCATACGTCCATACACACACATCACTCTCCATCTCTCTCTAAGCAGTTTTTTGCCACTCAAGATTTACTGGGAAAAATCCTTAGACCACTGATTAGATGACTCTCGTCGGGACAGCCAATGTCAAAGACCTGCTGCATGAAAGATGTATCTGGGCCTAAAAATGAATAAGAACTCTCCATTTGCATTTTGCCTCTTAAACTCCTTGCGTGCTTGGACATAACAATTCATACCTCTTGTCAGCTTTTGTCAGTCTTCTTTGTCATCAGTACAGTGTCCTGCTTTAACCTCCAGGGGATTAAGCCATCTCAAGGATTTTCTCAGTCACCAAAGTCGTATATTATTACATGAACCACAGCGACTCTGTTCAAAGTGTTCATGTAAATACATGAAAAAAAAAGTCTCTGTTTCATTATAAGAAGATTGTAATCTTGGACGACATGAATGGTTTGTGGCTAAGAGACCAGAATGAAAAAGACATGATGAATAAATCTTATCTAGTTGGAGACATTATAGGCCTCCTCTAATGTTCCCTGAAGAAAATATATTAGTCCGAGACTAGTGTGCTGGCTTTGGGGTTAGCCAAGAGCAAAGCATATATACTCTCATCAATGTCTCTTTAGGTGAACATTAGTTAAGATTGAGTGACGACAACATGATGGATGTATGTGTGTGATATGTTAAATGGTACCACATGCAATAGTTGTTGAGTTGACAGAAGTAGAGCACTGAAATTATGTTTTACTGTAACCCAGGCCATTGTGTATTTTATAAGCTAACTATGTCACTGCATTTTGCTACGCTTGCAAAGAGCAATCTTTTTCCTGAGAAAGAAATCGATACAGCAAGAGATAAAAAAAAAGGAAGATGGTATCACTTAATTATTATCTGGTGGAGCATGTCATGAATTCAAAAATGTACAAGGACACATTTATTAAAATAGTTTTTTGAATGTGCCCTTTACTGACCTTTCCTGCGCTATAGTGCATTGGGGTGGACATTTTGTTTCGAAATACACAACAAGTATATAATTGAGGAAACCTCTGTTCACAATCTTTGATTCAAAATTGAAGTCCTTTTTTTGAGGATATCTTCTGTCTGTAAACAGGCCTCTCCGAGTACCTGGAAGTGGAAAAAAGCTAGTGGTGCTAGCTAGATGATTTGAAGCGTACATCATTTTGTATTCAGCCAGAACTCAACAGATGTAACATTCTATATATAAAAGATTTAGTTCTTGCCACGAAAAGAGAATACCACACCGAAGGCTTGCCAAATGTAGCGGTGTCCGTGCTTTCACAAGAAATTATCTCTTGCCTTCCAACTCGCTGGCTTGTCTGTGGTAAAGCATCGATGGAACGGCAAGACGCTATTCATTCAGTGCCTGGCTCCATGTGAGCCAGCCAAGACAAATGGCCTTTCCCCCAACAGAAGGTGTTTGCTATTGTATGCAGATAGAAAGTGTTTTATCTGCACTCCCCCTCCTCCCCCGACCCCTTTTATTCAGCCACCAGGAACATGAATGGCATCCTCCTCCAGAGGTTTCACAGACCTTCTCTGTTCAGCCCCAGCTGAACCCAAGGGAGCCATCTGCTGCTCCAGAGCAGTTTGGGGGGATTGGTCTTGAGTCAAACCATTAGCGATACAGCCACCTTTGCTGTGTTTTGTTTCTGTTCCACAGAAAGACCAGATAGGCAGACGATGTCAGACCAGGCAATCTGTTGTCTGACATTCGGTTCAACACAACAAATCGATGAATGAGGTGGAGTTTTTTGGGGGGAAGTGAGAATAGAACACTTTTGAAACTGTCTGGGTGACTTTAAAATAAAACAAATATTCAATTTTTTGTGAAAATGGTTTGTTCACTGGTCAGAGGTAAGGATGAGATTGTGGAACACCAATTATAGTTATAAGTTGATATTAGATTTGATTTGTTCAAAATGTTGGTTGACTGATTAACTGATTAATTGAATATTACTGAACCTGCAACTCTCATTTCATCCAATTGTGTGCTTTATGCTTTGATTATTTTCAGAATACCCTGAATCAATAAAACACAGAGGTAAATCATGTTTCGTTAACTGTGACCTCTTCCTATGTTGATCATTTTGTACACAAAGAATGTACTATACTAGTGAGATTTTGAGATTTCTTTACTTCTTTGACATATATTCTAATGTACATTTAACAAGCAACAAGATAATGGGTCATGTGACGTTAGTTCACCCATGACACAGTTTGGTGTATTTGGCACAATAATGGCAGTGACTTACCTAGCCATTCACTTAAGTGGTTTATACTGTTGTATTGCATGACCACCATACACTTTTATACTGCAATAAGAAATGTACTTTTAATGTCTGCGTAAAATGATGGAATGTAGCTTTATCCATGCTATTAATTAATTAATACATATGTGGGTTAATACTAGGGGGGAGTTTGGACACTTTAAAATATTAACTTTCATTTAATGAGAAACAAATGATCAGAGGAAATAAAAAAACTATACGTTTTCTACACTAAAACCTTGGTTCATGAATCAACACAGCTGGATTTCTAACATATCCGGCTCTAACACACAGGGCAGTATATCAATACGGTCAACAGAAACTAATCTGATCGTGCACTCAGCTTAAACAAGAGAACCTCATTAATGTTACAAACACAATGCATTGATTTATGATTCCTGAGCAGATTACATGTGGTGTACTGGTACTTTAATTAATATTTCTAATTCTATTAAATATTATGCTGGCACACAATACAGGCCTGCATGCATCTGATTACTTGGTGACCAAGAATGATTGGATCCTACACACAAGACTGCTATTTAGTCGTGTTGAGGTGAAATATCTTTCTGCACATGAAGGAATACTATATTTGGTATAAAGACAAACTTAATCATCTTGGCTAATTTATCTTCCTTATGAAATATACATGATGACAACGGTGTTATTTATTGTGGATACATTTGAACCATGGATTTGGTTGATCTGTGGTGTTTCATTGAAAAAACTGACAGGCACACTTAAGGTTCGATGTGACAGGTCCAGACAGGCTGAAGACGCTGGCTTATTTTTAGACTGACCGTTCCCCTCTGACACACTCCCTTCACATGGTACCTGCTCAGCTATCCAATTACATATCCACAATAATGATGGAAAACACATTCTTACTTGCTTTTTTTTTAATGGCATTTCAAAACTAATGTGGGTTATTTTACGTGTTATGTGTGTGGCAAATATTTGTCATTGCTTTTCATTGCATGCTAAAGCTGTAATGTTGCCCCATTATATTGATCACAGGTTCTGTTAACAACCTAAATGTATCGATAGACAAGCTATAATGGATACCCTCCCTATATTATGTCAACTTTTTCTATATTATGTCAACAAATGACTCTTTGGCGTGATGCCTAAAGAAATATTGGAAATTGTCACCACAAATTCTAATCTACCTCAGAGGCCTCTGTGTCTCTCCCTGTTGGCAGGGTGTGTCAATGTGCTCTTCGTTCTCGTCTTCAATGTCTGTCAGAGGTCAGACACTGACATACTGATACGTCAGGGAAACGTAAACACACAAGGCAGCCAAGGGCTAGAGTAAGCAGACCTGTGACCTGATAGCTGACCACATAAACATCAGAAGCTATTGTAAATAAATATTGAGGTCCCTGCCGAGACCTATCCTCCCTTCAACGATTACCATTGACCTTCAGTGAGATGTTAATCCCCCTCCTCAGTGGCTCTGCTTTGGTGACCAAGAGATAAGAACAGTGCCGTTAAATGAATATCATGTATGAGGCGCTACATTAGTTCAAGAGAATATGCATGATTAGCGCTCTCCGATAAGGTTGTAATAGACTGTGGGTATGTGTGTGTGTGTGTGAATGCGGGGGAAGCATCAGTAGATAAAACAAACACTAAAGGCACATTCCCTCTCTTGGTATAATGAGATACAGGGTAATACAATACATCATAAGACACTTTATCACGCTTACTTATCCTTTTGATACAATTGTAATTGTTTCCAAACCCTTTCCCCAGCATTGAAGGAGCTAATTTCCATTTATATTGCTACTAAACTGTAGGCACGAGGTCAGGCCGACATAAGTCCCTCCCCTGGCTTCACCAACACCGCTGACACCTGCACCTAGATGTCAAAGCGCTCTCGCTCCAGGAAACAAACTGACGTTATGAACAAGTGCTCTAGTGAGTGTGTGCCGGTGTGTGTGTTTGAGTGTGTGTGTGTGTGTGTGTGTGTTTGTGTGTCACTGGGTTTGTACCAGTAAACAGTATACCGTTCCCAAGGTATTCCTTTGTCCCATTCAATTATTACTGACCGTTATCAAAGTTTATTGTTGATGGGCGATTAGTCATGATGTGATCCTATGTTTTGCTAGCTACGTGAACTTCATTTGTGCTTTCAGATAAAAAAAAATCGAACGATTTGTTTTTTGATTTTGTATCATAACTTGGACAAAAGTGGCCAACATTATCAAAGACACAAGAGTTAAAAATACCGTTTGAGACAGACTTAACAGGACTTAATCCAGATATCTAACCCCTGGAAACCAATTACAGGGTAAGTAGCTTAGGGGCCCACAGTACTCTGTGTGTTCTGATAGTTATTCTATAGCGACTCCGCTCATATTCACTTCCTAAATCACAAGATGTTCTCCTTCACCGCTAACTGTTGCCCGTCCATGAGGGTACAGTGGAGCAAAAGGAAGGAGGAGTAAGTAGGAAATAATCATGGAAAGTACCCTATGATGCAGGGCCTGGAGCTAACGCACCTGCAAGCGATCAATAATTACTCCCCTGCCATATACCAGACTGTTTCCCTGCTCTAGCCTCAGGAAGGTAGTGGAAAAACTGGTGTCAGGATTTGGGGGAAAACCCAAATCCTCTAATAACATAACACTACACTAGGTGTTTTCACAAATAACCTACTGTATGCACTGAAGATATTGTGTTTCTATTTCAGCCCTCGCTTGCTCGCCCCTGCAGTTATTGAAAAATTCAGGTTTGTTGTTTGTGTTTCGTTTCGATTTTACAACCTACCTAACCTACTTTTTTCGCATTCAAAGTCACCACAGGACACCACAGGATGACTGTAGTGTAGAGGATATGTTTTCTCAATCAAAATGGATGTTAATGAGCAAGTTAAGTAGTTACAGTATGCTTGTAGATAAGACCAGAGCATTGACATTGAAAGTGTTTTTAACAGTGTTCTGTTCAGTGTTCTGTTCAGCAGAAAAAATTCTGCTGAAACTAAAGCACCCATTAAAAAACAAAAGAAGTTAATGATGACACTTGTGTCAACACACAAGTGTTTTGACCCAAGCAAGCACACCACTCAACTCGGTTGGTGTATGGTGATACTGTGAATTGAGAAGTATTGTATTTTTTGTGGTGTTACTAATTCTAGTACATTTCTATTACTTTTAATTACTTTCAATTTTAATTACTATCAATGCTGATGTTTACATTTTGCAGCTCGATTGTCCAGAGGATTTTAGTGGCATCATTCACTTTAAAAAATGTGACGTAAATACAGTAATACAGCAATACAGATTCAAAGACCCAGAAACAAAAGTGTCATCTATGTGTGATGTCATTCTTGTAACTATCTCCTAAATCAGCTTCCTGTTTAGGACAATCAGTTTGACAAATGGGTGAACATCACTGTTGTTATTGAGGTGATATATTTTCCAGTTCCACACAAACATCGCCTCGCTTTGTGGCTCACATCTTAAATGATAGGTGTAGTCGGAGTTTGTTCTGGCATGATTTAAAACCTCTCTCAGACGGCATGAGGTTTGCAATATGTCATCTGTAATGAGTATGAATAAAAAGTGGATATTTCATCCATGCAATGTATAATCATCTTTTGTTTGTTATTCTTTGTTTTGTTTAATAATTTATTTTTCTAATGAAAAAGACAATTTGTTGTGCATATTCCATAAAGGTTCTATTTGTATTATTAATCATGAATTGATTAAAATATGACCAGAAGGTTTGAGGCACTGAAAAGTACCTGAATTACATAATGACAAAGAACAAATGATATTTAGTCAATATCTGAAATTTGGTTAAATGCCATAATATCTTCCACCTATGAAATTAGATAGCATAACATAGTATAGTATTGCATAGTAAAGTATAAGCACAGCATAGTAGGGCTATATAATGCACCATAGCATAGTCTTTGTGCGGAGTCCAGCACTGTGTGACATATTTCTCTCATGGAAAAGGTTAAAGGTTGTGATGACTTGTTAGTCAAAAAAATGACTTTTCACACTAATTATCCCCCAACTCTATTCCCATTTTACCACTAGTAGAAGAATATCCCTGCGGGGCAGGAAATGGTGGGAAAATGCAATTGTATCCACATACTTGCTAATGGCCAATTATGGGAATAATGCTGGGATGTTGGCATGAAACCCAAGGGCAGTTGATGTCGATGCCTTCTGGGTAGCGTCTCTTAAGGCCTTCAGAACTGAGGAGGGCCAAAGCAGCAAAGGTGAAATGCCTCATTAAGTTAATGACAAAATCACTGTTGTTGGGATATGTTTTTTTTATTTTTTTATCTTGTCATATTCACAAAGTTCCCTGATATGACTGCAAAAGTACACTGACCTAAAACTGCCCTATTCGTCATTAAACCAATGATTTTGAAAAAAAAAGAAAATAAATTTCTTTCTGTGCGTGTTTGTGTGCATACATTGAAAGTTTCCATTTTGATATCAACTCTTTATTAATTTTTGTGACTACAGGTCAAGCCATTTGGGGGACTGATTAGATGTGGTGCGTTTGTTGCCAACAAGAAACGTTCTCAGCTAAAATTAGACAAAGGAAAGGGAGAGAGTAAAAATAGACTAATCCTTTTTTCGGAAGAACTAAATTTATCCCTTTCCTTTGTAGACATCCTGGCACTGGGCCAATATGACCTCTTGTTTTGGCAGCAGTCATTGAAATTATCATTCAGAAGAGCACCTCAGATTCTCCCTCTTGCCAGCCCCTTTAAACTGCTCTCAATCTGTATTTATTGCATTTTAAAGAAATAATAGCAGGCTTACAATCTCTACAGTTGTTAAGCTGTGACAGCTAACTGTTGGTTGAAATTAAGTCCTACTAGAACTTTATTTTATAGTTTCCCCACTGTACTCCAACACAACAACCTCTCCTTTTCTCATAGAGCTAGACTTGGTTGGACACAATACCAAACAAGTTTTATTTCTCTGTAGGGATCCTTTCAATAATGTTAGAATATAATCTGAGCCTGTCATTTTGCAAAAACAAGCACTTTTAGAGGACGTTCATTGACGGGGTGTAATTGCCCCAAAGGATTACATTGCAGCCCCTTTTCACAGATTACGGCTGCAGCAATCTCGCTCAATACAGGACCAATTAAAAAAAAATGTTGTCCACATTAGTTCCTTATATACAAAATTATTGAAAAATAGGGTCCAGGTTGAAAAATGTTTTCGTTTAAGCCTGCAATTTTCTAACCTCCTGGTTCAGGATCAAATATAGTTTCTTGCACTTTTTCTTTTCCCATTATCTCACTTTGTCACACTGCTATATGATATATATCTTAACTTATTAATTAACGGTAACTCAACCATGGGGCAGTTTGATGGGGTTATTGTACGTGTTGTTATATATATGTGTGTGTTGTTTTGTGCTGTGTTTCTTCCTGTCATATGTTTGTGTGTGTGTGTGTGCGTGTTTGTTTTTGTGTGTGTTCACAGACATCCGCAGCTGTGTGTGTGTGTGTGCGTGCGTGTGTAGGGAGAACAGGTATTTGCTGGTAGAGATGGGGCAAGCTGCTCTGGAGCTGTGCCTGGAGGGTGCAGCTGGTAGTCAGAGATGGGACTCAGGTGGCGCCGTTAGGGCCTCCGTTGGGAGAGATGGAGCATGAACCAGCAGATCCAAACCTCCTGCCCTGCCCAGAGCCAGAGGCTGACCCCACGGCCAAGAGAGACCGGACATCAGCCACACGATACTGGATCTGTGTGTGTGTTTCATTGTGTGTTTGCATGCGAGTGCATGTGCATCAGAGAGTGTGTGTGTGTGTGTGTGCGTGTGCGTGAGAGCGCTGATGCAGCAGGAGGTTCTGGAGGCTGTAGGGCAGGAGCTGGTCCACTGGGCCAGGGGAAGACGTCTGAGGCTGTAAGTTAACTTGTCAAAGCCAAGGATCCCAGACACGACAGAACCAACGGAGCGTTAACACACGAATACATTATAGCATTTCTGATGATTGTGGCTTACAGCTACAAACTGGCACTCAACACTTTTTTCTTTGTAATAGTGATTTTAGCTCCTGGTCACTTTAAAGTGGAAATCTCCAAGATTTCTGTTTTGTTCTCTTTGGGGACACCTTTGGACCAACACCTTTGGTGGTCCATCCCCAATAAATGGTTACCATAGATCCAAACAATGTCACCACGGACACCCAGTTCGTAACAATCATAATACTGCAAATTCCAGGGGTTCCAGCAGTGTGGCATTAGATCAATCCCCATTGTAGTACCGAATTCGGTGATAGTGACTTAACAGACATTTATGTACATGAAAATCTTCGAGACTGCAGATCAACTTTTGACGAGGGTTACCGCACCAGTTAAGACCAAGCATCCAAGTGCTTGGTCTTAACTTTCCGGCCTAGTGTCGACATGGCCTTTTTAATCGTAGTAAATTCTTTATTGTCCCAAGAAAGACATTTAACAAAGAGCTGTTTAAGGTTTTCTTATCTGAGACAAGAATTGAACCACTGAAACACCAACACATATAACTTTAAAATGTTTTCCCCAAAACGTTAAAAAGCATATTTTATTGTATGAGACAGATATTTTTCATGATACAGATATTTTTGATTTTTTTAACTGTTAAAGCTTAATTCAGAGAGACATCGTCTTCAATACATTTCATACAACCTAGGCGGCAGTAGCTCAGGAGATAGGGCGGGTTGACTTGCAACCGGAAGGTTGCTGGAAGGTTGCCGGCTCATCCTAGCTGAGTGTCAAGGTGTCCCTGAGCAAGACACCAAACCCTAACCGCTCCAGACAAGCTGGCTTTCACCTTGCATGGTGGACACCTCCGTCGGTGTGTGAATGTGTGTATGAACGGGTGAATCTTATGCAATAATTGTAAAGTGTTTTGAATGGCCTTTATTTCTATATTGGATTAAAAGCAAGCACAAACTCCTCTTCTCCTGGTCTTTGAATGTATATTATATCCCTAATGAAGTCCTATTTTTAACGTTAAGAGTGGAACAAAAAGCCCAGTCCAGTGGTTGGCCCAGTTTCCCTGAAAACTATTCATTTCATCCGTATTAGTGAGCCATCTCTATCACAAGCTCTTTTGCTAATTGTGCTTTTTTTTAAATGTTGGCTACTTGAAATGTTTCAATAACTTTTACTAAGCATCATACATGACCACAATATGATCATCATAATGAAGTTCTTTAGAATTGTTGCTCTAGTTCATGCTGAGTTTGTGGCTGTGAGTGATTGTGTTTTAAACATAATTAACATAATCAAGTTTGTAATCAGATTGCCGTGGTGTCATGTGACACTGAAAATGCCTTCAAGCTGGTTTGTTTCATAACTGAAAAGCCCCAAACTGTTACAACAAGATTAAGGGAAATTGTATCAAATACAAAATAAGTATAGACACAAAAACAATAAAAAAAAAAAATGAAAGCTGCAAGCAGCATTTATCGGGGGCCAAGCCTGACACAGACCATTAAGACCTTTTTTTATTTGCAAATGGTTGACAAAGCTGGAATAGCATCAGCTTGGGTCTGGTGATGTGCGAAAAAACATCTGAGGAGTTATGCATCTAAAGTTTTCAATCAATCGCTGTAGCTTCCCCTATGGTCCTTTTGGGATTAACTTTAGCCTGGTTAATCTTGACCTATGTTTCTTTAAGTACACCAAGTTTGGTGATGATTGCCCTAAGTTAACCCCGCCTTTAGGCACCTAACGTTGATTGGGCTAATTTGGCCGTCCGGTCGCTATTTTGTTACATGTTATGGGTTCCTTTGGAACATTTGTTCATCGTGAGGAGAGACAAATGTCACCGTCCAAAGTTTGCATTTTCAGTTGATTTCTATAGCACCCCCTATCGTCCGATCTGGATAAACTTCAGAGCAATTCATCTTCACCCATGTGCCTTTAACTACAACAGGTTTGATGATGATTGGCTTAAGTTAACACCGCCTTTTGGCGTTAAATGTGAATGGACCATTTTGAGCCTCTGGCGCCATGTTGTTTTGTCAATCGACTTCATCTTACTTGAGCAGTTAGAACTTCCGACCGCAACAGTCCCAAAGTGGGTCCCGCTCAAATCAAACAATCCGTCTAGGAACTGTGGTCTTTTAGTCACAGGACACGCCCATTTCGATGCCACGCCTTAATTGGAAATATGTGGATGTCATCTTGTTCAATGCTGAACAACGTTTGTATTGGACCCAAGATCATATGAGTCCATCTCGAAATAAGCATTTAAGTCCATACATGTTCTCAACCACACTCTTTTTCTTAGTTTTTGGCTCCTGGGGGCTTGAATCTTTGGTGTACAAACGTCCCTTCTTGTTAGATGGAAGCTATTAGTCCATAGATGGAATCTGCTAAAGGATTTTGATCTAAGTCAAAAAACTTTGATCAAGTTTATTTCACAAAATTCAAAATGGCGGGAAATCTATCCAGGCTGAGTCATAGGTTCTTGATGCAGATTTGTTCACCATGACGAGATGCATATGTGGGGAACGTTTCATGACTATAACTCAAAGGGGTCAGGTGATATGCTTGTTCAAAGTTTTTATTTTTGGACGATTGCTATAGCGCCACCTTTGGCCCAATCAGTGTAATTTTTCTTCTTTGTTAATATTTAGTCAGCCTCTACAGCTGTGGAAAGTTTCATAAAAAGTGACACAGCAGTTTTTGCTGTGTAGGTCATTCTGGCGGAATAATAATAAAAACACTAACAAATACAATATTTTTGTGCTTGGCCCCCTAATGAAAG
Source organism: Molva macrophthalma (assembly GCA_027123675.1). NCBI lineage: Eukaryota > Metazoa > Chordata > Actinopteri > Gadiformes > Lotidae > Molva > Molva macrophthalma. The sequence goes on along the minus strand of JAOPJO010000017.1, from coordinate 4,903,915 downwards.
ACAATTACCAACAGAATTTGAAGAAATAAACCTGTTTTGACGTTCTGTAAAAGACGTCTATGTATTTTGTTGCAGATAGTTACTTAAAGGTCCAGTGTGAAAAAGGTTGTTGGCCACTATCGATAGGTTTGCAGATCACAACCAACTGAATGCCCCCCCCCCACTCCCCTTTCCAACAAATATGGTGGCCTGTACTGGCCTGTATTGTGTAAGGTGCCAGTAGAAGTAGTAGTACTTCCAAAATCATTTCATCGTCTTCAATATCATCAAGAGATTGATCTTCCAATATTTTGGCTGTGCCAGTTTTAATCCACACTTTGGTTGAATTTTAATTACACAATATTTGATCTGACCTTTTTTAAACGTGCCCCTGACAAATTATAAAAACACTGAAACTAATACAAACTAAACTAAAAGTAAAAAACTAAAAGTATTTTCATAAAAGAGTAGAGTAAGAGTAAGAGTAGTATCAATACAGTTCTTAATTTCTCTCTCCACCTCTCATATTCACCTATATTAATCCTGGTTTAACCCTCATTCTGTCCTTTGCTTTCTTACAAAGCTATTTTTGCAGCTGAATGTGCTGTGCACGTGGCTAGTTAGCTCCTAGTTAGCTGTTATAGGGTACGCTATCATTAAATCACACTATCATGTCTTTTTCAAGTCCTCTACACAAGGAAAGCACGCTCCCTTGAGTAACTACAAGTTAAATAAACATGTATCTCTGGCCTGGAGTAAAACTTTGAAAATACAGTAAAGCAGGTATAAGGCTATAGGGTTACAGTTTATTTACGGGATATTGCTATTTGTAGCCCTCAGCTAGCCTGGAGACCATCCTGATCACGTGACCTCACATTCTCTTTGCTACATGGATCAGTGTGGACCTCCAGCCGGCCACATCGATTTCCAGAAAGTATGAACATGACGATCATCACTCTACAAACAGATGGTTAAGCATAGCTTAGGTGCACATAGCATACTGTGTTTTTCTGTCAGTCCCAAGCCAAGCATGTCTATCAGGCTGGCAGCTTTGAACAAGGTTGATTTGGATTATACACACACTTATATACATTAAACAATGTTACATTTTTATTCCTAAAAAGTATAAAGAAAAGCTTTTGTTTTACATTTCACATTTAGAGTTAATTATCCTCCTTGCTTTCTGCTTTATGAATGTCTGGTTCCCTCTTCTGGCAAACAGGGAGATTACTTATTCCTGGCATCATAATAATAAAACAATGCCACCATTAATACTACTTCTACTACTACTACAACTTCCAATAATGCACAATAAATGATACATACGCAAATACAAAAAAAGTCTAAAAAACAGATATCCTTTCGTACACAGGGTTTTTGATCGAAGATTGTTTTAGATTTAGAAAACAGGCAGAAGGCGAAAAGTAAAGCGTGCATGCAACTCCACACACTTCAAAGTCTGGCGGTCTCGGCCTCAGGGAGTGGTCTCAGGGTGACCTCCTTCCGGTAGGAGAAGTGGGTGAGGTTGACCCTGTCGTCCAGACCCTCTCTATGCTGCAGCAGACGGTACAGAGACAAGGCAAACTTTCCCAGCACCAGAGTGCAGGTGACCTCCAGCACCAGCAGGGTGGTGTACAGGGTAAACCTGGCCTTGCACTGCTGCACTTTGCTCCTCCGCCCGTTGCGCTGCTGGTGGTGGTGGTTGAGGGGGGGGAGTGGGACTCCACTTGCCCCATGGAGTCCGGGCTCCATGGGGCAAGTGAAGAAGACCACAGGGGTATTCCTTGGTGCTGGTGGTGTTGTTACCATGGTAGTGATGGGTGATGTAGTACTAAGAGTTGTAATTGCAGTTGTCGGGGTGGTTGTCGAGGGTAAAGTGGTAGTAGGTGGTGTTGTTGTGGTAGTGGTGTCTATTGCAGTTGTAGTTGGTGGTGCTGTTGTCGCAATTGTCATTGCTGTTGTAGGTAAAATAGTTGACAAGGTTGTCATTATTGTTGCAAGCGCTACTGTTGTTGTTGTTGATGTGATGAGGGTGGTAGTGATAGGGGGAGTGGTGGTGGGCTTGGGGGTGGGTATCGTGGTGGGGAAAGTTGTGGTTCTGGTGGTGATGGGGATTGTTGTTGTGGTTGGGATGGTTGTTGTGGTGGGGATGGTTGTTGTGGTGGGGATGGTTGTTGTGGTGGGGATGGTTGTTGTGCTGGGGATGGTTGTTGTGGTTGGGATGGTTGTTGTGCTGGGGATGGTTGTTGTGGTTGGGATGGTAGTCGTTGTGGTAGGGGTGGTGGTTGTTGTTGTGGTGGGGATGGTGGTGGTTGGGGTGGTTGTTGTTGGGATGGGGGTGGTGGTGGTGGTGATTGTAGTGGGGATGGTGATTGGGAGGGTTGTTGTGGTTGGGATGGGGGTTGTTGTGGTGGTGGTGGTGGTGATGGTGGTTGTAGTGGGGATGGTGGTGGTGGGGGTGGTAGTGGGGGTGGTGGTAGTGGTTGGGATGGTTGTTGTGGCTGGGATGGTAGTGGTATGTAAAGGAGTGGTGGGTGGAGGAAGGGTGGGGCACACAAGTTGATCCTCTGCTAGTGAAATCACTTCTGTCCCATTTAAATTGTTTGGATACTTACAGACCACGGGAGAAGTGTACTTAAGCACTTTAGGGTTGTCTTTCATCCATTGGTATAAATGAATGAGATTGCAATCGCAACGCCAGGGATTATCATTAAGATCTACTTTTTTCAGGAATGTCAAAGGTTTAAAAATATCTTCCGGAAGGTTCTCCAGGTTATTGCTCGATAGCTTCAGGGACGTTAGCGATGTTACCTTTTCAAAGACGTCTGCGCCTAAAGTTTTGAGTTTGTTGTTTGATACACTTAGCTTTTTAAGGTTTGCAAGGCCGTCAAAATATTCTGAAGATAAAGTTGCAAAATGGTTTTTGGACAGGTCTAGATCCTTTAAGTTACCCAGGGGGCTGAATATTCCACTAGGAAGACTGCTTAGATTGTTCTGACTGAGACTCACCTCGGTTAATTTTGGTGTGCCTCCAAACAAAACCGGTGGTAGAACAGTCAGTTGATTTGCATGCAGTGTCAGTCCTTTGAGCAGACTGAAGCCAGTGAAATACTCTGGTGGTAAATCAGTAAGAAGATTGTTATCCAATAGTAGTTTCTTTAGTTTGTCTTTATGTGGGAAAAGCCTTGGTGGTAGTTGAGTAATTTGATTTCCCTGTAATCCAATTTCCATCAGATTAGGTAAATTAAGAAAGGCCTCTTCCGGGACTGAGGTGAGTTGATTTTCGTAGAGCCGTAATATCTCCAGGTTGTTGAGGTGTGAGAAAAGACTGGGGGAAATAGACGTGAGGTTGTTTTTGGCTAAATGGAGGACCTCCAGGCTCTTGAGCTCATCAAAGGTGCCGTCCTCTATGGATTGGATTGTATTTGAATGTAGCTGGAGCATTTTGAGTTTTTTAAGGCCGTCAAACAGACCTTTCTGGAGACCACAAAGCTTGTTGGTTTTCAGCACAAGTATCTCCAAGTGTGGGACTTGGGTGAAGACTCCCACTGGGATTGACGTGAGCAGAGTTTCGAAGATTTGAAGGTTCTTGAGGTTGTCCAAACCCTCGAAGGCTCCGACCTCCAAGGACACTGTGGGCGTAGATAAGAACTCCACTTTTTCAAGCTGAGGATTGGCCACAAATGCTCCTTTTGGGATTGTGCTAATGTTACTGCTTACAAAGTAGAACTCTGTGATCCGAGGCATCAAGGTCTGTGGGATTTCTGTTGTTTTTTTGATGAAAACAGCTTGGTAGTCTTTGGCATCCTTCCCCGTGTTTATGTCTGCCGAGGAATACAGAATCAACAGAGACAGGAAGAGGAGGAAGAAGAGTCCTTTTGGAAACAAATCCCTTGGAAATGGAGTTTGCTTAGACATGTTCATTACCTAAAAAAAGAAACCAGAAAAATTTGAAAATAAAGAAAATATCATGTAAAACTAATGTTTAAAGGGAGATAGGAGAACAAAGACAAAGACAAACATTCTGTTGGATGTTTTGATAAAGATACACTTTCACAAACTGTTGCAGTACAAGGTCATTTCTGTTTCTCTGAAAAAATCCCACTTTTGTGGAACTCAGGAACACATCACATTAAGATCATATAAAATACAAAGATATTCACAATATCTATAAATTAAATATATAAATACACTTTTAATTATATTATACATGTAATTATTTCCTTACCTGAAAATGTTATGTGCTGTTCAAGTCAAACAGAGGGCTTTAATGAAATGGTAAAGAAAACATGCAAATACGATTCTGTATCTACTATGTCTATGCAGGCCAGCAGTTCATGAAGAGGTTGGAGGGCCATTCAAGGCGTGGTCTAAGTAACTGTCTGCACTCAAACAGATAAGGACAGGGAAGGAAAATAATTAAAAGGGCACATAAATACTGTCCCTCTGAGGTATGCCAACAAAATTGAAAATCGTTTTCCCTTTTTCTTTCTTTCATTTTTTCTTTTAACGACTCATGATCACAGCAAAGATTCTCTCATATCTCATGATATTTAATTTGTTAATAAAATGTAGATACAATAAAATAAATGAACCAATGATTATCTATTAGAAGAAACAAAATGAAACCCATTAACACATTAAAACTATGTTTTACTTACAATAATTATTATCTTTGTTATGTCTAGTTAAGTGGGATGTTGTTTGTTTCCCATACAAAATCCACTTAAATATATTCTACTTACAGCCACCAGAGGGCAGCATTTCGAATTAAAACCATCGTTGCGGTTATGTGTAATATAGACTGGGTATTGAGATAGGCAGAAAGCATATAACTGACAGGCTTAGATTATATTCTAAGATTGTGGAAAGGATCCATACAGAGAAATACAACTTTCATCTTTTCCTTTTGTTCGATCCAGTCTATTTGTTATATATGTCCAAGGAGAAGTCGCGCTCTGAACTGTCGTTGTTACATCGTTGCAGGAAATGTTCCTATTGTCCTTACAGTCTCAACTCACTTTTTCCCTCATTTTTGAGATAACACTAAGCTATGCTTCCTGTAGTCAAACGCAACAATGCTCTCACTTCTGTTTCCACTGTTCTCTTACTGCAACAACTCAACTCATGCAGACTTGTCATTGAGCGAGACTTGGTTGGAACCAATAACAAACAGACCGCATGAAGCGAAAGGTAAAGAAACCTTTTTTTATTTCTTTGTGGAGATCCTTTCCATAAAGTTAGAATATAATCTGAACATGCCAATGGCAAAAACAAGCAGTTTAAGAGGACGTACATTTACCAGGCGCTATTGCCCCAAAGGATTACTTTGCAGCCCGCTTTCGCGGATTACAGCTGCAGCGTCCTCGCTCAATATTGGCCCAATTTCAAAGTTTGTTGTCAGCATTAGTCCTTTAGAGCTTAAATGATCGGAAAATAAGGTCCACGTTGGAAAATACTGAATTTCTGGAACAACAGGAACAAATCCTACAACAATCCATCGATTGCTATTGATTATGGCTGCATTCAAAACAGGATACAAGTGCTGTCAAATTAAATGACACTGGGCCAGAAAGATCACTTGTTTGGCAGCGGAGTATTCAAAATTATCATTCACAAGATCGCCTCAGATTTACCGTAATCAGCAACTTTTCACTGCTCTTTATTTATTGCTTTTTTTTAAAGACAAAATTACAATCTCTACAGGTCTGACAGCTGCCTGTTGGTTGAAATATAGTCCATATTATAACTTTATTTGCAGGTGTATCACTCATAATATCAACACATTATTCTTAATCAGGGACCGGCCTGCATAGATTTTGAACCAAGCATGGGAAAGAAGCTTTTAGTTTTTATGCTCGTCAGATCTGAAACAAACTTCCAGAACACGTGGGGTCTGCCTCACACTTTATTTCTTTACATCAGGCCTCAAAACATTTGTTTGTTGCAGCTTTGAACAATAAATGTATAACTGTCTTATATTTATTATAGGCCTATCTTATATTTATTATCTTATTCTCAATTTTAAATTAATTTCTCCTTTTCCTGTTTTATTCTCTTTTAAGGATTTCCTCTTTTGTTTATTACATGTGATTTCTTCCTTTGTAAAGCACTATGAATGGCCTTGTGTTTGAATGGTGTTATATTAATATGCTAACACCATTAATATCCTTGCCCCACCTTGCCTTAAGCTTCCACTTTGCTAACTTCCTGGTAAAAGGATTAACTTGCCAACTAGGTGGTTAATGATCAAATGTACTTTCTTACAATTCAGAATACCTCTGTTGTCACTCCTCCTTTTCCATTAACTTACTATGTCACACATACTGCTATATATCTTAGCTTATTAATTAACGGTAACTCGACCAAGGGGCAATTTGATGGGCAATTTGTTATCGTATG
>JAOPJO010000017.1:4873766-4888277 GCA_027123675.1 Molva macrophthalma | reverse complement strand
TGAACGGCAGGTTATTGTTTCACTTCACTTCATTTCTATGAAAAATAAAACAAATAAAGAAATCAAGAATAACTAAAAACTAAACATTTTATTTTAGAACATTTACTAAAGCTTATGTGTATGCCTTTTAAATGGAGATAAATGAAGGAAACAGATATTCAACGTAATTTTATTGAAATGCTGCCGAAATAGTTACACCTTTTAGCATATTTCTTCACACTGTAAAGTGTCATCTTAAGAAGTGGGCGTGCGTGTTTACTGTCAATCATTATTTACAGTGCATGTCGGCCATCTTCGTTCTCCACCCTTAGTTCTCGAATGACCTTCTCCAAGCGGCACATCCCGCACATGGCAGCAAAGATTAGCAGCACCCCTGCGACCACCAGCAGGATGTGGCTTGTCATGAGGAACCCAACATGGGCCGCATCCAAAGGAAGAGTCCACACATAGACCCAGCCCTGGTGGTGGTTGTGGTGTACAAACTCAGGCCCTTGCTCAGAAACCAGCATTTCATAGAAAGGGTGAGAGTGGTGGTCCATGGAAATGCTTGGAGTGCTGGGAGGAGCTGGGGATGGTTTTGGGGTGGTGGTAGTGGATGTGATGGTGATGGTGGTTGTCCTAGGAGGCCCAGCCGTTGAGGTGGGGGTTGAGATGGCCAATGGGAATGTGGTCGAATGTGAAGTACTTAGGTGGTAGGTCGTCGCTGCTGTAGATGGACTAGTGGTTGATATTTCAGTCATCCTTTCTCTCTGCCTAGGAAAGTAACCGACTGTTGCATTCACTGTTGCAGGAATGCATTCATAAAAGTCCTTTTCGCCCAGAGACCAAAGTGTACGAAGCATGGGGCTCTGACACATCACATACTTCCCATCAAGCACCTGTTTATTTGTTTGTAGCCAGTAAGCTAGACCTTCTATCTGGCAATCGCAGTGCCACGGATTGTGTTTCAGAAAGAGTTTCAACAAGAATCTATTGGAGCGGAAAATCTCTCCCGGGAGGTTCTTGAGCTCATTATTTTTCAGATCAATGACAGACACCCCCTTCAGATTCTGAAAGATGGTACCTGGTAAGGACCTGAGCTTGTTGTTATTGAGGTACAGCAAGGACAGCGAGGTTAGGCTGGAGAACAGGTCTGGGTGTAGGGTGCGGAGATCATTGTGCGAAAGAGAGAGTTTTTCAAGTTTGGGAAGGTCGTGAAACAGCTCAGCAGGGAGCTCCCGCAGCATTGAGTTGAGATGGAGGTTAAGCCTCAGAAGGCCGGTCGTGTTGGCGAACAGGTTCCCTGGAACAGTGGTGAGGTTGGTGTTGTACAAATAAAACTCCTGTATGAAAGGTGTGTGACCCATCAGCAGCACCGGGAGGGACAACAGCGGGTTACTATAGAGGGTGAGTTTTACTAGTTTGGGCATGTGGTAGAAGCTCTTCTCTGGCACCCCCTGGAGCTGGTTGCTGGATAAAGTGAGTATCGCGAGGTTCCCCAGGGGCCAGAAGATCTTGGGCGCGAGGCGTGCGATGCGGTTGTTGTGGATTTTCAGATCGGCGAGCTCGGCAAGGTGACTGAAGAGGTCGGCCTCCAGCACCTCCAGCTGGTTGGTGTAGAGCAGAAGCCTGTGCAGGCGAGTCAGCGAGTGGAAGATCGTAGGGGGGAGTTCTCTGATGGAGTTCCCGCCGAGGTTCAGATAAGTGATGTTGCTCAGTCCATCGAAAACCCTCGCGTCAAGACGGGAGATTCTGTTGTTGTTCAGTTCCAAATCATGTAGTTTAGTCAGTCCTGTGAGCATTTCCACAGGGATCGTTTCCAATTGGTTGGCTGGGAGGAGAAGCTGCTCCAGGCCAGTCAGCGGACTGAACACCTTGGGTGGGAGGGTAGAGAGTTTGGTGATTGAGAGTCTGACAGTCTTGAGCTGCGGGGCGGCGTAAAAGGCCAGGGGATGGATGGTATGGAGAGGGCTGTAGGTCAGGCTGAAACGCAACATGAGGTCCATGTTTTGGAGGCTCTGCACATTTATGACGTCTATGTTGGTGTTGTTGAGCAGCAGCAGGGACATATTGGAAGGCATGTGTCTTGGCACGTCCGTGATGCGGAGGCCAACGCAATTGGCGGACCCTTCTAGAAGACACTCACAACTGACAGGGCAGCTACGGGCCAAGTATGGCCAGAGCAATAGCAGAAGAATCCCCAGCATGGTACCTGTGAAATTATGAAACAGGCACAAACTGATGAATGTTTACCATTTGTTTTTTAATGTATAACTGTTGTTTAAAAATAGAAATAAGGGTTAGGGTTATAATATAGTTATATAAGTCGGTATAAATTATTCCTAGAAGTATATTATATTTTCCCTATATTTGATATTGACCTTTTTTATTTAATGTATGTGAAAATCAATCAATCAATTAATAGCCTATTTTTACCCCTGTCAAAAGTTATCTAATTGTTTGTACAAAAGGTCATTGTCAGAAAAGAACCATGTCTCAAATATTGGACATTTTATGGAATGATATAACAATAATACAATTTGACTCACCCAGCATGAGGTAGGCTACTCTTCGAACGGCCTGTTCTATGAATGTGTTGGGTATTACCAACACAGTATGAGTGGCAGATATACTGCATGTTCATTTCCTTTGGACCTATCTTGTCTTGGTGCACAGACCACACTTCATGAGGGCGTGAACTCCCGTCAACAGAACAGAAATTTGCAAGATTAAACACTAATACTGTAAAAAGTTAATAAAAATGTCATTACTCAATCTGCAATCATAACACAGACCTTTAGTGGTTGTTAAGAAATATTGTTATATTTCCTTTTCCTCTCTGCTGTATGAGCGAGAAAGTCTCTTATCAGCTTTGATGATTTTAAATATTTTTCCTTCCTCGTAGCAATTAACGTTTTATTTATCTTTTCAAAAAACATTGGTTGACTGTTTTGCGACTCCAGCCATCATAAATACAATACGGACACATGTATAATATAAAAACATTATACAAAATCAGATCTCTAAATATATTTAGAGCAATGTTTGGTCCTTTGAGGTGGACTATAAACACATTGCTGTGGTTTGGTTTGGGCCGGGAGGTTTTATGGAATAACAGGGACCCTGTTTGGCAAAACTAAATAACCAGCCTCTATCCAGCATTTTAATGTGCTCAGAAATTACATACTTTTTCAACTTTTGGGGTTCCTGTTTTGTGGATTCCACTGCTCTATCTTTTAGATGATTCATTTGGAAAGAACATCCTTTATCCAGTATCACAAAAGGATGATAAATATCATGTACATAGTTGTCCAAAGCAAGACCATTATCGTAAGATTTATTTTTATTATTAATAATATGTTTTGTATTATTATTATTTGAATAATGAACGGCAGGTTATTGTTTCACTTCACTTCATTTCTATGAAAAATAAAACAAATAAAGAAATCAAGAATAACTAAAGACTAAACGTTCTATTTCAGAACATATACTAAAGCTTATGTGTATGCCTTTTAAATGGAGATAAATGGAGGAAACAGATATTCAACGTAATTTTATTGAAATGCTGCCGAAATAGTTACACCTTGTAGCATATTTCTTCACACTGTTCACTAAGTGTCATCTTAAGATGACAAGTGTCATCTTAAGAAGTGGGCGTGCGTGTTTACTGTCAATCATTATTTACAGTGCATGTCGGCCATCTTCGTTCTCCACCCTTAGTTCTCGAATGACCTTCTCCAAGCGGCACATCCCGCACATGGCAGCAAAGATTAGCAGCACCCCTGCGACCACCAGCAGGATGTGGCTTGTCATGAGGAACCCAACATGGGCCGCATCCAAAGGAAGAGTCCACACATAGACCCAGCCCTGGTGGTGGTTGTGGTGTACAAACTCAGGCCCTTGCTCAGAAACCAGCATTTCATAGAAAGGGTGAGAGTGGTGGCCCATGGAAATGCTTGGAGTGCTGGGAGGAGCTGGGGATGGTTTTGGGGTGGTGGTGGTGGTGGATGCAGTGGTGGCTGTGGTGGGCGTCCTAGGAGGCCCAGCCGTTGAGGTGGGGGTTGAGCTGGCCAATGGGAATGTGGTCGACTGTGAAGTACTTAGGTGGTAGGTCGTCGCTGCTGTGGATGGACTAGTGGTCAATATTTCAATCATACTTTCTCTCGGCCTAGGAAAGTAATCAACGCACTTGACAACCCTGTCTGGGTTGAAGAAACTCACAACTGACAGGGCAGCTGTGGGCCAAGTATGGCCAGAGCAATCGCAGAAGAAACCCAAGCATGGTACCTGTGAGATTATGAAACTGATGAATGTTTACCATTTGTTTTATTTGTTCTGAAGAACTTGTCTTGTAATGTGTAACTGTTGTTTAAAAATAGAAATAAGGGTAAGGGTTATAATATAGTCATATAAGTCGGTATAAATTATTCCTTGAAGTATATTATATTTGTCCGATATTTGATATTGACCGTTTTAATTTAATGTATGTGATTATCAATCAATCAATTAATTGCATATTTTTTACCCCTGTCAAAAGTTATCTAATAGTTTGTACAAAAGTTCATTGTCAAAAAGAATCCTGCCTCAAATATTGGACATTTTATGGAATAATGTATATGGAATATAAACCAAACATTTGACTCACCCAGCATGAGGTAGGCTACTCTTCGAACAGCCTTTTTTATGAATATGTTGTGTATTACCAACACAGTATGAGTGGCAGATATACTGCATGTTCATTCCTTTGGACCTATCTTGTCTTGGTGCACAGACCACACTTCATGAGAGCTTGAACTCCCGTCAACAGAATGGAAATTTGCAAGATAAAACACTAATACTGTAAATACTGAATAAAAATGTCATTACTCAATCTGCAATCATAACACAGACCTTCTGTGTTTTAGTGGTTGTTAAGAAATATTGTTTGATTCTAGGCCTATTTGTGTGGGTGTCTATGGTTGCTGTGCGTGTAAGCATTCCATCTTTCCCAACTTTATGTTCCCGCCTGCTGCGCTATTTCTGAGCTATATGTCATTGCTCGTGTTTCCATAAACATTTCCTTTTCCTCCCTGCTGTATGAGCGAGATAGTCTCTTATCAGCTGTGGTAGGCCTAATGTTAGGCACCAACTTGGAGTCTCTAGGACTCACTATTTAAAGCGAGCTGGAAAGTGTGCTGTTGGCTGCATTTTACTATTTGATTACCAAGAAGCCCTATTCAATACAAGCCCAATCATAAATAGATTGCTAAAATATAAAGCCTGTTTATATAGAGAATTCAGTTAGGCCTACTATTTCTGTTCAGTTGCAGTAGAGTTTGACAAATTGCAATTCAGAGTCATGTTACAGATTCACACAATTAATGTTTATTTAGTTACTAGAATAAAACACAGTAGGCTAGTACTCCAAGTTGATGGTAGGCATATTTACCTACATTACTCTTTGAAAGTGTCTTTAAGTGCAAAAAATAAAATGCAATATCAAACGATGCCACAAGAGGGTGACAGAATGACAAGGTAAGGGGCATATAAAGCCCCCCATAGTCGTCTCATCGGTCAAGTATTAGCCATTTCTGACACTCAAGTAGTTCCAGTCACTATAGTGTTATTTACAGATGTTTTATGAACAAAACAAATCATCAACAAATCGTGCTTGCAATCCAGTGTTAATACATCATTATGAAATATTGAGGAGGCGGACTGTGTAGTGATGTGTCATATTGCTATGTGTGTTTATTTTAATTGTTAACATGAGTCTTAAGGCTATAGTTATATTATATGCTGCAAAAAAGTTATATTTTGCAGCATGACATCCCAACCAGGTCCGTAACTACTGAGGTAATGTCCCCCTTTTTATTCTCTCTCTCCATGTTCCCTAAAATGCATCCTGAATTAACTGAACAAATGAAGAAAGAGTATAAAGGAGTGAAGAAAATGCCCGAGTGCAGCCATCTCCTCCGTCTCCCTACCCACCCACTAACCCACTGTAGATTCGCTACCCTTTAGCTCCTGGGTGAATGTCCGTGGGCACAGAGGGCCTGCTCTGTCTCCACCGTCGCCCTCAAACACAGTACTTCCAGAAACAGGCTGTAGAGAGAGACAGAGACACCTGTTGTAGCATGATGAGTGGCAACAACACTACACACAGGGGGAATGGGGGAATGGATCAGCACTGATCCATTCCCCCATAATGTGCAACATTTTATTTATAATGCAGTATTACACAAAACCTATCTAATCCTTTATGACAATGCATGGCACACTAAAAATGTGCAGGAGAGAAAGAGAAAGTGAGAGATAGAGTGAGGGAGGGAGGGAGATAGGATAGAGGGGGAGAGATGTGATAGAAGGAGTCATTGAAGTGATAGATGGAGACGGAGAGAGAGTGGGCAAAAGAGGTAGACAACAAGAGGGAGATTGCCAGAGAGAGAACAGAGAGAGGGAGAGAGTCAGAAAGAGAGAGGGAGCATGCAAGAAAGTGACACCTACGTTCGCCCCTTTTCCCCGGTAGGGATTTGACCTCTGCCATAACATCTGCTGTGATCTTCCTCTCTAGATCCAGGTCCCCTCTTAGGGCCTGTAGCTAAAAGGACAGGTCACTCACTGATTAGTTGTCCACTCCTTTAGTCCTGAACCCATTCATTTATTTTCCTCTTGTTTTAATATCCCTTTAAATGTGATGCGTACAGAAAAAAAAAAAAAAGGAATTCTGATGTTGTCTGTTCATTCAACGCATACAACATACAACACATGAGAGATGATGTCACGTAGATGATGTTGTTCGAGACTTGCTTTGTAATGTATGTGAATTTTTGGGATGTCAAGTGTAAAAATGTATGCATTAACAACATTTAAATGTAATTTGATGTCAAGCCAAACATTCTTACCTTTTCTAGTTGAGATAATTTATTCACCAGCTCAAAACCTGCACATATAGAAGACAATTTTACAAAAAAAATCATTTAATTATAAATTGATCAGTCAAAATCATTGAATACTATCACAGACATACTTTTTCTACTTAATGTCTCACCTGAAATGTCATTCCTTTCGATGGGCACCAGGCTTTTATTCAGTAATAGTGCTAGGATCTGGCGTTGAGCATCTGGGTCTTCTTTTGGATAATAAAAAACCCAATGAACAATACATAAGCACAAAAGAAACACATAAGAATTTTAAATAACAGGAACACAGACAACGGATGCTTTTGTTGTATTCCCTCACCTGTTGCTTAACAGTTGACTACGTTTTACACACAGGCAAGGAGAAATCAGCATCACAAGAGGCATCTTCATCATTTTTCTTAGATTCTTTTTTTTTTTAAAGAAAACCACCAAGACAATGGTCACTCACCAGTGTTGAGAATGCTCCTCCCCTCCACACACAGTAGCCCTTGCAGCAGCAGAATGCCCAGCACTCCTAAGCAATAGTTGACAGAGGTCACTCTATCCATGGCGCCTCAGTGTATGGTCCAAACTAGGTGACACCTTGTGCTCTGAACTCTGAGTGAAGAAAGAGGCTGGCGGTCCACTATCTATCGAGTCCGTTGCCACAAAATGTATTTATGCTTTCTTGGGGTGGGGTGGAGGTGGGTTTGGAGCCCTTGTAGGAGGGGCCAGTCCGACCCTGGGCATACTAAATCAATACCTAGTCACCATTTGGTGCCGTCAATAGGCAACCAATTTGAGTGGACCGTGCAGCGTCCAGGTGAAATATGATGACGTGACGCTGTAGACAAGGCCAGTGACCTACATCACCATGACAGGAACAAATTAAACAGAGTGCGGACCCCATGAATCACAGCCTTGTTTACAAGAAGGGCCCAATCCAACACACTTGGCCGTTGCAAGTATTTTCTTTTACATTAATTAGTTCCTTAAATAGCTACAGTGGAGAATCTGTGGAGAATGGCGGTGCTAGGAAAGTGAATTGATTTTGTTGTTTCTTGAGTGCACAATAGCCGGAAATTAGGTATGCAGTCTTGGCTCTGGAACTGTTTTTGAGCTGATGAAATCTTTATTCTTTGACACGTAGCAGTATCAACCTTATACCTTGCAAAAATCACTATACAAGTCTAAGAGATCACATCTCACACCGCTAATGAATGAGCCTGGCTCTCATTCAAGTTGGCATGGGGCCACAGCTTTGACATACTTGCAACAGCCAAAAATAATGAATGGAAAAGCATCAGCCATTGATTCTTTGACGACACTGTAAACAGCCTCCCAGTTGACAATACATACAACTTCTAAAAGTGAGTCACCTCAAGGACCTCGCAAAAAATTGCAACATATCGAGTAAACACAACTGACATGTAGACCTATACACATGTTACAGCAACATGATTTTATAAAAATGTTCTTTTTTTTTTTTTACTGTTTTGGGGTTGCTCAAGGGCAACATGTAGAATTTAAGGAGGGAAAATATTGATTATTTACCCCCCTCCTACTTTTGGACACTTTGGATATTCAGGCAGCATTGCTGATTTTGCCAATACGTTCAATAAAGAGAGGCATTTATTTTCTGTATAGATGCAGTATCACTAGTTCATCTATCAGCGAAGTCTGCAATTCTACAAACGTTTCACTAGAGGGGGCCATTACATTAGAATGTGTTTATTTGTGTGCGCGTCTGTGTATTGTGTCAAAAATGTAATCACGCAAAATAAATCACACAATTGCAGAGGTAATATCTTTTCATAACAGTAAAATCGTCCATTCTAGAAAGAGGCTTCTGTAAACCCTTTGCAATGCCCTAGGTAGGTGCATACGGTGGGACCTGTCGTGCTTTCACAATCCGCAGCTGCAACCAACTGCATTTTCTGAGACAACGAAGAGGGGAGGGTCAGTCATTGGTGGGAGGGATGCTCGCAGAAAATCCTGATATGCTAGCTATAGTAATGAGGCAGCATTGCTAACTATTACCAGCGACGTAACACGAGTTAGTTATCGAACCTCCTAAACGGGCTGTCCAGCTTATCTTCATCCATCGTGTATACGAGCAGAGGCCGGTCAATCAATCAGGGGCCGGTAACCTTCGGAAGAACGCGGAAGTGTAATTCAACGTAGACCCTTTTGACATATTGCTGACAACATGGCTGAATTTAGCATCGACCAGAAAAAACTGCCTCCAGTAAAAGATGGTAATACTTGCTCGTTAGATTAATATCACTCCATGAACATGCTTTTAGTGGTGGTACACGGTGGTGTGGCTGGCTAACGTTAGCAAAAACCGCAAATTATAAGGTAACACCATGGACGAGGCAGGTGTTTCGTATATGTAACCTGTCTATGTCGCCTGGTATGATATTAGTTAAACTAGCCTGCGAAATGTGAAGGTATTAGCCGTACTAGTTGCTAGTAATGTTTTGATTTGATAGTCAACATAATAATGACACCTGCTGCATTGTAATGGAGATAACGCAATGGGCTCGCGTAGCAAACAGTGAAGGATAGCATGTCTTTCGATCTAAATATCATAATCATTGGCAGTCAACGGGACGATAAACCGTGCTTTGAGTGGGAACTGAAGAAAGCATGGTTTTGTGCCCTGTTTTCTTTTAAAAATCATTTAATAATACCTTTTGTTGACATGAAGGTAGCGTGATTGTTTACAACAGCAGTGATATCTGTGTAGTATTTTGATCAGATACCGTATTCTCTCTAATATAGTCAACAATACCTAGACATAATATAATACAATTTACTACTCGGGTGTTACAATATTTGACTATTGTATCGCTTGGATATAGAAGTGAATACAAATAGTCAGATTGTTTAAACAAGTAGGTCCATGTACAAAAAGTTCAACCAGCTATTGAGTATGACGTATACATGCTGTTGAAGGACAAACTGTCCAATCTTCAGATTATTAAGTCATGCATACACGATAGTGTGAATCATGCCAGACCATTTGTCGGATAAAGAGATTAGGCATATGGTTGAAACATGGAGAATGCTAATCAAATCCCATGCAAGTCTGAAAATGTGGATTGTCTATTGGGGTCTGCCCCCTCCTCTTACCCTTGCATCTGTCGATTCAAGTCATGACCCACTCACCTAACATGTTCATTCTAGCCCGCCTGCCACTGCCTGCCTCACGCTATGTTGACAAGCTTATCTTCCTTCTCCTTAGGTGTTGCGTAGAAGGAGAAACCCTTACAATACCCTGTGGAACTAAAGCTCAGCCATGAAAGCCTATGTGTTTGTCAATAATGCTAAACAGTGTGTTTGGCCCACTATCTTCTGTGCAGTGGCCATCCTTTCTTGGTTAATAATCAGGGATATGGACAAAGTAATCACTAATAGAAAGAGCAGGGGTTTTGACAGACAGCCTTGCCAATGGTGTGTGTGTGTGTATGTGGGGGGTGTTGTTTGTTTATGTTATGTTTATGTAAGTCAGCGGAAGAGTTCTAAATTCAAATTATACGTTTTTTGGTATTCCAATATGGAAAAAAACACAGCTGTTGCCGTAGAAGGTATTTAATGGTGTCTGGGACTTCTATGTAAGCAGTTGCACTTGACTTAAGTTTTTTTTTCACCATCTTTTCACCATGAATGCATTCATAGGTTTTAATACTCGCTCTGCAAAATACATTGAAGACGGAAAGAGATGCGGTCAGCTTCAGTGTGGTGTAAAGCAAGCTGAAACCGTTCAGCCTCAGAGCCATTTTTAGCCACAGATCTCAGATCTTCTGGTGGTCGAGCTTAGGCCTGAGCGCCGTGCGTGCTCTTTCACCATGTCATCTCCAGGTTTCAGTAGACAAAAAAACACCCAACCAAGGTTTTTGATTTGAGTCCCACGTCACAAAACTTACTTAGTAGATAGGCCTACTACGCTGTATAGAAGAAACAGTCTCTACAGAATTATGTCAGTACTTGAAAGGTGAACAGCTTCTTTGAACACCAGCATGCTACTGTTACTTCTTCAACAAGAGAAATGTTGATTTTTATTGTGAAGAATAGTTTAGTAGGCATGTAAACTCCTCCAGAGACTCGTACCCATATTGAGAGGAGAGACGGAGAACCCCCTTTACACATCCTGCGACGATTTTAAAATCCGCTTTGTTGTACGTTTATTGGTTTTGTGTTTTATTCAGTTTAAAGTCAAGAAACACATCCAGTTAGCCTGAATGACTCTGGGATAACTGGGTACCTCTCTCTCTCAACAGTGTGTCGTGACTTTGCAGTGCTAGAAGACCATTGCCTGGCCCACAACCTCCAGGAACAAGAGAGTAAGTTGCTTTACTGTTTTCAATTCTCCTCTGTCTAATACCACTGGTAATCCATAACACTGCTCAGGTATTAACTCAAATACCCTTCTCAGTCCCCTATTCCTAAATTGGGAGCAGAAACTTCAACTGACATCTACCTTTTTTTTTTGTGCCTTTCATAGAGTAGTGTACTTGGAGCATACCTAAAGCATCTCTTGTCAACGGCCCAAAATATGCAGTGCTGACTAGGCGGAAGATTCGCTTTTCCCTACTTCACGTTGTTTTAACGCAAAATGATGGCCACTTAATGGTACCAATGTATTTCCTTCCATCCCATTAGATTTGGACAAGCCACTGTAGTGCCTTTCTAGTGCACATCTAGCTCCCTTGCAAGAATTAAAGGGAATTCTCTTAATGTTAACTAGAAAAATAGTCGTCTTTTGGGGGAAAAAATGTGTGAAAGCCCAGTGTTGTGAAAGCAGACTGATTAATCCAGTACAAACCCCCACATTATGCATTTGCAAATACTACAGGAAACTACAAATAACAAGAGGGAGAGAGGGATGGGTTGGTTGGATGGTGCCGGCGGTTTCTGGATCACATGATTGCATGTCTGCCATAGCTGTAGATCACGGGTGCATTGGAAGGATGGAGCTAAACGCTGGGCGGAGGTTAGGCAACGTGATGAGGTCAACAAGTCATCTATACATCACCAACGGACTACCCTGTGAGATCAGTGTTGGCTTGTGTTGAGCACTGTCTGCTGAGATATGCTTATCTTTGCGTTCAAACGTGTCTCAAACACTGTCCAAACACCTTTTGAGATCAGATGCATGACAATGTGAATAGGTGGCAAGGTTGCCAGTTGATGTCTGGTGCTTACGTCAACAGTGTGGTTAATGTGCCCAACCTCGAGACTTGACAAATGATCTGTCTGTATCATGGATGTATTGGTCTGAATCAGTCAGAATTGGCCAACTGATTGTGGAATGTGTGGGGAAGTAATGAGCAACCACACATCCCAAGTATAGGCCCTGATTTTATCCTAACTTCACTTGTATGGGGGGATGTTTTGGGGAAGTGCGTGGATGTTTGGTCTTCCTCTATGGATGGATCCCATGTCCCCACAGCCATGGCCAAAGTGCAGAATATATCTGTGTTTTGCCTTGCGTTTGTCCTTTGGCCTTTTTAATGGGTAGATTGTTGCCATAGTGATCCATGGCATGTTAATAACATCCCCCACGGATGCGTAACTTACTGATCCAGCTTGAGTGTTTGATCGGCTTGTTTGACCACTGACCTTGGGTAGGGGTGAGGGGGTGGTTGGCCACACTGGCTCGAGTGATTCAAACAGCTTGCTCTTCTTCTCAGATTTGTCTCTTGTTTTGCTTGCCCACATCAGCAGATGGATGCCCTCCTGCCATTACAAGATGGAAATCACTGTGGGATATTTCAACCATGTCTCAACTATTAACTATACATTTCTTTGTATAGTTAATTAATTTAGCTGACGCTTTTGTTCAAAGCGACTTAAGTGCATTCGACCGTTAAGATACAACCCAAAGAGCGAGTACAGACAATTCATCAAAAAAGCAAACTGCTTCAAGTGCTGCATTATAGAGACAAATGGAGAAATAGAAATAGAGTACATTTTGTTTATATATTTTTATTTTGTCTTGGGCCAAGATGCAGTCGGAACAGATGAGTTGTCAATGGGGAGCTTCCACCATTGTGGAGCAAGGACCCCAAAAGCAATGTTTTTATGCTTGCTCAATGTTTGGTGTCTGTATAGCTGGAAAGCAAACCATATCAGGATTGTACCGATCCTCTTCAAGGTCTTCAGTGAAAAAAGGTATCATAATATCGTTTTATCTTCCCTTTTTGAGCGCCAAAAGGCCATTCTGTTATGGGGGGGAAAAAAAAAAGGTTGGATAAATGATAGTCTGCGTTTCGTTTTGACGTCACCATCACCGTCATCATTCCTTTTTTCTGTTTTTATATTTGGAAGGCATCATTTACTATTGATTGATCAACATCACCTACAAAAAAAATGAAAAAGGAAAAAATCAATGACAACCTATTGGGGTGACGCTCAATTTAGCCACCGCCGTATCTCACTGCTTCCTGTTTCCATCTGTCCAGTCATGGCACGGGGTGTTAATGGTTCCTTCGTTGGGTAAATTGTGGGACGTAAGCCCCCCCCCCCCTGGCGATTGGATCGATAGGCAGGTGGAGTGGATACTGGCTGAGTGAGTGATGCCCAGCCTCCATGCATACCAAGAGCCTGGGCGCTGTGCGTCACCAAGCCAGGATTTATCATCCCTTAGGGCCTGACACGTTCCGTCACACAGCCTTGGAGCTCTGGCTCGCCGGGCCCATTCATTTCTGAAGTGACTCACGCCGTGTTCGGTGTTGTTGTTTTGACTGCAGGGGATGGAGAGTGTGCTAGGAAGCGTTGCTATTCCCTTCTCTCCTCAAAGCTAAACCCAAAGCCAGAACAAGTGCTCCATTCAGGGGGCAAGAAATAAACAAGGGTTGAGTGTGTCAGCATAACCCTTTTTAACTCAGTTTTTGCATAAGCTTTTCCAGGGATGTCTGTACACAGAGCAATACCGGCATTGCATGCTTCTATCGAACCTGCGTGCTTGAGTCACTATTATCATTAACCGTTAGTTATTTCTTCCAATGGGTTCTAACGCTGGTGCGTTTGTGTCCACAGTCGAGAGCCACCTGGCGTCCAATGTCCACAAGAGTCGCCTGGCTCAGCACGACCTGAAGGTGGCCAAGCTGCTGCAGGAGGAGGAGGACCTGAGGGCCAAGGTCCAGAGCCAGAGACAGTTCAGGGACCTGTGAGTCTGTCTCTCCTTTTCCCGCTCTCTTATTTTTAATAAACTATTCGGATCGAATCTGTCCATCCAATTCGGTAATCTGATTACTTCTCCCCCTAAAATATTACAAAGATCATCCTATGAACCTCTTTCGTAACATCACCACGTTATTACATTTACAACCAATTGAACTTGTTTGCAAAGCTGTGTATTCCTTTGCCATATGCACGCATCGTAATGAACAACTTTGTCTCCAAGCCTTTCCCAACATAACAGATATACCAGTTATATGAGCTGACAGACAGTATATGTGCGATTTGCTAAGCTCTACATTCCACTATTCGGGTCCCTGAGACTCAACGACATCTGCTATGCAAGCCGATATATGGACCGTTTGGAAACAAGAATCCTCTCTGCGCCGCTCTGACACACACACACACACACACACACACACACACACACACACACACACACACACACACACACACACACACA
>JAOPJO010000017.1:4857453-4870918 GCA_027123675.1 Molva macrophthalma | reverse complement strand
GTGTGTGTGTGTGTGTGTGTGTGTGTGTGTGTGTGTGTGTGTGTGTGTGTGTGTGTGTGTGTGTGTGTGTGTGGAGGCTATGGAAAGCGGATTTGATTTTCTACCAGGGTGACCAGTGATGGTTTTAAGGGTGTGAGTGTGATGTTTCGCAGCGCCTGTGACGCGTTGCAGACCTGAAGCTAAGATTTAGGAGTGCTGTTCTCAGCACACGGTCTACCGAGAGCAGTCGTTTCTCATCTTGATCTACATCTCTTGGCCTTCTAATGCGGCTGGACAAAAGAACACATTGTAACACAACTATTATTAGACTCCGAAAATATATCCAGCTGAAGGATTGTCCCGAGGTGACATTCAGTCACCTGGGGTTTCTCTTGAGCCATACTATTAAATATGACAACACGTGTTATGCTGGCAAGCCGTTAGATGCTAGAGATTGCTTGAACCACGAAGTCCCTGTTTGTTCTCTGCGGTTCACCTTGCTAGACTCAATCGCATGAGCCATGCAATGCACATGAACCGCCCGCTGTCATGGAAACCAGCAACTGTAGCTCTTGCTTTTTCTTTTTGTCTGTTTAAACGATGAGCTCTGGAGTCGGCACCTGCAACGGCTCCTCTCCTTCTTCTGCTGTAGGTCTTGTGTTGAGCTGACAAAACCGTGCATATGGCCGCTTATGTAGTCGACACTCAAAAGCTCAGCGGAAGTGTTTGATTTTGCGTTTGCTTTGCGTGTCTCGAGACCGTCGTGCTGTTTCCTGTCCAGCTGGCCCCAGCTGCGGAACCCACTTGAGGTCACACGTAGCGTCTAGTCTCAGACCGGCAGACCGGCTTAGATTCAGCCCCTACTTTCACTTCTTCAAATGAGAGGGAGAGGAAACACATTTTGTATTTCTGTACTGTGGAAACTGGTATTATGTCCACAACAAGAGCAGGTGGTGATTGCTGCTGTAGAGGGGAGCATTCTGATACACACACACAATGAAAGGCATGGTTTGTAACTCCATCCGTAAGCTCGGTTTGGGTGTAGGGAAGTCTCTAGGTAGATACCTGTCCTATCTTGCCCAAAGGATTCACAAGTGGTTAGAATACAAGGTGCTATTGGTCTGAGTGCCACTTTTCCCTCGGCCTTGGTACACACTTCCTGTTGGTTGTACAACTATCTAGCGGTCAAATGACTTTCCCACAGAGTCAAATATCTGTCTCTCTCTTTTTCCCTTCCCCCTTCGGGCTGTGTGCTGGGGAATGTTTACAGTTGTGCCAGTACGGCATGGGGATTTGTACACAGAGGGCTGCAGTTGAGAGCTCTATGAAGCCAACATATGTCAGGGTATCCAAGCAGGTTTTTGGGTTGCGCATTCCGACCCCTGTGTCAACTGTGTAGTGCTGAAATGAAACACAAAATGATACGTTCCTGTTTAAAGTATTTCATCATTTTTTGTCGTTTACATTTACTGCCATTCACTTTGGAAATGCAAATATGTTTGGAAGCTTTACTCTTTTTCAGATCTTCAGATATCTTTTTTGATTTTTTTTTTTGTCACGTTTGCTCGTCAGACTGAGCAAGCGAATGTAAGAATTGGGCTCTTTAGCTCTCTGGTAACAATTTCACGTCAATGCTATCTCAACCACCCTTGTATGTCTATAAATGGACAGTGGTAATCGCAAAGGGGCTGCATTTCAAATCTCCTTTCATGTCCTATTTATGCACACAAGCTCCAAACGAGTCCTGCGCATTTAACCCCCCCCCGTCCACCCCTTTTATCTCGCTTAGCATTACCTCCGGGCTGTTTGTTTGGCTAGGAAATGGCAGGGTTGCTGGCTGCCATGTTTGTCTCAATCCAACAGATCAATCGCATACGAAACCAGCATGACGCCGCAGCCTGTGTTCGCTGTAGATAAACAGAGGGAGAGAGAGCGAGCGAGGCGTTGATGTAAACAGGGGATTTAAAAAAAAAAAAAAGAAGATGGCGGGGAGAGATGGGAGGCGCTCGTTTCCGTTTGATCCAACGTGTTGAATGAAGTGTTCAAACCGGACCTCTTCTTACTGAGCCCGATTGGGAGGGGTTTATGGGCTGCCTGGCTCAGGTTGCTACCTGCTGGCTAGTCAGCCAATGGGAAAGGATTTCACCCGTCCCATTATGTACCTACCTGCCATTTCAAAAGTTTAAAAGTCGACAAGGTTGCGTCTGGTTCAGCGTTGTTACTGGCTCACTGGGTTTGGACAATTTGTGCGTGTAGAAAGCTGGCATTCCTTTCAGTTGACGCGACGGTGGAGTGTTTCTGTTTCTGTTCCCCTCCCCACAGGCTGGTTTCCACTCTAATGTTGACACGCAGCGACCCAATAGCAGCAGAGGATCATCTTAAATCAGACTTTTTCATCTTGTTTGACCTTGTTGTATTGGTCATTTAATATTCATTTTAAAGGGGTGACATTATGCCACCAGGTGTGAGTGTGATTAGCCGTTACAAGCCATTTGAAAATCCTTAGTGACATCGCAAGTGGGAGTGTCCACCTAAGTGTATGCTGGATAGATCAGCCTACCCAGTGGACTGTAGCAAATGTTGCTTATCCATCATATATCAATATCAACCCTTTAAATGCATTTCCATGCAAATTATTTCCCAGACACCGCAAAAGGTTTCGCAATTTACATTGTGAAACCTTTTTCAAAATGTAAATTGTGGACTCTCATTCTCTCATCACTGTCCCTGATAAGACTATTACCAGAACCAAGTACTTTATTTACTTTACTTCCCATCTATTAACAGGGCATTAACCCCATCTCTGGTGTGAGGCCAACTCAGCTCAACTCTCTCCATCAGTTGCTTGGTGTTGGCCAGTTGCTCATGTTCCACCCCTCATTCAGGTGCTGTGACTAACCATTCCTAATACTAACCCGTCTGGCCTGGCTCATTTATGTCTTCTGTGTGTTGTTCCCGTCTACCCGCTCTCATCCACCAATGCATCATGATCATCATCATCATCATCATCATCATCCTATTCATCAACATCATCATCCTCATTCCCTTAACATCACCCCTCTCCACCGTCTGGCCATGGTCTTTGCCTCGCTCACCAGCACTAGGGCGCCCAGACAAAAAGAGCCATCACGCCCCCAGGTCGGACAGTCGCTCCCCGGGCCGATTGGACGAGCCCCATGCCTCGGGCCACTCCCGGGAAGACCGTTTTCGTGAGGACCCCGCTTCCCCCCACAGCCGCGCCAAAAACCCCAAGCACTACCTGGCGGTAGAGGGAGGACACGGCACCCACGCAGGGACATACCCAGAGCACTCGCTGCCCCCTAGAGGCAAACACGGGGATAGGTACCCCGACCATCAGGGGACCGAGACGGGCCGGGTCCGCGGCCAGAGGAGGGAGGAGGCGGAGAGGGTGGTGCGGAGGAAGGAGAGGCCGCCCAGGCCTCCTCGCGGCCCCATGGACCGGGACCGGGACAGGGATAGAGACAGGGATCGGGAGAGAGACCACGAGAGAGAGAGGAACAGAGAGAGAGCGAGAGACAGGGAAAGAGAGCGAGACCCCCGGCGGGGCACAGAGAGGGAAAGGGTCCCGGAGAGACCCAGGGACAGGGGGGCGAGCTGGGACCGCCACAGGGAGCGAGACAGACAGAGAGACAAGGACACGGCCAGACAGCATGCCAGAACACAGAGCCGGGAGCGGGTTCTAGAGGAGCAGGAGGAGGTCCTGAGGAAGGAGAGGACGTCATGGGGAGATGAGGAGGAGGAGGAGGGGGATCGTGTTGGTGGTGGTGGTGATGATGATGATGATGGGGATAAGAGGGGCAGGAGAGCCGGGGGCCGTCAGCGCGTGCCCTCGGACCCTGACACAGTGTTTGAGGAGCACAGGAGCAGCGAGGGTCCTCGGAGCAGGGAGGGTACCGGCAGGGAACGCTATCACACACACCCTCCCGAAGAACCAGGTACAGCCCGGAGCTCCGCCACACCAGCTCCTCTGGACTCAGCCGGCGGTGTGTGCGGTGTGGTGTGGTGTGTTCTTGTCTTGCTGGGCTATGGAGCTTGTGGTGGAGGGTCCGATTCCCGCCTAACTTCACGATAACTAATCAAGATGTATTTGTCTCTTTTTTGCTCTGCTTTCCAGTTGGCTTTGTCTGTTTGTGTTCTCAGTGCTATTATTATTTGATTGTTTTAATTATTCATTGTGATCATGATTTTTTTTTTTGAATTGAATTGAATTAGTTGTCGATGCTGTGGATCTGGTGTGATTTTACTGTGGGTTTAATTAATCGGGTCTCAATCACCGGACCTCTTGCATCAAACAAGCGAAAGACTACACAAATCATGACCGATAATGAAACGAATGCAGGCATCCCCCAATGCAATCCCAGCCATGAACGAAGAAAAAATCCATAATAAAATCAGATGATTGATGCGCTATTTGTTTTAGGGCAGATGAACCACCGCTCCCGTGGGTCGTAACCTGAGTGTTATGCTGCCCCCCGCAGGTCGCATCGTGCACCGCACTGGCGGCACCATCATAGCGGGACAAGAGTACGGCCTGAGTGACGCCACCCAGGGCCTGACGCGCCTGGACCTCCGCGACCAGGAGGTCATCGACATGGAGGTGGCCCGGAGGCTGCAGGAGGAGGAGATCCAGGTGAGGAGAAGGGGGGCCTAGGGGGCCTGTCAACATGTAGGACATTCATTCAGAAAGAGGACAGTAGTTAGCCAGACCGTACATTATACGCTTGCAAAAGGTTGGTTACTTTGTTCATTTGTTAGGTTTCTATTCTGTACCGCTGAAGCAAAAACAATGTTTGGTAAATACTAATTCATATTTACAAAACAAATAAATAAATAATAATTGTCAGTTTCAACATCCGTTGTAGTTTTGATGCCCGTATTCCCTTGTGGATTGAAGCGACTAAACAGCATTGCAGCCCTGCTGAGCTGTATCCTTTGTCTAAAGTGCAGTGGAGGAAGTCTGTTCAAAAGCGCTCAATCTCGGGCCGTCACTGCCAATGTTTTCTAATACGTGTGTTCTACTTCTCGATGGAAAATATGACGTTGTTTTTTGTTCTTCTTTTTCTTTTTCTTCAGGCGAGCAAAAAAGACAAGCATGCCGCCCAAGTTGCTCAGGATGAGGTGCGTGGACAGTATTCTGGAAACTTCTCTCGCTCTTGGCTCGCAATGTTTTCCCCACCCACGTCTGCGTTTTTCATATCCTGTCTTCAGCCAATTACAATATGACTAATTTCCACTTCCTCAGCTATACGACCCTATGCACGTATACATTTTAAACATTTTCTGTCATTTCAGCATTTTTGATGCCCATCCCCTACTGGTGCAGATGCATGTCCACTGCGACATCAAAATTGTGTGTGGGATTTTCATAATATATTTTTTAACTCGTTTGGATTTGTTCGGGCAGGAAATCGCTCGGCTTCTTGGTGAGCAGGAGAAGAAGGAGTACAAGAAAATTAAGGAGCGGGAGAAGGAGCGGGAGAAGGAGAGGATGGCGCTGGAGAGGATGGCGCAGGAGAAGAAGAGACAGGAGGCAGCCCTCAGGGTGAGATACCCCCCCTCCTCCTCCACCTCCTCCTTGTCTTTGCTTTGGCTTTACCTTCTGATTTTCCATTTTGGGTGTTTTTCGTGATTGGGGCTCGGTGTTTCTGGAAATGAGAGCCACAGTTTCCACTCAAGTTTCCCCTGTGGTTTCCCCAGCCTCACGGCGAGGACGTGGTCCGGCCCCGGGCCCGCGACGAGCACGGAGGGCCCAGAACACGGGACGAGTATGAGCACCAGAGACAGAGGAACCACAACAAGCCCACCAGGTACCCATATCGCCGTCTCGGCAACAAGTAGTCCTCGGTCCGACCGAAATACAGAACCCAATGAAATCCAAGAACATGATACCGTCGTCATTCTGTTTTCCCTTTTAGTTTTTTAATCTCCCTCTCTTCCTTTTTCGTGTGCTCTCTCTGGCCCGCTCAGACCCCCTCAGCCCCGCACTCCAAACTATGAGAATCTGAACCCGGGACCACCCTACGGCTACTCTGAGAATCCCTTCTCCCCCCGAGCCCCCAACAGGCCGGAGGCAGCCTACAAAGGCAAGTTCTCACTGCCAAGCACTTTGGGACTTTGGTTCTAGAAAGCCGCTGTATGAAACCATACTACTGTGTAGATATTGTTGTTTCAGTGGCTTTCAATCTTTTTTTTACTTCATATATACGTATATATTTACAAATATTTGTATGTATATGTACAATGTACATGTACTGTTTCATTTGATCAGTGGTATGTTTGAAGAATGAAAACAGGAATAGGTTATTGAAGAACAATGGAGATGGAGATGTTTTATGCTTTAATGTTATGAGTATATATTGCTTAGGACCAACGGGTCCTGGGCTGGATGTACCTCCACAGGTGGGTCACGGCATGCAAAGGAAGACCTTGAGACGATAGATTTAGTTACCTCTGTGATTTTTGCTGATTGATCTCCTTGTCTCCCCCCTCCAGGTGCCTATAACAGACAGTGACTCAAGCTCCCTGTACTGGCCAGCCATCCTTTTTTGATTTTATACCATTTTCCTCATACTCTCATTTGTATTATTATTTAATATGTTTGTATTCAAGGATCTGTGCTGTGATCGACTGAGAGGTTTGGGACAATCACTGAGTTGCCAAAATGAAATATATATTTTTTAACCTCCCTAAAGTTCAGAGAAACCAAGTGTCTTGGGAGTGCCACTGGTATTTTTTAATTTTTTTGGCTTTAGAAATGGTAAAATTGTAATGTAATTCCTTTTAAGTTGCCCAGCACCGCTAAGCCAAAGGAGCGGGCTCTGGGACCTGAACTCTGATGATTCTCAGCTGAGGGACCATCATGCATAGCTGTTCCGTCCCCGTTTGTCATACCTCTGCATCACAAGGGCTTCATTGGCCTCCGCTGGATAGCCACGTGGGATGTCATGGGATGTGCCTGTATCTGCTCCATCATGGCTGCTACAGTGTCTTAAATCCAAGATGGCTACTGCTTCTTAATGCTGGACTTGCAACTCTGTCCTTTATATCATCATGCTGGGTGACCAGGCTATTCAACATAGTCTCATGCTGCATACTACTCATGTTATTTTTCTTTTCTTCTTTTTTTGGAGGGAAATGTTCTTTTATCTTCATAGGTGTGGAACAAAAGTACAAAACAAACGTATCAAAATGCTGGGTCTTGGTCTTTTGGACGCTCCTCAGTCCAGACACAAGGAGTCTAGGGGGGGGGGGGGATCTGTGGACTTGTAGCGTGTACAGTATCGGCCATGAGTGGTCTCACTGTTACTGTTTTCTAACTCTCTTGCCCTTTGATGAAGGGAACGGGTACTACTGGTGGAGCGGACGAAGGGCACTCTGTGTATGGCTCGGTGTTTCTAAGTGCATGCTTACTGATCTGTGCAGTGTACTGTGTGCACATGCCTTTCTCTCTGAACTGGCTCCCTCACTGCTGTCTGCAAATGGCTCTCGTGTGAATTTGGGAAAAGTATAAGTGCTAACTAATTGAACTAAACAATATATCATATATTGCCCCCTCCCCCCCCCTCCCTCCCACTGCCCTTTTTTTAATCCAGTATTTGATATTGAGCAAGTGTTGTCCAAATGAAAGCCAGTTGTCTGTCCTCTTTGAAGCCTGACTAGGACAGGGCAGCGGCATAATGAAGTGCATGTACATAATGTGTCCGTGTCAGACGAGTCCCCTTTGTGCTCAATTTGTGAAACGGAATTATTATTTGTAGTTTTAAATTGTTTATTTAAGTGTACATAACGTTTCACTCGTGCTTTTTGTTATTCTCATACCAATTGTTGAGAGACCGGGATTCTATCCACGTTCCTTTTCATCTTGATATTAATAGTTGTTTTTGTTTTGAGTTGTTTTATTTTGGTATTTTCCCTATTTTGCTGATCTGAAAAGACTTGGTCTCCCTTGTGTTCTCGAGCCAATGCCCTTCCTCTCCTTCTGACTTCCACCCCTTTTACGGTATCCCTCGGCTCAAACACTAGCAAGACTTCCTGTCCCCAGTAAGAGCAAACATTTCCATAGAAGAGGTGACACACACACACACACACACACAGGATGATTACATATAAAGGGGATTATTTTACTATATATTTTCAGTGCTCCACAGCCAGTTATTTTTTTATTATGTTCATATTGAATAAAGACAGTGTCAATGGGGAACACTTGTATGAGCTAAGTCAAATAATTTGGACCAGCTGTCAAGAGACGCATTCCGTAATCTTTTTGGCTCAGATTCTATTTTTTATTGTTTTGATCTAAAAGTGTACATTTGCGTTTATGAAGACAAAGCAACAAGTAGATGGCATTGTTTTTTTTTTTTATAACAAGTAGATCGCATTGTTTTTTTATTTGATACCATAAAGTTATATATGCTGACAGAAGGGAAGCTGTGCCATTATATTTGTTATGTTTTCTGTTGAACACAAGAAGTACAATTCTGAGCCCTTGATTGGCTGCAGAAATTAGGCTGAAGACTAGGTCCAGTTGACGCACTAGTTCTTTTGAAATGGCGCCATCATGTGGACGCGTTGGTAGGAGCGAAATTACAAAAGCTTTCTATAGATGAGAAATGATTGTACGATGGCGATAATTGCATTGATCACAATTTTGGCTTTGAGTGCAATCCAAACCAAAATGTCAGTATCAGGTTCTAATTTTGTTTATTTCCATTTAGGGCATGTATGCAATCTACCTATGATAAATCAACATGCGTTGTGCTAGCACTTACTGTAACTGGATTTTTTTGGGGTTGATTAAATAAATCATGATTTTAACCGAAGCTTCTTGAAATAAATTCGTTACCCATGGCTTATAAGCAGTTTAGTTATGAATATAGTGTGACAGGTTGTGGCTTTGGTTTAGTAATGAAACTACATTTGGAACAGTGGTACACAGTTTATTTCTGAGAGCACCTCAAAGCCATTACCATTTGTACACAAACAACCGCAAAAAGCATAACATAAAATGATGAGAACAACGTTCAGTTTGTTTATCGCAGTAAATGCCCTCCACTAGTTACCACTCCTGTCGGCACATTGCCAAATAAGCATAATGACGATACCAAGTGTACTTGTTGAACTAGTTTACACTTCACCCCCGGGGCCATGAACTGGCCAGCAGAGACCCACCTTCTCTAACCTTTCAACGGTAGACCTACACCTTACTGCAGGCCTAAATGCGGTATAGTCCCATTCACAGGGGATCCACACAAATGTGGCTTTTATTTGCATTCTACAAGTTGGCCAGTTTGTCATAGCCAGGAACTTAATGCAACAATCATTATGTTTTATGATGCCACTAGTACACTCTACATTCCTCTGTTGGCAACACTATATGTTATGATGTAACACTATACCGGTGTTTCATCTTTTTATATTGATCTTATTGATTTCTCATTTGGTTAATTGGCTTACAGCATTATAGGAATTTAACAGTAGATCGGCAATGATTTATGGAAATCTTCAGAGCAAAGAACAAATGTGTTCACAGAAACGTGCATTTAAAAAAAAAAATGTTTATTTGTAAACTACATTTGACATACAAACAATCAACATTAAGTGTCCTAACCCTAAAGTTATATTATGGCACACTATTTTAGGAGCTTGATCTTTTTAATCATAGAAGCACGACTTCCTGTTAATTAATGCTCAACAATATTCCCACCTGTCACCGCTGAACAACACGCCAATGAATGTACAAAATACTAAGGGAAAACCTGTTTAAGCAGGCCTCTGGCTGTTTGCATAGACCTAAGTCTAACGATGCATCGACGCCACAATTTCTGTTTTTAATGGTTTTGACCTGTATCTATCCTTCCCCTGATCCCTGTTCCCTCTCCCACTCCCTCCTCTTAACTTCCCCTTTCCCTGCTCTCCCCCAACCCATGGGTCAGCAGTAGGAGTTTTGGTCCAACAAGGTCAAGTGTGCTGTTCTGTTCCCTGTTCATCTGCTGACTGAAAAATTACAATACAAGATCGGATCCTTCGCTCTGACTTGTAGAGATCTTGAAGGAAGTTCAAAAGAAAATAAGGTTTTGTATCCTGTATCCTGTATCCAGCCTGTTGTCGGACATATCTCTGCAACAAGTATCTGCTTAGCCCTTTTGTGACCTATTATACTACCTTACCCCCTCTAACCTATATTAACCCAATATTAAATGCCTTTCCACTGAAACATTGAATGAAACAGTCCCCTTTTCAAAACCAACATCAACTATACATCATGACTAGCACATACAGCATGTATAACAACCAGAAATACAATAAATATGACAATGCTTTAATGCATGGTCGGGTTATCTTGAAATAATCCAAACGCAGATAAATCAGATTCCATTCATTGCGCTGTTTGTTTATGCATTTCTTAATAACCCATTGCTATGGTGGACTTAGGTAAACTGTAGGTTACACCCCATTACTAGCCTTCTTCCCAGCAGAAGGAGGAGGAGGAGGAGAGTGTTAAGCTGGTTAACCAGCATACCTGACATAGTACTGGCTTCTCTGCATGCAACAATATCACCACCACCACTGGCAATACCTTGGCAGCTCCTGTGACAAGTACACAGGCAAAAGTAACACTTAAGACACAGCCTGTGTTTAAGGCTATGGCCACTAAAATCCCTGTCAGTAGGAAGATTCGGATGAAAAGGTTCCTCTTCAGACAGACAGAATGGACACACCAACTGCATGTCAAAACAATCAACATCCATAGTGGGTGTGGGAGTGGTTTTGCATTATAGCGTAACATACAAAGTGAAGTTCTACGATATATTTGTTAAGTGTGGTTATGGGTATCATCAATAGTATCAAGTCTAATGATTCATCTCATAGGCCTAACTTGGTTCACGCTTAATAATACCGGGGGTAAACTACCATCGTTTTGAGTTGAGTTGAGTGGACACCCATCGGGTGCAGTCCTTTAGGAGCTTGAGTTTGTTGCACACACTACCAGAAACAATGACTGAAATTCATGAAGTCTGAAATTTGCAGGCAAGGTTTCTAGCTGTACGGGCAACAATGAAGTCGGAAATGAAGTCAGGTCCACTGTAATAATGGTGCGGAGGGTGGAGGATTAGCAGAAATGTCATGAATTCTGGTCCAGATCCTATTGAGATGAAATAAAGAAATTGCCAGTGTTAAACAGAAATTTAATTAATAACAATAATTTCAAATAATTAAAATTATTTGAAATTGAAAATAATTTCTTTATGTCCTTTCCTGTGCAGCAGCATACGGAAATATGTTAGATGAACAGGTGCAAGCAGGTAAGTACTATTTACCACTCCAAGGAACATTACAACACCATTTGATGTTCAGCATTTGTTCATGCACAGGTTAATGCAAGATAGCCTATAGTTAACAAGCTCCAACAGGAAAAGTAATAAGTCACTTTTTTAAATTGTATTTTAACTCACCTGGTGCTGTGAAGCTGTCAAATGCTTCGGCTTTGAATGTATTTTATTGATTGCTAGTCACTATAAAAAAAAAATAGAATGAGAGATTAGGACATAATAATGTTCCGTCTCTAATCTTGTCGATAAAGGTGAGTGTGGTACTTTCTTAACTCGTAACACACCGTGTTGAGACACGGCAAAGACACACGCCCATCAGCACAGCGCTCTCTTTGTTTTCTCTCTCCCTCCCTCTCTTTCACTACATTATTAAATGAAAAAGGTGTCAAAAGATAAAGAGATTGTTAGAAACAAATGTCCCTCTATCCTGGTTTAGATCATGCAGTTACAGTTGCTCAAACGGAAAACTCGCCCAATGGAGAACCATATCACAGGAAAAGCGCTCCCTATACGACTCCCGAATAGCACACAAATGCACTTCTAACCGGTTTAATTTTTACTCTCTCGCTCTGATGTGCCTGGGGCACATCTTCAAGAAAAACCGGTAGTCACAACCGGAGAGCATTTGAAGCAAGTGCTAATTACCCTACCTAAGTATTGGAGTTCAATATATACGCTGCAGTCTAAATTAACCCCCAAGTACTCAGGTATAGGCCTGCACAGTATTCCACATTGTAAAGGACTAGAGTTAGGTAATTGGAATTGGGGTTAGAATTGCCTTGGTAAAAGTGGTACTTAATTTAACAATTGAAGTAGGTCTAACTAAAAGCAATTTGGAAATTTGGCTGGTCTAATTGTCTCTTCTTTGTGTCGTGTAGCATAACTAACAAAACTTGCTCCCTCTGTCAGACTTCCCAGATGCGCCCTACTTATACATAAAAAACAAGCAAGTCAAACATTATAATGGTTGGAAATGCTCTCAGCGAAGATTGAAAGCATGGTTGAACGCCATGTTGATTAACATCAAGCATTTCCCATCGACTGGTATAAAAATAGGCAGCAGGCCGTTGTGCCGCAGGGCGTTGTGTGCTCTGCCTGATGCAGGAATGACATCGGACTGGTTCGGTGCAAAGCCTAGGCAGTGTAACGCATGCCAGGGCGATCCCTGGGTGTTGTGTCTAAACATGCAGTAGCGACCAATCAGCGACGCACATAATCCGACTTTAATTTTGATAGTGTATTAGGCATTGTTGCAAACATGCGTGGCCACCCACGTCCATGGTGGCAACACGCCAGCGTTAAGACGTAGGTAGGCCTACGCTTAAATCTTTCCAGGGGATTGAGCTTTGAATCTGTTCACAAGTTTTTCACCAGCTGTAGTGATGTTGACTCGTTTCCTTTTTTATCACACTGTCTGAAATTACTTCACACCGATTCTCGGTGTCTCTCACCGTTCCTATCATTCATCAATATAGCCAACGCGTAGGCCCACATATTTCGACTTCATAAATCAATCAAAGTAGCAATACTGTTTTGCCCCAGGCCTTGTGGTTGAATGCAGGCTGAAAAAAAAAGAATATAAAAATTGTCAATGTACGATATATCAATTCAACAATCACTGTATGTTTGCAATATGTGTAAATATGTCATTTTATCACACAGGTAGGCCTACTGGTACCAGTATTTCGCGTATTCTATTTATTTCAAACAGCAAAGAGTCCATCACTCACTGTCCATTTGTTTCTGTTGTGATGCTATGGGATAACTGAGTTTCTGCATTGTTGCTACGGGATGACTGGCATTAAGTAAGTAGCCCTACTAAAGTACAATAACAAACAAACACTCACTTCTCCATAGGAAGTTTCTATAGGCCTATTAAGGAAGTACTTGTGTTCCTGTGCCTTGGAGAAATATGCACACGCAACTTCTGAGGAGTGTAATGTTTACCACAGCTTTGCTTTGTTTCAACCTCACAGCATTTCACAGCATTTTGCATGAAACCTGCTCTAACACTGACTTCAGCATTAGGGATATGCTGATGCAATCCATTCTGTTGCTTCTATTGTGTGTGTGTGTGTGTGTGTGTGTGTGTGTGTGTGTGTGTGTGTGTGTGTGTGTGTGTGTGTGTGTGTGTG
>JAOPJO010000017.1:4812680-4823352 GCA_027123675.1 Molva macrophthalma | reverse complement strand
GCGGGTCGCTTGGGGGCTTTTTTTGGTGTGGGCGCCGTGCCCGGTTTGTGTTGGGGGGTGGGGGGGGGGGGGGGGGGGGGGGGGGGGGGGGGGGGTGTGGGGGGGGGGGGGGGGTGGTTTGAAGTGATGTCTGCAAAACTGTAGACACGTGGGAGCATTTTTTTGTTGCCTCAATTCAAATGGAAAGAGACAGCAATCCTTGTTTGTTGGGCTCATCATGATTGAATAGTGCTCACCCACCAAAACATTTCTACAGGGTGACATGGACAGACTTGGCAACCAGGGGGCCATGCATCAAGTTTTTTTTACATCCGTTAATTATTATATGTATTTTTTGTTTGCAAAAAGACCATTTGTGTCTGATTGGAAAGGAAGAGCGTTGGAGGATAAAGTAACAGTGACATGTTGGTCAACTTGGCCCGTATTTACAAGAGAGAAGGCGGGTGTTTTAGAACTATTTATATCAGGGGTTAGAGGGAGGGAGGGAGGGAAGGAGGGAGGGACGTACGTGAGTGTGGAAACGGAGGAAGAGCCCCGACATGCTCCCATACATGTGCGCTGCTGCTCCAGATGAACAAACACACCCACGCGCACACCTTGTGTTCTGAGGTCGCCGTGGCAACGGACGTCCTCCCGGTGAGTGATGCTCGGTGAAGAAAAAAAGTGACTCCCTTCTTCTGCTGTCTGATGATGTCAGCCCCAGAGCAGGAACCGGTTGCACATATCCCTCCAGACGTCCCATACTCCCATTCACAGGACCGGATTACAACGGATCCAGATAAGCCTGCGATAGCCATAAACTGTGTTTAGACAAGTAATGAGTGTCACAGTCTGTTCCCCATTTTTGGTGGGTGAGTTCAGGCCACTATGAAACCGTATTGAGGCATTCATTCCCATAATCAAAGCCAGTAGTCTCCATGCACCAGACCACACAGCCCGGGCACACACACACTACCCTGACGGAAGTCCACTCTGCTCTGCTACCGCCGCTCTCCACAGTGGCCAGATTCTTCCACCTCTGTTTTTCTTTTCAGTGTGTGGTGTGTCCCGGCGCTCTGTAGTGGAGATGAAGGGCGACGGGCTGTGAAAAAGGAGAAGGAGGAGGAGGAGGAGGTGAAGGCTTGGCTTTCGCAGCCTGTCTACCCCCCCCCCCCCCCCTCCCAGGCCCCTCCCCCTGGCCGCCTCCTCACGCAGCCTGTCCCAGTGAAAGAGGGGCTTTTAAACCAGCGACAGTGGCAAGCTCTTTTTCCGGCATTCCTTAGACATGACCTTATCCGGGGAACATGTGCTGGGCCAGGGTGGGGCGAGGACAAGCAGAAAGAGGCCAGTGTGCAGAGCTGTCAGCAGGAACGGGCAGATGAGAGAGGAGAAGGGTGAGGTGTGATGGAAAGGCTCGGGGCTCGGAGGGGGGACGGGGGGGTTGGACAGGCACAGAGAGAGAGAGGACCCTAAACACCCACCCATTACATCACTCACACATCACTCCTCAAAGGGCTTGACTGGTGGTGTTTTACTTGCCTCTTGCGCTCGGTGGATTGATCGTGCTTGCTGTAGTGAAGGTCACGGCTGGTTCGGCCGGCATGAATGACATGTGACATGAGAAGACAACCTGGAAGATAGAGCAGTGAACTTCGGCCATTGCGGTTGTTCTACGAGATGAGAAAAGACTTCCGTCTTTCACAGTTGTGATATTTTGTTGAGGATTGTTACAGAAATGAACGGATAGACGATGTTTTCAAGATGTGCAAGAATACGTTAAAGAGATTTTGTGTTTTTTGTGTACTATGTACAGAGGGTCACGCACTATTAAAATAAATGTTGCTTCCTACAATTTAAGGAACAGAGGGCTATTCATTTCCCAACCTCAAACCCCCTAGAGTGGCAGTGAACACATCAGCTTGAATACATAAATCTAGAGGGTGTACGATACTCTGAGTGCCAGGCAAAACCATTTTCTTGTTATTGACACCATACAAATATTGGGGAATGGTGGGGCTTTTGTTCCTGCTATGTTTAACAACACTTCTCCGTTAAAGTGTAAGCCAATGATGATTTGTAGCAATTTGTAGGCTGCCAAGGACTTCAAAAATTATAAAAATACTGCGTGATTCATATGTTGATTTTTAAATAAATCATGGACCATTTAATTCTCTGCACTGTGTGTGTGTATGTGTGTG
This sequence comes from Molva macrophthalma, assembly GCA_027123675.1. Taxonomy (NCBI): domain Eukaryota; kingdom Metazoa; phylum Chordata; class Actinopteri; order Gadiformes; family Lotidae; genus Molva; species Molva macrophthalma. Next base: position 4,821,175 of record JAOPJO010000017.1, on the reverse strand, counting down.
TCTTAAAACTTCAAACTTCCCATAGAACCAACTCCAGAACCTGGGATTCTGTTGCTACTTCCCCACTTCCCTTCTCTGCTACGTTATGTTGTGTCTAGGGCAGTGGCAATGTGTTGCTTTGTTTACCCCTTCTTTACATGCATGATTTGCTGCCATAGCAAAATGGCTTGTATCGTGGATAAACAGTGCACACCTTTTTGATTCGGCCACATAGACCCCTCTATCTTCACACTCCGAAAATGAATTCTTGTGTTTACAGAATGGTAAATATTTGTTTCATTAAACCGCACGCAGAATAAGAAGAAACAGACTTGGTTCTATCTAAACAGGTGGCTGGAACACTCATGTGCCAAGGTCACGAAGATGGCTTTCTGAATGTAAGCAATTTCACGGTCTGAGTGTAGACTGAACAAGGATGTCATGGTACTTTTATGGTTTTTAAGAGAAACTAAACATTGTCTTTGACAACTTGGAGTGATAGTGAAGAGGAGTGGCTTTTGTGTGAGGGAGTAATATCTTCACTAAGCCAAACCAACTTGGTCCTTCAGCTGAGAACTTGCTTTGTCCATAGTAGACGATATGACTGAGGCGACATTGTCCTTTGCAGAGCCTAGTACCTAGCCATCTACCTCATGTTAAGTGAAAAAAAAGAAAAAGAGAAAGCAGGATGTCCTCTGATAGAAAGGTTGATAACGTTTTTACTCCTTCCATGTGTGTTCTAACCTGCAGAGACTACATCCTTTATCGTGTGTGTGTGTGTGTGTGTGTGTGTGTGTGTGTGTGCGCGCGCGCGCTCATCAAATCTGCCATCTGTGATGTACAACGTTGTGACCAGATTGCATTGTAGGCACTGAATTGCTGTTTGTAAATTAAAAAGGCCACCCAAATGGATATGAAAGAGCACAGTCAAGCCAACGTGTAACTGCCATTAGCTAGTCGTGTTGTCATGGGGTCTTCTAGGATGCCCTTTCAAATGCTCAATCAACATGCCGCGTCTAAATTAATTTGGCGAGCACCAATGCATTTATGTTGAAATCCATACTACTGGACTACTGTTTAGAGAGATCACTGATGCATGATGTCTACATCACCAACAGTTTCCATCCCCCACAAAGTGTCAGAACGTAGCTCAAATAGGCTGTATTTAGAAGTTGCGGTTCGCAGGTTTGACCGCTCCCCGTGGAATGTTGCGAGCTCCTCTGTAATTATTATTTGATGACGCTAGGGGTTTGTGGCAAAGCCAAAGAAAGGGCGTCTATTCATCTGTCCACAGCCCTATTTAGAGTGTAGGATCACGTGCCATGAGTCACACCATACCACCACGTCTGCATGCATCTACTGTATGGCAGCGCTCGCCATCAGCCTATTGGAACGTCTTAAGCCGGGAGCTGACACGGAATGTTACGTGAACGATCCAATCAGAAGGACCGAGAGCCATACAATATGCTGTTTATGTTGAGATATTTATGCACGTGATGAGGTGAGGTTTAAAACATCTATCCTGGTGAGAGAGAGAGAGAGAGAGAGAGAGAGAGACTTTGAGCCTTGTGTGAGAGCGAGAGGCATTCATTATGTTTGGCAAGGCTTGAAGCCCACATCAAGAACATTAAATGGCAGAGGTGTCCATCCAGCTTTTACATGGGTAGGTCTTAAGAGAGTGGGAGTCATTCATCTCTACAGGTGCTCCTTTGAAAGACTCGCACGGCAGAGGAAAAATGTACACCGTCTTCAAGTTTTACATGAGGCTACTATATGCGCTCAATGACTGGCTTTTAGCAGCAGCGCTCTGGTGCAGTGCTTCTCCAAGCGTATACTGTTGATTTGTTTGCAAATATTGCCCTAAAGCTTTTCTCAACCACTTTTGGGGAATTGGTAGAAGCTGTTTTCTGGCGAAACATAGCGGGTTAGTTTTTGGACAGCTGCACCGCGGACCAGGCTACACCAGAGAATACGTTTTGTCACACTAATTCCATGGGAACAATACAAATACTGGCCTTTAGACAAAGAAATGAATCGAGATGCCAAAAAGTGTCCCACGACGGATGAGAAGTCACACTATCAGAGTGTGAGTCAGTTTTTCAATGAGTTCCCTTCTCTCTCTGCATCACCCAGAGATGCTGGTCGTTGAATAACGTGTGATTTAATAGTGCACAAGCACTTCATTTCCATTACACCATGAAGTGTAGCCCAGGCGCTATCTAAAAAAAACCTGATGGATTTCGCTCTCTGTTGCCCAAGGGGGTGCCCTGACTTTCCCCTTGTCAGGTTGAAAAGCATATGTTTTTAATGTTTAAGTAGGTGTGTTTGGACTTAGCAAAGGTTTTTTTGACGAAAATTTTACACTCAAATTCCAAGTGCTGGAATAATGCGCTCTCCATAGATGATGTATTACCTTGTGAAGCCAGCAACTGTTGAACGTAAATCTGTTGTCAGTCCAGTAAAAAACATTCACCAAGCCAGTCTGTGGGTCTTGGCTTTTTCCTCTCTGCCTTGTGTTTGACAATATCTGGACTGGAGAGTGTATATCTTTATTTGTTGGATGCAGATCTTTCCTCTGCTCAATACCCATGGCAGACCTGTGTTTATGGAAATGCCCACAGAGCGCTAATTTCGCCTCATATTTGTAGTGCAACAGAAACAAGAAATATGATCATGTTCTTTTAACAAAACAAAGCACAGGGAACGTGAATGTAGCGTTGCTGTATCTTTTTGCTCGGCCTCAAATAAGAATTCAGAAGCATTATTTTATGTCTTTCCTTACACAACCTCATGCTTTGGCCTTTATGTTTATATTTCCAAAACGTGAAAACCACAATTCTTCCTATTCCCCCTGAATAATATATGGATCAGAGCTCCATATCTGGTATTTCCTGGTCGTCCAGTGATGGGACAATAGATGTGACGGTGGCCAGCTGCAGCTGTGTTTGTGCTGGGATGGCTTGCAGGGGTCAAACCCTCACTTTCTACTCAAGACCCTCCCCCGAGGAGCAGGAAACAAGCTTCTCACACAGCCTCTTCCTCCTGCTCTGGAAGTCACGTGATAGGCCAATAGGCCTTCCTCCCTGGAGGCAACACAAAAATGTGTCCCTGTTGTTCTGGATCATTTTGTCCATAATGTTTTTTTTTACTTTTTTGCTACTTGATGTCTTTCTTGATTATTTTCTTTCTTTCTCTCTTCATTTCTTTCTCTGTGTCTCTGTGTCTGTCTGTTTGTGTGTGTGTGTCCTTGTAGATTATTCTGGTCATCCATACTAGGGATCCTGCCTGGGAATCCAGGGGCAGGCAGCCCAGGCAGGAATGTAGTTGATGCCAGCTCTTATTTTTCGGTCTTTTAGAGGTAACCAAGCATGTCATCCCAGTCCTTTTCCTTTTCCCCAAGATTCCTTGCCGCCAGCAGAGAGCCCAACGCACAACTCACTTTGATTTATCGTGTATATTTTGTAATATGCTATGGGAAAACGTCATTGCAAAGAAGGATGGTTGACGGTCCATTTGATCAACACCACCACCATCGTGCATGTTACTACGCGTAGAACAGTGGATTTACGTCCTGAATGCAAATACACAACTCATACAGTGTCGATGATTTAGCTCCCCCCTTGCAAACAGTCGCTAAACAATGTCGTCTTTGTGTTCCAAGGAGTAACCCCCCCCCTCCTGCCAAACACTGTAGAGTGTTTATAGAGGTGCTCCACCAGATCCAGGTCCCACTCCCTGATTGGACTGGCTTTCTGGCATCCACACACCCGGCAGAACCCCTTTCAACTGTAAAGGCGTTTCCAACTGAGGAGTTGTGAAATCAAATGAGATTTATGATAGGCCTGCACCTGTTGGGGACTAGATGTAAACGTGTGTGAATGTAATAGCAGATGAGATTCCTATTCCTAAACTGGACAGTGGGCTGTCTCTATCCATGCCCTTCTGTCTTCATACATCCTTTTAACCCCTCTTCCTCTCTGACTCTGTCACGCACACACACACAGCCAAACTTTTACCGGAGTCATTTTTTATTTTCATTGTTTTCTTTGATTTCACTGAAGGGAAATGGTAAATTGTGTACGTGTGTATGTGTGTATCTGCGTGTGTGTGCAGGCAGTTTGTGTGTTTGTGTGGTAGCAGGAGGATATCAGTTGTTGAGGGACACTATGAAAACAATAGGGGAGGGGAAGAGATTCCCATTATTTACACAAATGCCAGGAGCAGAATTCAGACGAACAGTAACTGATATGGTCCTCAGACCTGCACCTCCAGACAGCCCTGTGTGCTTGGCTTTCCCTCCATAGTAGCAACACACAAGATGGGAGGGGTATTGTCAGTAGTCAGTAGGTTCTGATTGGTTGGCTGAAGAGTGTCGCCAGGAGGAACAGGTTGTGATAAGCATCCAATCAGAAGGAATGAACATTCCTTTCAAATCGAGGGCTGGTTCAAATAAAACGACCTGCTTCTAAATGCAGCACTATTTATTACGTGATGAAGTGATGTTTGAAGCAGTTATCCAGGCCAGAGAGAGAGAGAGATTTTGAGATCTGTTCAGTAAGTCTCTAGGTTAGAAAGCATGAGGTGAGGTAGTTGTTGGATAATAAATGGCGTTGAGGTTCACACATTTGATGTCAAAGGTAGCCACTGGTCAATGTGCGGGATAGTGAGATGGATTGGGCAAGGGTGGGGGGAAATTTCCTCTTTAATGTTTTCAACATCTGGAAGTCTTCCCAGCAGCTTGAACAATATTCCACCTGTGTGTTGACCCAGTAGCAGATCTGTTAAGGGGGCGGGGGGGAAACGAAAGCCCTTTGGTTTACCAAACATAATCAATAGACTTGTTTTGTCATTGCGATATCATGATACGAACGTATGGGCCGGCCAACCAATCACCAGTGTGACTTCTTCCATTATGCCTATTGATCCTAAACCAGACACAATGAAAAAGGCGTTCAACAAATTAAGCTTACAAACCTATTCGTCTACGGTGACACAATGGAATATGGTCCAAGAAGAGCCAAGTGGGTCATCCCTACACCAATAAACCAAACTAGTGGCAGATGTTGGTGGTGAGCCAACAGAGAGCTGTGTCATCTCTTCGACTATGGCCTATGTCTGCATGGTGAAAAGCTCTACATTTTTAAGTAGAGATTATCTCAGTCCGCTGCCCAGACTTGGATGTGACAGCTGCCAGAGTTTATCCCTTTCAGTATGAGTTGATAATATCCACATAACACAGTCTTATAGAATCTCTCCACTGGCTGTGAATTAGTTTTACTATGTGGTAGAACATGCACACGAAAAACGTGAAATACTAAAACGCATGCATGCACACACACACACACACACACACACACACACACACACACTGTGTTGGAATGGTTTTCTTTTTCATTTTGGGCTCCTTTTCTGCTGTCAGCAGCACAACCAAACCCATACAATGCATTCCGAAATTGGACTTCCTTCCATATTTCTTGATGGAAATTTCTTTTCAGCAGTTTTACTTTACAGTTTGACTTCCTTTCTGGAAAAGCAGTGTTCAGAACCAAAGTACCCCTGCCTTCACAGCGGGTCATTTGAGAAAGTTGATAAAGCACACACAGCCCAGAAGGCCTGAAAAACAACAGCAATTGGAGCGCATTGCTGTGTCTTCTTTCTCCCATATTCTGTTTACCTTTATTAATGACGCAAGCCGGCTGGTTTGTCCCTTTGTCTCTTTTCACCCTTAAATACACAACAATGATCTACAGTCCAGCTGCTAACAGTGTGACGCACAACCTGATTTCTAATGACTGCAGTCTCTAGCCTCTTTTCGAGTACCTCAGTGTGAATTAAATAAAAGTGTGGTGAATGCTGTTTTGGACTAGAACCTTTCCCCCTCCCGTCAGCCCTAAAACACAGTTGACAAATGGGCTGATGTTGAACCAGAAATCAACCTGAGAATAGACTTCATGGCCATTTAAGCTAATCACCACTTCTCTGTCTCTCTCTGTCTCTGTCCCTGTCTCTGTCTCTGTCTCTAGTTGAAGCAGCCCGAGGATGCAGCTGCAGCAGCTCATACCTACTTCCAGGCCAACCCGGAGCATGTGGAGATGGGTCAGAACCTGGAGCAGTACAAGAACCAGGAGGGCGTCCAGGAGGATCACTTTGTGGACCGAGAAGCCAGGCCACACCAGGTACCGTATACGTTTCTGTAGTTTAGTTCATCAGAGACTCATGGATTATGGAGTTTAATCAGCAATATGCAAGCAATCATAGGATGTTTGAATGTACAAACTTCCTACCACTGTGTTTGCCAGCAGTTTTTTAACAAGAGGTGAATGTTTAGCTCCATGTATCTCTTGTAGTAATACAATCAGCGCTGATGGTGGTCATAGAGGCTTTAAACACATTTGGCATGGTGTTTCACAATAACAGTTGGCACCAGTGCTGTTTACATTTTTTAACACCAGGTATGTCTGACTTCCACCTCATTTCTAAATGTTTGTTTTGCTTTCCTCCCGGCCAGATCCAATCAGTCCTTGAGTAATACGGGTTCCTTCGGGGAAAAAAAAAAACCTCCCCAAACAATCTCTATCTCTATTTCTCCCTCTCTCCTCTTGTTCCCTCTCTCCACTTCTTCTGTTACCCCCTCCCCCCTCAGCGTTCCTTCTCAGCGGGGGTGCGGCACTATGATAACGGGGACTACGAGGGAGCCATCGTGCTATTCGAGGAGGCCCTGGTGGAGTACTACAGGGCAGATGTGAAGTGCCGGGCCCTCTGCCAGGGGCCACAGAGGTTTGAGGGCCACGACCACCTCCTGTACCGCTACAGCCTACATGAGCTCATATCAGGTGAGGCGCCACGCAGAAGCGGTTGGAATGATTTGGCGTCAGCCATGGTACGAAGGCGCTTGTTTTTATGAGCTTGTCCTGATTTCATCCTCGTCTACGACTGCACATTTGTTCAGCTGTTGCGAAATAGGGCCGCTGCTGCTCTTTCCTCAGCAATTTAGACGGAGCCGTCCTCGTGAATTACAGCCTATTGGTCTTTTTGAAATGTTGAAATTAGTGACGGGTGGGCTTGAACGGCGCGGCATTGATTAAACATTCAGTGCACTGCAGCTTTGATCAGCGTTAGGCGGTTCGTACAATGCGTTACGGTTGCATTGCATCAGTTTGGCTAATGGAGCACAGCCATTAACCCACAATTACTCATGGTTTTTAAGAAGAGCTCTCAGACTCTGACATGTGACTCTGACACGCTCTTCTTGTGAAGTCCTACTATAAATCCAAATGTGTCGGGACCAATGAGCTCCCAAGTTAGTAACAAAACAAAAAAATAGGAAAAACAAGTCTGTCTTTGTTTCTCTGTTGAACGTGGAGGCGACAATGCGGTTGTATTGAAGTGGTTGTATGTGTCGTTTACAAATTGTATTTAAAAAAATAATAATAAACCATCGCATACAATAAACGTTTTCAGATTTATATTGTTTACAACCGCTCTCCAGGACACGGTTCATCCTCTTTTTCTCATGTGGAGTAACGCGATTCCGAGAAGGAATCTGAAATGCATTTCCGTCGACTCCCATCCTTCATGTGGGCTGTTTGTTGATAGGACGTGTCTGGCCGTGCTGACATTCAGATGCACCTCCCTCCCGCGCTGGTTTGCAGTCCTGTCCCGTCCCGAGTGTGGTGGGTTCTGAAATGGTGTGACGTTATCCAACTGTAGACAGCAAGGCAAAAAATAAATGAGGACTTTAAAGCGTTGCGGATGCACAGCGTTTAATCAGCTTACCGTCTTCTGCACCACGTTTTTTTAAACTTTGACGGTTCCTCAGATGGTGAGAAGGCGGGGTCTTTAGGAAAAATACCAGCCTTTTATACCTAAACTTACCAACCATCTTTATTTAAATTCTTGCTAGCTGATGAAAGCGAGACTTGGAACGGGGTCGAAGAAAGAAGAAGTGAAGTTGGGAAGAGGATGGGTTAATGGGAAGGGTTGGTTTGTGTTGTTCAAAAGCCAAAAATCGAATCAGAACACGCAGCCTTAGTCATTTATTGATTCAGCTCAATACTCATTTGATCTTAATCTCCTTTATTAAAAGTGTCCACATATCATCCAGATGTGATAATATCCAACAACGTTAAATAACAATCACACAAGCGCTTTCATAGGAAAGACGTGATCTGTAATACCATGGTAATGTTTTTACCATTATTATAAAGTAGTATTGCCTTCCAAGGAGTACAAGCATCCGATCAGGTAGTGAGTTATGATGATTACGATCTGATTAGCTGTCAGTCACTGCTGTACCGGTTAGCGGTAGCTGGCAGCTTGCTGCGGGTTCCGGGCAAGGGGAGGGGGTGGGTGGGTGCAGACAAGCTTGATGTGGAGGACCCTGTGACAAGAGTGTTAACCATAGCAAAACACTGGTACCAGAAGACAATCATATGATTATGCTTTTAAACACACACACACACACACACACACACACACACACACACACACACACACACACACACACACACACACAC
>JAOPJO010000017.1:4782063-4795449 GCA_027123675.1 Molva macrophthalma | reverse complement strand
GTGTGTGTGTGTGTGTGTGTGTGTGTGTGTGTGTGTGTGTGTGCGTGCGTGCGTGCGTGCGTGCGTGCGTGCGTGTGAGAAAAGGGTAAACTATAAACCGCCCATACAAAACCTACAAAGCAGAAATGGAGAATAGGTCATATATTCTATGCTGAATATTTATGCACAAGACATTTTCATTTTTTTCTTACAGACTCGACACAGAAAGCCCCAGAATTATCCGTGGAGCACAGCACGATAATCACTGGACTCCTGGGACAGCTGTTTGAAAGTGGCCGTGACTGTGATCTGATCTTGTCTGTGGTGGTTGAAAATAACACTGTGGAGACCATCTGTGCACACAAACTGATTCTCTCTCTAGTGCCTGGGTGGTCCTTCCTAGGCTCCTCCGCCGTCAACCTCAGCATCGAGGTCAGCTCAAAGTGCCAAACACATGTAGCGTACTTTGTCAGGTAAAAACACCATAGTATAAATTTGACGCCCTCTTCAGGTGTGTGTGTGTGTGTGACGGGGTTGAGAATGACATGGTTGACTGAACCTTTCAGGTATCTGTACACCGGACAGATAAACATCACCATGACTTCTTCCCAATGCATCCACAAGTTTGCTTCCAAGTTGGGCTTAAAGGCGCTTCAGGAAGAGGCGGGAAAACTATTCACCCTGCTGCTCCCAGAAGATGCAACCTTCCAAGCTCAGTCATCCATGTTTGAATACGCACTCAGCGTGGACGATAAAGCCCTGCAGAATTCCTGCCTTCGCTACATGGCCTGGAACTGTGAGGCGTTGATTGCGTCCCCGGCGTGGACCGGCCTGTCTGTCCATGCGATCAAGGGTCTCCTTTCTCGCACAGACCTGACGGTGCCCAGTGAGTACTTTGTCATCCAGGCTTTGGAGAGGTGGGAGAAAGCCCAAGGGAAAGCATTGGTGTCGGGGAACCAGTTTGACCTGTTGAAGCTCATACGGTTCCCCATGATCTCAGCAGAGGATTTGCACCGGCTCCAAGATCCACGTTACCAGGCAGGGAAGTTAGAGGGTTTTCAGTTTAATGCCTTGGCGATTGATAATCTGTTTGGCGAGCTCATGAGCAATTGGAAATCCTACACTCCCAGGATCTATACCGGCAAACCGTGGAGTTACACCTTCACATCACTGGAGGTGTCCAACTTCATAAAAACTGGGTCTTATTCCACGGCAGGGGGCAACAGTGACACCCTCGCCTTCACATTCCACACACCGGTACACAACAGTGCCTACTTTGCACTCTTCAGAGATATGACATGGTACACGCGGTTGTACGTTGTAGATAATGAATGTTCCTACAGCGAAGTGAGAGTTTGCCCTTCCGCACTACTGACGTCGCAGAACAGCAACAGTGCTCTGCCTGAGATGTTTAAAAAAGGGATTGTTTACAAGAACAAAATAATTCTGCGGTGCAATGGCCAGCATGTCTCCCACATTCAGGACTTCAGACATCTGCAGGAGGTAACCATGATCCCACCGAACCAAGGTTCAGGCCAGGTCTACCCATGCCGCTCAGATCAATATTCCTACACTATGGTGATCCGTCCTAAGTACCGTACAGGGTTGAACTACACTGAGGTTGAAGAGGATTGAGTGGTTTCATTTAACATTGATCGAATAAGGAGTAAACATAACTCAAAAGTGTTTTAAAGCTGCAGTTAAGTGTAAGTATGATTGCTATGCTTAATAGACACTTTATCTCTGGAATAATCAAGATGGAAAGCTGTACATGGTGGTATAAATGCTTCACAGATGTAATAACAATACGAATACACATTTAAATAATACAAATAAAAATAATGATGTGTTTGAATGATGTGTTTTGGAATTTCTGTCCGAATAGGAAATAAATGGTGCGGGTAAGGAGTGTCTTAATCCCTAGGGTTATTTATATTAGATTAGATTGGTACTAGATCTTCATCCAAGATGGGATATTAAGGTAGCTTTCGGCAGCACAAATAGGAATTGTTACACTAGAAAAAATGAATAAATATCTGTCTCAACAAAACATAACATGCCGAGCACAAATCTCGAATGCAGGCTATTCCTATTTGTTAAATGTCACTAGTTAACTAATGGTCTCATGTCAGTTTTGGTTTGTGTATGATGCCCTTGCTTTATCACAGTAACATAACACAGAGCTGCTTACAATGACACTGGAAGTCTAATAACTTTGTCATTATTTAATTTTTTTTAAATACCTTCTTTATGCGTACTGTTAGGCCTATATGTCGGTAATTTCCTTTGGCTTGTCAGAAAGTGGACAGATCTCATAAGGAAGATGCTGGGGCCATAGGTCACAGAGCTGACAAAGGAAAGCAAAGGAAAACAGAAGCTGAAAATACTTGGATTTCACAGACGTGCTTGGCAAACACAACTCCATTTAATTTATTTAAAATCTGTTAGGCTTTCAACAACTATTTGCATCTTTTCAAATGTTTTTTTAATTTGTTTTAATTAATGTAGTGATTCAACAAAGCATTACACAAGAAATAGTATTGTTGTTGTTAGACCAAAACTAAACATTCCACACAGACCGCCACCAAAGAGAAACGCAGAACAACATCTCTGGTGCGACTGCTCTTATGTCCTGCAGTTCATCGCCAGATCTCACGAGGGCGACAAACAATTTACCATAATGCGAAAAAACCGGCGACGGAAGTTTGTGCTGGCTAGCAATGCATCGCTAGCTTGACTACTTACCCGAAAGCTAGGTATGATCCTCTATTGTCAATGAGAACCTCAGCTTTTTGTGGTCATAAGAATATCCAGGAACACATTTTCAAAAGTAAACGGAATAGCTGATAACCCCACAGACCGCTCTGACTAAAAACTGCTTTTTTTATCTGTGGTTACGCCGCTACGACCTGTTATAGACCGTTGTATCATTCGCTACAGATGCTTACCTGTTATAAACACCGGTATACCATGTTTACTAGACTTTATTGAAAACCATTAGGACATTTGTATAACTGTTGACAGGTGGTGTTGACAGCATTAGTTATAGTCATGGCTACTGGAGCTGACGTGAGGGACATTCTGGAGTTGGCAGGAGGGGACAATGATGCTCCCATCAGTAAGAAGGATTTCATCAACTCGGAAAAGGTAAGATCTTTGTCAGTGTCAATTTTAGTTGGCTCGTTACGTTGGTTCTCTACTCAACAACAAACAAAATAAGAGAACAAGTAAAGAACAGAATGGAATTAGAATAGAAATGTCGCCCGTTTAGGAGTGTACAATCCGAAACATTGATCCCTAATTTGTCAACTGTGCAATGGCCAGGGGTGTAAGTGATGTGGTAAGAGGGTGGTAAATTTCTCCCAGTAATGTGTGAGTAAGGTTATATAAGGTACAGACTATTTTATATATTATGTGGAAAATACTTTTAATCATCACCCACAGAAAAAAGCCAAGAAGACAACAGAAGCGCTGACCTTCAAGAGACCGGAGGGAATGCACCGGGAGGTCTATGCCCTGCTCTATTCAGATAAAAAGTAGGATTTCCTTTTTGGGATCTCAATGGTTTTTCCTATTCCTCCAACCGTCACCTTGTCGGTCTAGTTACTTCTAGTTATGATCAGTTAGTTATTCTTCCTCATTGTCATTTTGTGTTTGTCTAGAGATGCGCCGCCTCTGTTGCCTAGCGATACAACTCAGGGCTACAGGACCGTCAAGGCCAAGTTGGGTTGTAAAAAGGTGCGTCCCTGGAAGTGGATGCCCTTCACTAATCCTGCCCGCAAAGATGGAGCCATATTCCATCACTGGAGACGCACGGCAGAGGAGGGCAAAGACTATCCTTTTGCACGCTTCAACAAGGTAAGGAACAGGCGATTTTCTTTCTCATGGCTTGTAACTTTATCATAAATTGTTAATGCTAAATTGCAGGTTGAAACACACGGCAACAATGTGACTAATCGGCAAGGAAAACATTTCTGACATAAAATCGTGTCCCTCAATAAAATATGAACATACACTATATTAAAATCCAAAATGGCTTGGCAAAACGTTTTTTTCAGTCCAAACAAACAATTACACTTAAATTCATGCAATCAGACGTGCATGAACATTAACAATGCGCTTGCAGCATTTCTGTAGTAACCATGCATATTGAACATTTTCAAGAAACAAAATAGCAACATAAATACAATATATTTATATCTGTTGTACATCTGTCCGTTTTTACATGCATGAAGAGATTTCGTCCTACAAGATGTTCACTATCCCCGCTCCGTGTCTCCGCTCTAGACGGTGCAGGTGCCGGTGTACTCGGAGCAGGAGTATCAGTTGTATCTCCATGACGACGGCTGGACCAAAGCGGAGACGGACCACCTCTTTGATCTGTGCAAGCGCTTCGACCTGCGCTTTGTGGTTGTCCACGACCGCTATGACCACCAGCAGTACAGGGTGAACACATGCGCACACGCACATTAACCGTGGGTGCACCGCCACGCGGGCGTCGTCACCATGTTCCAATAATACATTACCCTTGACATGACTCGCTGTCTCTTGCAGAAACGCTCGGTGGAAGACCTGAAAGAGCGATACTATTGCATTTGCGGCAAGCTGACCAAGGTGCGCGCAGCCTCGGGGGCGGAGCCAAAGATCTACATATTTGACGCCGGCCACGAGAGACGCAGGAAAGAACAGCTGGATAAGCTGTTCAATCGCACACCTGAGCAGGTCAGTGGGAGGGGCTGTACCCTTAAAGTCAACTAGTCGAATCGTCGTTCAGAGAGCCCCATTCCGACGAATTCTCTCAGTCAGTTTTATTTTTTGAATGTGCTTTAATAACAACCGAATAAAACATGATATTGAGGCTTAACAATAGGAATGTCATGACAGTCATCATGGAAAAGAGAAAATCATTACATTATTACAAGAGAACTAATGCTTCACAAGGAGACAGAGCCTATTTCATGTTAGATCTAATGAGAGAACAACATTTACAAAAAAAACGGCCAATTGCCGCAACGGTGAAATAATCGTAACCATTATTGTAAAAAGATCCGGCCTAGCGGTTAATTTAACTCAGTCTTGTTTTTGAATGCAGTCGATTGCCGTGATTGTATGCAACACAAGGATGTAAATCCAAACAACTTTATGTCTAGAACTGTGACTGATTCATTGCATATTGATCTTGTCAAACCAAGTTAAAGTTAGATTGCTTTATTGCAGAGAGTGAACATTGGCTAAACATCCATGTGTTATCTTTACCATTGGTTCCCTTCTAATGTCCTGGTTGGATTCAGCCTATGGATCTATCGTGCCTGGCACTTCAACTGATTCCGTAAGCCGGTTACCGTAATGGCGAATGTCAAATGATCACTTGACCTAGTCGACTGGGGAGTCGACTTGGAGCATTCTGAGCTGGGTACGCCCCTAGGCAATAGTACTTTTTCATGTGTATCATGTGTATAATAATGGTGTCCTCCCCGTTCTCTGTTTTTTCTTTTTAATAACGTGTCATTGTACGGGAGGCTAGGTTTTAAAAGGGAGAGGATAGGCGTTTACACACCCAGTCGAAAGCTGTTGAATATCTGCTACAGGTTGGAAGCTGTCAAATGATATTACATTTTTTATCAAAGTCTGTTATTTTATTCAACCAACAATTCCGTGTCATATTAATTATTTTTCTGCTACTGCTGTTGAGTAACATCCATTCATGACCTTACGATTTTCACATTGCAATTCTCCCATTCGACCTACAGGTGGCGGAAGAGGAGTATCTGACCCAGGAGCTACGGAAGATTGAGACTAGAAAGAAAGAGCGGGAAAAGAAGGCCCAGGACCTGCAGAAACTCATCAAGGCCGCCGACACCAACACAGAGCTGAGGCGTGCGGAGAAACGTGTTTCTAAGAAGAAGCTCCCCCAGAAAAGAGAAACAGAGAAGCCGGTTTGTTAAACACACAACACAACACGTCGGCCATGTTCCAGTATAAGGGGTCGCTGTCATAAGTGGGATCATTCATATCTGGCAAGGGGGTTATAAAGAAGGTGTTAATGTCAAACACTTTTTTTGAGCAAAGATTTTTATTGTAAATGTAAAAATATTTACTGTCTTGAATGCCTTGCACAAATATTTGTTGCCACTATATTACATCCTTTGCTATATCCTGAAAGAAATGAATGCCAAATAATGTTGTAAATAATTGTTTGGATAGGTAGGTACTGCCTAATTATGGTATTATGTATATGTAATATGATTATTCCATGAATATTCAAGTAAATGAAATGGCCATAATTCCTTGTAAACCGTAACATAATCCGTAAGCTACATATATGTTTCAAGAAGTTGATAAACAATACCAGATATTCCTGGTTCAAAAGTAAAAACCCCAACTTTGACTGCTGATCCGAATCATTTAATAGATTTTTGTAAAGAATATAGTTGGTCCGCCAACTCTGAATGAGAACCATGAAGAGTCTACGGCCTTGTTTACTTGATGGTTTTGATCCGCTCTTCAAAGCGCGCTTTGAAAAACGATTGTGAGATTGCGACGCCAAGAGAGATGTTCCAAACAGACGGTAACGGCTAACGGCCCTACCTCCGGGGTGCAGACGCCCGTTGAGTAGTGTACACAACATTCAATCTAGATCGACTAGAGATAGGTCCTTGTCTAGACAGGATCTCCCACGCAAGTGTCGGAAAGTCACACGCTCGTACGTCACCGGTCGTCACCCTATCAACAGCGAGGGGACGTCGTATGCAAATTTCTCGGAAAAAAAACCCAAACGGCGGCTTGCTCGGCGTGCTGCGCCTACCTTTTGAAGATCCAACGGTTCCTGGCCCGTGTGCGATTAAACACATGGACTCGATTAGCCGACATTATCCAAAGCATCGTCAACTTGTACGACACGGCCTCTACTCCGCCCCTGTTCTCTGAGATCGCGGTAACCCGAAACCTGTAGGTGCGGGGGGAGTCTCTTGTGAACTGCGTTCACTGCGTTAACGAGGGCCAACAGGTTAAAGAGGGCGAGCCGATTGTGAGGGCGGTGTGCTCCCTTTCGTGATGAGGTCGCGGAGCCTTGATATTTATCGTGTGTAAACGGGCCCGATGTTAGCACAGTGTTTGTAAGCAATTCATTGATCATCACATCTCATTCATCCCTTCATACAGGCCGTTCCAGAGACGGCGGGCATCAAATTCCCAGACTTCAAGTCTGCCGGTGTCACACTCCGCAGCCAGAGGGTAAGCATAACTCGCTGTTGTTCATTAGAATGAATAATAAAAACTAGCAAAACCGAAGAGTGGTGACCGTTGTGATGGTATTATTGTGTTGAGGACACTCTAGCCGCTTCCTTCCTGTACTGTAGTAAATGCAAGAATGTTCACATGAAAGCCCCACTCGCCTGCTGAGATTTTATACAGGCAGCGCTTCTTATTGATACAGACTTTAGATTCGAAAACTTTACTTGCTTGTTTGGCTTCTTACAATTATACAAATAAAATATATGTATATTATTGAATGATGAGGCAGTTGAATGTAGTATTTTGTTTGTTAGTTAATTTATTTTAAGAACCGGTAGTACTAGCAAATAGCACACTCCTCGGTTTTGATGTATCATGTAAGCAAACTAGAGCGTTTGACCTGAGCTAGCTATCTCTCATTAGCGCTATGATGATGGATGCTGTTAGTGACCAGCTAACACCGCTAAGACCTAGCAGGGCAGCTTGATTCATCTCCAAGACTGATGAGGAGCCGCCGCCGTCTCTATGGAAAATGCATTAGCATTAGCTAAAGGAGTAGCGTGATCCCGCGGCTAATCAGTCAGACAGACTCCAGTGAATAAAGACATTTTGATCTGGCCCGCTGAAGAGCATTTCATATGAATTAAATGCACCGACGTGGAGGCGTTGATTGTAACATCCACAGCACCTTAACATAATGTGTGCGTGTGTGTGTTATGATTTTGGTTATTCTAGATGAAACTGCCTAGCTCTGTAGGCCAGAAGAAGATTAAAGCCATTGAGCAGATCCTGACGGAACAAGGAGTGGGTGAGTGCAAAATAACCCTAACTGGCGGCCATGTTGTGCCAAAGAGTAACTATAATTAATTAATTCAAAACATTTGTTACAAAAAGTAGCAGGGGCAATGAAGCTTGCGCTTGGGCCATAAAGTAAACTCTTACTGGTGTGCGTGTGCGCCGGCTGATGTCCTGCCCGTGTGTTCCCGGTACCCAGACCTCAACCCCATGACCACAGAGGAGATTGTGCAGATGTTCAACGAGCTGCGCAGCGACCTGGTGCTGGTCTACGAGCTGAAGCAGGCCCTCAGCAACTGTGAGTACGAGCAGCAGATGCTGCGCCACCGCTACGAGGCCCTGCTCAAAGCCGGCGGAGGCGGAAGCGGGGGTTTCCAGGGGGTCGTGACGGTTTCCACGCCCCAGGCGGCAGAGCCCAGCGTGGGCAACAGCAGCGCCACGCCGTGCGCCCCAGGTGGAGAGGCCCAGGCCTGGCCCGGCATGGATGACATTAAGGTGGAGGCCAAGGAGCAGATCATCGACGTGGTGGGAGCACCGCTCACCCCCAACTCGGTAATGCCCTTTAATTGAATCGTCCCGCGTTGTTTTACCCCCGCTGGAGTCAGAAGGGCTCTTTAGTGTTGTTTTTGGTTTCATGATGCATTAATTAGTCATTCAGAACTCGGTTGTAAAAACGTGTCGAGAAGCGGTTCAAGGTTTCAGGACTAGAGAGTCCGTAATGGGAACCATGTGTATTGTTGTTTTAAATGCAAACAGACAAGCGGCCTCTTTGGCATGTTGCACAGAAAATAAAATGAAAAAGTGAGTCATTTCTCTCCGTCTTCACAGCGCAAACGGAGAGAGTCGGCCTCCAGCTGCTCTTCGGTGAAGAAGATGAAGAAACCTTGATGATGAAGATGAAAGAGCCTCCACACACACACACACACACACACAAGGGACGATGTGTCACCCGTTTTCATCACTGACTTAATGTCTACATGGCCTCCTGCACGGACACACGGCTATATCCACTCCTCTAAGTAACTAACTAACTAACTGGGCTCGCTCCACACAAGCACACACACACACACGCACGCGGGCACAGAGGCAGATATACACACGGTGTCACCCACACGCTATCGAGACAAAGGCAACAACTGAGTGACATTCCATTTCATTACTCCTCCTCGGTGGGCCCTCGGTCGGCACGCTGGCCCTCAGATGAGGCCCAGATCAACTGTAAATTGCCAGGCCAAGCTAATAGGGCCACGGGGAAGGAGTGGGAACCGACTGGGTAATTGAAATGAATTGAAATGAAAAGCAGGAAGTGTGTGTGTGGGAGAGCGAGGAGAAGCTTAAGCTATCGGTTTAGTTCAGAGGGTTTTCTTTTTAGGGTAATCATGCCATGCTGTTTACTGGAGGCCGGCTGGCTTTGCTGTTAACCCGTGCTACCTTCACGCTGGCGTCTCATCTGACATCTCTCTTCTCTCTCTTCTCTCTCTTCTCTCTCTTCTCTCTCTTCTCTCTCTTCTCTCTCTTCTCTCTCTCTCCCCCCCCCCCCCGCTCTCTTTGTAGATGTGACTATTTTGTTTCTGTGTGATACGTTTATTTTGTAAAAGAAATGGGGCCTGGTGTTCGCCTTGTGTCCTCAAGCAACCTTGAAGAAGCCTTTTTCAAACATTTAATAAACCTTGTTTTTTTTTTCTATACCTTGGTGGGATTTACGTCACAGCAAAGTGCCCGTGTCCTTCCCGCCCTCCTCTGTGTTGTCCGCGCACTCAGACTGAGAGGTCTTGACTGGAAAACAATTAGTGTTGAAACTATATTTGCTGTGGAAATTGTGAGTTCATGACATTTCTACCTTGGCTGTCGTCTCACTTAAGTGACAGCTAATGACTTCATTAATATGATAATTAAGCTGTGATCATTCTTAGATTGCCAGCGCCATGGAAACTTCATTTGGTTTCTTCCCTCGCATAATATTGCTAATTGCATGTCAATTATGTCATTTAGCCTACTTAGACATTAATTTCTATGCAAATGTTATATAGCATGGTTTGGCTTTTGCTGTAGTGTGGAGGACTACCGTAATGCACAGGGATGGGGCTTCAGTTTTCTTACGTATTACCTGACCAAATCGAACTACTTAAAAAAAATACAGTTCTGACACAAGTGTCAATGTGTGACACTTGCTACCAAAGGTTTATTTTCTAAAGCATTTAAATAATGGCCCAGTATAACTGGTTGGGTATTGATTGTCCAACTGGCTTTTTAATATTCAGTCTCAAATATATACATTTTCTTCCTTGGAAATTGTTCCCCCAAACCTCCTCATCCTCTATGGTATGAGACCCGTTGTAACCCTCTCCATCTCTGTTAGCGGTGCCCTGACATTTCCCTCGCGAGAGCCACACACACACACACACAATCAGTGCTAGCGGTATGCTAGCATTCCCATCACCACCTGACTTCCTGGTTGTACAACTCTAATAAGTATCGCCACGGTTACCAGAGTAAACCTATATCCACACACTCTATAAGCCATCGGATTGAGAGGAGGAAGGAGTAAACACGAGGAGAAAATGGATTCTCAGTGTCTATATTTCATGTTGAAAATTGGCTTGTAAATCCAGCCGGTTTGATCTATGGAACCCGTCATTGCTTGGAAAAACCTCCGTAAATGTGTAATTTCTCCCTTGACGGAACACAGCCAAAGGGGCTATCTTTCTTTTCTGTACTCCGCCTCCTCTCTCTGTTCTTTTATTTTTTTGGTCGATCTTTCCCAGGCCGGTCTTGGATTAATGTTAGGCCTCTCTTCCTCCCTCTCTCTTTCTCTCTCTCTCTCCCCAACCGCGCTCCCTTGAAATCTGCTCTTCATCAAGGCTTGTCCATTTATCAAAAATAAGGCATCTCTCTCTTTCTCTCTGTTTTTCCGTCTCCAACCCGCTCTCAAGTTATATGGCAGGTACCGTGTAAGATGGGCTTCAAGAAGGTGGAGGTTATTAATAAAAAAGGTCTAAATTGAAAATGAGTAGGCGTGGATGCATCACCAGTCATGTGTGAATGATAAAGACCTCCACCACAACCACCAACACCACCTCCTCCGCCCACCACCCCACCTCCATCTGGGGCGGCAAGCTCTTTCCGTCCTGGGAGAGGAGAGGATAGGACGGGGGGGGGGGGGGGTGAAGCTTTTTGGCGGCACTGATGTGAAAAGCATGATGCAGAACGCCACATAGAGAGTGTCTTATAGGCTGGTTGTGGTGGCACAGAGGTGGGGGGGTGGGGTCTATCTCTTTATCAAGCCCCGATGCCTTAATCACGGGTCCTAAGAGGTGTGATGGCTGTTTATCATAATTGAACTGTGTCCTGGCTAATCATGGACATACGTCTCTGTCACCGGGCCCGCTCGGCCGCGCGGGCGTGCGACACCGGGCGCCAGTGATTGAGAACGCGTTTAAGAGGAATGATGCGTGGAGCGAAGGACGTAGCGGGGAGTCGAGGCGGGCGTGCTAGAGCCCTGCTCAAATACAGCCCTACCTCCAGGGTAACGTCTGATCTGACATTGATTGGGTGGTTGATGCGTTTCCCCCACATTCGGAGGCGTTGTTGGTGTCGGCTACAATCGTACATTACTTTTACTTTTATATGTACAAGGAACCAATTTCATAGGCAAGACGGGGTGGGAGGGTTTGGTTTTGAACTCAACCTCGAAGCTGAGTGAGCCACGGCTGTTTTTGAGCTACGGCCCTGTTGTATGCGCACCCCCAATTCCTATGCCAACTGTCATCGTCATCTGGGTGTCTTCACTCTTCATCTCATCTGTGTGTGTTTGACTTTGACTTTCATCTCTTCTCCACTATCTGTGTCACCCCCCCCGCCCTCCCTCCCCATCACCTTTAGGGAGAAAAGTTTTAATCATGGTGCAGCATCAAATTCTCCTGCTCCACAAAAGTACCACAAAAAAAAAAGGGATAGGAATAGGAAACGTGTAATGTTGAGACCGGGACATCACAAATGCCCAAAGGGCTGGACAGTGGAAGTCATTTCCAGTGGATTTTTTTGCCTACAATGCAAACCCAATCACAAGTGGTGAGCAGTGCTTACAGCTAGGCATTAACCCGAGTGTCCAGGCATCATCCCCTAGAGACGGAACAAGTGAGCGGAGTGGAGTGGAGAGTGAGAGTCTGGTACTAAATCTGGACTTTCCTGCCTCTGGAACTGTGTCCAGTCTGGGGAGATCTTGGAAGAGTGTTGCTGGGACACCTTGAGAAGAAGACACAGCGATTAGTGTGTGATTCGCAAAAAAAAAAACACCAATGCACAGAAGAAGTGTTCTATTAAGCTGGGTAAGGATAGGATAGAAGTACAAATATAGCTAATGTAGAATAAATGAGAAAATACACCGTAAAAGAGCTCCTGGGCCTAATTTATTGGTCACACGCGGTAACATTGTGGGTGTGACTCCCATTTAACGTGGATGAAAGGTGGTTATACCTGCAGGGAACCCGGTGCTCTGAACATCTTCATCGACTGGAGTCACAGTCCCCCGTGTGTGTATGTAAATGAGTGCAGGAGGAATTGTAGAAATATTAAAAGAGAGGGACGGAGACACTCCGGGCATCGAGAGTGTGTGAGCCGTTCAGGGAAGACATCTGATTGGACGCTGACTAGACCGAGGCTAGATCGACGGACTCCATCCTGTTTGAAGCAACATGCCTCAGAAACACAGGGGGGCTAATTTGATTTGTCGGTGTGAGATAGAGAGGCTCCCCGATGCTTCCTGACAAGAGAGTTAGCCAAGGCGGGGCAAGTACAGAAAATGTCTTTCAATTGTAATTCTTCGAAGAAAAATCCAATTTACCATGCGGATCCACAGCTGTCACGGCGGGAGAATTAAACATTACCCATAATTCACTGGGGTTCCCGGGCAGGTCAGGGGACGGCGCGTGATGGTAACGCCACTCTGGGGTGCAATAACAAGTTGATTTTAACCTCTCTGACCCCTATCACCGCGGCCGCCTTGGGGAGGGGGGGAAACTCCAGGTGGCTTTACCCCGGCTCTGCTAACAGTGATGGGGTCAGGTACGCACTACTCAACTTCCCTCTGCACGAACCTCGCGACTCATCACTCCAATTCCTACCTTTCACTGAAGCAGTTTGTGTGGGGGGGAAAGGGGGGGGATGATATGTCAGCATAAATGCAATGTTTTCCAGCTCACTGGATCGCTTCCTGTAAAAGCTCCATAGGGTGGTGTTGGTGGTGGTGGGTGGGTTTGGGGTTGTGTGTGGGGCTGGGGGGGGGGGGTGTGTGGGGGGCCGCCAGGTGACCCGTGGGAAAACCCAAACGGGGGCAGACATCCGCGCCGTGCGGGGCGGCCCCCCCCCGGGCCGCCATTA
>JAOPJO010000017.1:4715344-4727370 GCA_027123675.1 Molva macrophthalma | reverse complement strand
CACACACACACACACACACACACACACACACACACACACACACACACACACACACACACACACACACACAAACACATGCTGACTGCATACAGTATATTAAGAACCTCTGCCAAACCCTCTTCTGTTATCCAGTCTACGGTACAACAATACCCCCAGACACAGAGTTCCAGCACTGACAAACAAGGTAGGAGAGACCTTGTATTATTATCCTGATAATTGTATTATATTGTCACATGCTTCTTAGTTTGGTTGGTTAGATTTAAAGTTGCAAACACTCAAAGTATATGAAACACTTTGGTGAACGTATTGGTTGTGCAGCCTGTTTTATACAAGAGCACAGGTAAATATGTAATATAAAGTGTTATTCTTTTATATATATTTAGTTATTTATATTATACAAAGCTTGTGAAAATTCTCCTGAAAATTTTAACAAAACTATGAAAGTATTTGTTGTCTTTCTCGATTTAGAAAAAAAAGAGTAAAAAGGAGGAGACGGTAATGAAATAAGATATTATTGACATCGTGGCCTGAATGAATGTGACCAGTTTTCTGATGAATGAATGAAGGTGTGCAAGACATTTTAGTATGATTATGTACAGGCGCATTTGATCTCAGATTATCAAGCAATCGTGTTAATGGAGACTCTTCATTTAATTGACTGCCCAGGGCACCACATTAATCAATCCTGTTGTAGGGCAGGTAGGTTGTTCACCTGTTCCTTGGACTAGATACTGTATGGGGCAGTAGGCATTATGTAATTAATCCCTCTCAAAAAGCTGATATAACCTCATTTGCTCTTTTTTTAAAACATACCTCAAAGCATCTAGTTATGTAAATACAGCCACCTAACCCAGCATTTAAAAATTAATTATATTTATAATATAAAACTACCCAAAATAAATATAAATACCTACATGTATTCAATCAAGGGCAAACAATGTAAACAGGGATATCTTCATGTTGTGGAGTTTAAATGGTGAAAACTTGGTGGATATACTTGGGCTACCAGAGCTGTTGGTGCTACCTTCCCCCTCTGAAGAGGTTAAGAGTAGCTAATACCCTGGATCAAGAGATTAGAATTAGCATCTCAACCTGATGACTTGAGCATGGTAGCTTGGTGAGTGTCCGGTCGCTTCAAGCTGTCTAGCCTGCAGAGTGAATGATTCAGGCCTAATCCAGACACGTAGGGGTTATTTCAAGGTAACACGGACGGTACACTGGTGCAATTAGGCGGTATTTGATAAGTCAATATAGGCTGAAATAAATAAAAAACGAAATAATGAAATAGCTTTGTGTGATAAAATCTTTATCCTTTTCGTAAAAAAGATTGTATGCACCTTTCCATAATCGCTCTGATTCTATTGCCTTTTTGTCTCTGTCTGTCACTTAACCGCCCCCCATACACACACACAGAAACACACACAGACACCCACCCACACAAACACAACCATACACATACACACAAACACCCACCCTCACCCATACACCTACACACACACCAACAACCCCCCACTCACCCACCCAGCAGCGATGGCAGGACCCAGGCCTGTGGTGCTGAGCGGCCCCTCAGGAGCGGGGAAGAGCACTCTGATGAAGAGACTACTGAAGGACTACGAGGGGGTCTTTGGATTCAGTGTGTCGCGTACGTTTATTCAAACACTTTATTCAAACACACACCCTTTGCATAAGCTGGTCTGATACAGAGAACGTAAGGAGAGGAGGTCAGTACACATGGTCTTAGGCCGCAGTCTACCTCTAGGCAACCTTGAGCAAGATGCCATACATAACCAGTTTGTTCATTCATGAAATTAATCCCTAAAAGAATAGGTCCCTTTGGTAAAGTGTATGCTCAACATGGGTGGGTCATATGCCCAACCCTGCTAAATCTATTCAAAATAGGATTAAAATAATACGTTCAAGGTTTATTTGGTTGACGTGATGATCATTTGAGTGAGCTTGAATTGTTTGATCCTTTATTCTAGACACAACAAGAAAACCTCGACCAGGAGAGGAAGAAGGAAAAGGTACATTCCTATTGCTGCCAACCAGCATGAATCTCATCCGTCTTCGGCCATCTTAGCAGCAAATTGCTGCGGCAGCAGCAGCAATGTTCAATGTATGGGTGGATGATCCTTTGGGACATCTTGGTTCTATAGTATGCCTATAGCTTCATCAAAAAAAGGGTGTTATGCGGTAGACTTTGCTTCATATGTATTAGCTAAATTAAAGAGGGCCATTGGTTACACAGCATGAGGGAATTTGTGTCTCTTTTATAGTAGCAGTGACCTCGTTTAATAGCCTCAACGCTCCGTACTGCTGTTTTTTTGTGTGCTATTTGATGTAGATCCCGCTTTGTTCCGGCAAATCCAAGCGCTAGCCTCCCTCCCATAGCTTCCGCCAATCGGTGGTGTCGCCGATACGACCGAAAGCACTTCTTACTCCCAAGTGAACCGCAACAAATGGCTTTCTTCCTTCTTTATTTCTCACTACTTTGTAGCGAATCCCTCGGTCAAATATAGGGATCAACCTTCTTCTGTTTTCTCCCTAGGCTTGAACATGCTCCCTTTGCTTCTGGGGGCTACATTACTGCCTGTAGCAGACGTCTTCTCCTCTAAGGACGTAGTTATGTCCACCGCAATTTCGGAGGGGAGAAAGGTGACCTGCCCACCCGGTGTGTTTTCTTACCACAGTTCTGTTGTAAGGGAGGGGATGGTGGTGGCTTACTTTCAAAAACGTACTGTTATATCTTGATTCTCACCTAAACGATTCCGTGGAGGAAAAAAGAGAGGCCATTTTGTCCAAATCGTTACGATTTTTTTAAAGATATTAAAAACTATAAGATAAACAGTTTCCACTTTGGAGTAAAATACTTTTGAAACTAGCCCCTCGTGTTTCCTCAGCAGTAATTCCCTTTCCCCTGATCCCATAGGCCCAGGGTCTTTGTGGAGCTCCGTGTCTTTCAAACGTGTCTTTCACCCCATACGGTCTGATAAACTATGCCAACTATTACCAGCCCATGAGACAATTCACACATCCCTATCTGAAATATGAATAAAAAAGGGTTTTATTAGTATGACACTATTAAATATATGCGAACATCATATGCTTTTTTGCTTGCTTACTAGACCCCTGACATTGCTGTGTATTTCTATTGCTAGCTGTAGTTAGCTTTGGTTTGCTAAACTGTAGACGTTCTAGATTCCCCAACGCCTTTGATGTTGTAAAGATAAAGGTCTTTTGGAATGGAGGCGTAACATGCTTTCTGACATCAATTGCACGTTGTGTCTACACCCATATTTGGTCAATTCACTTTTTATATACAGAGAAAAATGGCATGCTTATCTGTGTTATTCAAAGTGTTCTGATTTGAGCATTTCTTTTCAATTTCTTTCAACTGTTATGATGGAACCAGTTCTTCTCTGGTTCTTCTCTTTCCCAGAAGAACCAGGTACATTGTCATCTCCTCCCACTGACTTCAATTTTAAACCTTTTCTTCCAGATTACCACTACACAACCAGGGAAGCAATGCAGGAGGGGATTGACAATGGAGATTTCATTGAGAATGCAGAATTTTCCGGAAACATGTATGGAACAAGGTACAAGTCTATTGGATAACTCACCCATCTACAGGAACATATAATCACTATATTGTATACATTTGTTTTTATCTTTCGAGATAACGTTAACAGGAAAAAACATTTTCAGCCATTAATATATATCTTTACCAATTCCCCAATAAATGGAATGTAAGTTATTGGTGAATTATAAATTGAAGTGATCCAAATAAGAATACTTTATTACACAAGGCCATCAACCTTAACTTCTCCTAATCGATCAGCGATGACCCGCTATAATATACACCATTCAAATTGAGTGCAGAGGCCACGAGAGTCAAGGAGTACATAGTAGAAGGATGTTCTGTCCTCCATGAGATAAGATGTGTCTTGCAGTGTAATCTCTGCCAGGACCCTTCAGTCACTGAAGAGCACGTGGAGCACTTTCTGAAATATGAATTGTATTTCAGGTATCAATAATGGAGAATGTCAATAATACTGATCAATAATCAATATTCAATCATCCCCTTACTGAAACATAGCCATGTTTCATGTATCAATAATAAGAATCTCAATAGTACTGATTGATAACCGATAACCAATAACCCTCTTTCTGAACTGTGATTATATTACAAACAGAGGATCCAGGAATATGTTGTGAAAGCTGCTTAAGCACTTGTTTCTGCTGATACTGTGTTATATATATATATACATTTTGTTCAAATGTGTTCACTCTCTACGCAGTAAGTCTGCGATAGAGGATGTGCGGGCTAAGAACCTCATCTGTATCCTGGACGTGGACATCCAGGGGGTGCGGAACATAAAGAAGACCGATCTGGACCCGATTTACATCTCTATCCAGCCCCCCTCCATGGAAATCCTGGTGAGAGACCAGGATTTTACTTATTTGCATATTTTCCAATTCAATTTTACAAGTGGCTGTGTTGTGTAAAATTAGGATACGAGCCAAAAAAAAAGAAAAGCTATGAATAAATATGTGTATATACATTTTTAGAAGCCTATTTGTGCAGGCCTTGGATGAGAGCCTTCTTCCACCTGCTTCTTTTACATATTATTTAACTTTCTCTTTTTAATTTGTTTATTTGCTGTGATACCCAAATGAATAAGGTACTTCTTGGCTCATACTTCCTCTGTGTAGGAAAAACGTTTGCGAGACCGGCAGACGGAGTCAGAGGAGAGTCTACAGAAGCGTCTAGAGGCAGCGCGTCAGGACATGGAGCTCAGTGAGTCCAGTAGGGACTAGGGATTGACGATTTAAGATTTTTAACGACACGATTCTGACTGATTCCATGTAACAAAATCAGATTTTCCGACACTGATTCTCTGAGACAGCTTACTGTCTGCCTGAATTAGCGCAAGCTCCAATCGTCTCAGCAACCAATCCCAATATTTGATATAAGCAATGGATCAGACCAAAGGAATCAAACAGATTAATATAGATAGGCTTTTGAATAAAAATAAACGTACGCACCCACAAAATTAAATAGCTTCTTCGATTCCACAGTTTAGAGTCGATTCTTTAGCTGAAGTCCACTCTTCATTCTCAGAATCTATGTGATGGAATCGAGAATCAACTCTTTTGGAGTCGACTCTCCATTCCTACTTTTACCTAAAAGGCTAACAATGACATACAGTGTGACCGTGGACCTTTCTCAATTCTCTCTTTTCATTAGGTAAGGAGCCAGGTGTGTTTGATGTTGTTATCATCAACGATGACTTAGACAAGGCCTACGAGGAGTTGACAGCCATCCTTAGTGATGTAAGTACAGGAGTTGTGTTCACACCCTAACAAGCATCCTTCAACCAAATGTCCATCACCTATCTGCTCATTAATGACATGTATCTAAAATCTATAACAATTATATTTAGAGTTAACAGACTTTAACTGCAGTTAAAGACATCTGTCATTGGAATGTTTATGAATGTACTGTTAATACAGTTTGTACATATTTAAAGTGAAATTAATTTGTGTTTTTATCCCCTCTCTCTTAACAGGAAATCAAAAAAGTGCAGGAAGTAAAGTCATAGGAGGTGATCAGATCAGCAGAGATCTGGTCTTCTTGAGATTAGGTCCTCCTCAAGATAATCAGCATCTTTGACTCTAACCTGAAGAAACTTCCATCAGTACCCATCACCAAGAAGAAGAGCCTCACCCAATGGATTAATATGGAGTTCCATTCTGAGCTAAATGTGCACAGCCAGCCACTTATATTTAAAATAACTATTGTTCAATTAAAAACAGGTCGATATTTTCTGGTTGTTATCTTAATAGAGTGTTAATGAGAGTGTGGCTCATTAAAGATGTAGGCTTTAATGTAATAAGTGGTTCTGAAACCCAACATATCTATGCCTCGTAGAATTCCATGCAAAAGTAACAAGGAACTTCTGCCAAAATTTTGTCTTTATGAATAAAGATTATGTGCATTAACCTGCCCCATTCTAGAGTACAAGCTGGAAGATACATTACATCCATGTGCACCGATTTCACACAATGATAATGGATTCAATTTCAATTGCCTAATAAAAGTCATCTTTGTTGTTTGTTGATTAAATGGTACTGAACTGCAAACAGTAGACAGAGTGGAAAATAAAATCTCCGAAAATATGGAGAGAACGAGAAAATTGAATGAAAGAAGAAAATACTAATAAAAACGGAAATAAAAAATACTTGCCGTTAGAATTGGGATGACATCGTTATGTTTTCTAAATGGCATAAGGAGCCAATGGATAACACAGTTCTCTAAGCCTAAACCCTTACACTAAAACCAAACCTTAATACCAAAGCCTAACCCTTAAACAAAACCCTTGAACCAAAAACCTAGCACGGAAACTACATGCAGGTGAAGCTATCCTAGAAAAAAAATAGGAAACAATATAGGAAACAATAACCCTAAAACTGAATCCAAATAGGAATCCATAGCCCTAATACAAAAACCAAACCCTAAAGCCAGACCCTAATAGGAAACCATAACCCTAGAACCAAAAACCAAACCATAAAACCTGATCTTAATAGGAAACCCTAACCCTAGTACCAAACCCTAGAACCTTACACTAATAAGAAACCCTAACCCTTGAACTAAAACCCCAAAACATAACCCTAATAGGAAACCCTTACCCTAGAATCAAACCTTAGAACAAAAAACAACACCCTACAACCTAGCCTTAATGGAAAACCTAACCCTAAGAGAAAACCCAAAAACCAAATCCTAAAGCCTAACCCCAAAACCAATTGATCAATCTTTAAGCTTAAATCAAGGGATGTGAAAGCTAAGTTCTATGGCGCTCTAGATGTGAGAATATTTTCATGTTTGTTCATAAAATGTAATCATATTTTACCTGGTTAAGCTCCTCTCTCAAAAGTTTTGAGTCTGATGTTAAAGCTGTTGTGGGTAAGGTTTTAGAGTTGCAGAAAACAAGAGAGCAAGAATCTGAAACAAACCAAATAAAAGTCCCTCTCTTTGTTTCTCTGCCATTAAGAAGTGTTGCATTCACGCACCTGTGATTGAGGGCGCATGCTGTCTCATTTTGAATAGGTTACACATGGATGGTGGCAGTATTACATGTCTGGCATTGTCCTCCTTGATTGGTCAGAAATGAGCCGGGAGAGGCAGGCGTAGTCAACTTGAAACGAAAGTTCTCCCACAGCATTTCACACAATAACGGCCTGTCTATACCATTTCTAACAAATTGCACTCAAATAATAGCTCTTAAATCTTACGTACAGCACCTTTGAAGATAAGGTTTGTTAAATGGGGGGGTGGCCATATTGGCTAACATGGCACTACAAATGCTAACTAGCATAACATTTGAACTGGAGAGGAAGGGAGCAACCTTTAGGAGAAATAATGTATACAAAGGCTCATTAAAGTAGTTAGTAAAGAAGGTTATGTCATTTGTGATATTATTATTATCAGGATACCTTTGTATCGTAAGTATATAGCACGGCTTTGTGTGACCCCGGGCATGTGGATTCTGTGGCCCCAGAGACCCGTCGCTCAGGGCCCTGGGAGCAGGCTGAGACGCAGCCACAGGGAAAGAACACAGACACAGCAAGCAGTAAGTATTTTGTAATTTAATTTGGTTTTCCTTCAGTCTTACACAAGGTTAATGGTCAAGATGTTTATGTGGGGAGGGCGGGGGGGACGACAACGACGGCATTCCCAACAAAAATAGCGTAAGCAAGAAAAATATAAAGAAACAGATCCCGTCCCCTCACCCATAACCCGAGAGCAGAACAGACCTCCTGCGTGTTAGGCGAGTGGAAGCAGTATTACCTATCTATTTGTACACAATGTACATATTCACACCGCACTCTCTGGGCGGGGGGCTTTGGCAGACAGTGAATACATAAACCACGGCTTACTTATGTACATACTCCGTAAAAATACACAATATCTTTACACGCCCCTCTCCATTTCATACAGTTCGTGTTGCGATCAGTGCTGAAAAAGAACAACACGGAAGAGCTCCCAGTCATTTCCTCTTCCCGGGGATCACTTGTTCTCCCCCGTAACCAAACAGGAAGTGACATCACTCCACCTCGGCCACGTGCGGCACCTCCACCTCCATGGTCTGGATGTCCTCCTGGGGCGAGTCCTCCAGCTTCCCGTTGGCCCCGGCGACGCCCATCCCCTGCTGGGCCAGCACGTAGTTCACCACCTGCATGATGCTCTGGTCCGACAGCGTCGCCACCCCGCCTCCGCCGTCACCCCCGGCAACCGCCTGCACCGCCTGCATGGCCTCCACCGTCTCCTCGGTGATCAGGACCGTCTCGATCTCCTCGGAGGAGGCTGCGGCGGCGTGGGACTCGGCCGCCGGGCGGAGCTCGGGCGGCAGGTCGGAGGCCAGGATGCTGACGGCGTGCTCCACCTGCGTGCCCTGGTTGTGGAACTGCAGCGTGTCCTTCTCCAGCATGATCTTGCCCGGCAGGTTGTTCTCGTGGTACTTGGCCATGTGCTTGCGGAGCGTGCGCGCGTCGATGTGCGCCTCCTGGCAGATGGGGCACACGTACGGCCGCTCGCCCGTGTGGGTGCGCACGTGGCGCTTCAGGGAGCGGGCGTCGGCCCACGCCACGCCGCACGTCAGGCACTCGAAGGGCTTGACGCCTGCGGGCGGGAGGGGAGGCGGTCAGGACGACCTTGGTTTCAACATGAACCAAGAGGCTGACCGACAACGTTTGGCGTGGGCCGTACGGTATTGTTGTGTAATGTGTTGCGCAATAGTTCCACGGAAGTCTGGTATGTTCGTATGTTATTATAATGTACGCATGAGTGTTAAAGAGCCAGTGAACCCACTGTTTCAGCTGGAATCCGAACACTTTGCGATTTAAAATCAAAAATGCGTTTTGGGTGTTTTAGGAAAGAGGGGGGCGTGTTATCCCCGTGGTTACGACCCACGCCAACTTTATGATACTTTTTTAGTACCGTCGTTGTGTAACTCTTATCAGCGTTATAATAAGCGATGTTGTATATGAAATCCGCCACACACCATAGCGTTATACTATAGGTGTCCGGGAAGCCTAACCCTCACTCGGACGCGGACATTCAACAAATCGCTGCTCAGACGGAGCTTCACCATCCACACACACCGTGGCGTAATACAGTAAGTGTCCGAAAAGCTCCACTTTCTCGCGGACGCCGCAGTCAGTCGCTGCCCAGACAGATCTCCACACGTCCACACAAACCGCACAGCCGGTGCCCCTTGGTCGTGACGTCAGACTACCTCGGAAAAGGTTGTCTGACGTCACGAAAAGAACGCTTTCTGCGGTCGCAGCAGAGTGGAACGTTCACGTAGTGTTTTGGGGAGAATGGCAAAAACATAGGATTTGACCCCTTTTTTCTCTAAATTGGGGACTTATTTCAGTAACAGTGATAAAATGGCATAGATTATTAGATTATTACCATGTTTAAAACAAAAAAAAAGTGTTTTTGGGTTCACTGGCACTTTAAGGAGTTTTACATTTAGGAGTTTTTTCCAAAGGTAAAAATGGGTTGTTCCCTTTTTTTTTTTCCAGGGCATATCATCTCTTCCGAAGATAGTTAGACAAAAACAATTATCAGCCCTACCCTGGTGGTTGTTGACGTGGCGACGGTACTCTCTGAGCTGGGTGAACTTCCTGCCGCAGTGCTCGCAAATCCTCTCCAGGTTCTGCTTCACGCGGCCCTTCTTCCCGTGCGTCGCCTTCTTCACGTGCCTCCGGAACAGAGCCTTCTCGAAGAACTCCTTACCGCACACGTTACACCTGGGGACCACGGGACACACACTTAGTTACACACACTTAGTTACACACACTTAGTTACACACACTTAGTTACACCTGGGGACCGCGGGACACACACTTAGTTACACACACTTAGTTACACACACTTAGTTACACCTGGGGACCACGGGACACACACTTAGTTACACACACTTAGTTACACCTGGGGACCACGAGACACACACTTAGTTACACCTGGGGACCACGGGACACACACTTAGTTACACACACTTAGTTACACCTGGGGACCGCGGGACACACACTTAGTTACACACACTTGATTACACCTGGGGACCACGGGACACACACTTAGTTACACACACTTGGGTACACCTGGGGACCACGGGACACACACTTAGTTACACCTGGGGACCACGGGACACACACTTAGTTACACACACTTGGTTGCACTTGGGGACCACGGGA
The DNA here is from genome assembly GCA_027123675.1 of Molva macrophthalma. NCBI lineage: Eukaryota > Metazoa > Chordata > Actinopteri > Gadiformes > Lotidae > Molva > Molva macrophthalma. The sequence continues at coordinate 4,717,111 of JAOPJO010000017.1, read as the reverse complement.
CACACACTTAGTTACACACAATTAGTTACACCTGAGGACCACGGGACACACACTTAGTTACACCTGGGGACCACGGGACACACACTTAGTTACACCTGAGGACCACGGGACACACACTTAGTTACACACACTTGGTTGCACTTGGGGACCACGGGACACACACTAAGTTACATCCGGGGATCACGCTACACACACTAAGCTACACCTGGGGACCACGTTACACACACTTTGTGACACACACACATGGTACACCTAGGGACTTAAAAAAAAAAAAACACACACAATATAGGACGATACCTAATCCAGACATGGGGGCCGCGTACCTGTATGGCTCTGCCACGCTGTGGGACTTGACGTGGGAGTACCAGTCCTTCTTCCAGCTGTAGCACTTCCCACACACCTGGCACTGGAAGGGCTTCAGGCCCATGTGTTTGTTCATGTGCTGCTGCAGGTCCTTGGCCTCGAAGAAGCTCTTCTCACAGCTGGAGACCAGACACAGGTCACAGGTTATTAGGGGTGGAACGAAAAAAACCATACTTCAACATAGTGATTTAATTTGACCCATTATATCGATTCATAGCAAGTGTATCGCTTTTAGTAGCGTACACATGGTAAGTGGCAGGATTACATGTCAGGCTTCATTTGCGGGACCTAGTTGTCATGTCATTGTATTTATTACAATAAACTATTTAAAAAACAACCTAGCCTTAAAATATTGCAATACATCACATTACGAAAGAGTCACAATATATTGAATCGTGATGTGTATCGTATCGCCAGATTCTTGCCAATACCCACCCCTACACATTACATACCAGAGGACACACAAAGCAACGTTATATTATATATATTATATTATTATACCATACTCATATTTACAGAGAACACTCACAGGAGATGCGTAGGGACACTCAAGTATAGATGTATAGCTTCAATGGGGTTGCTATTTTATTTACCTTTCAGTAATGTTGTCGTTATTATTATTATTGCTAGCGAACATACGCGTATCATGCTGTGATATGAATCAGTCTGACTCATATTGAAAGCTGTATAAATGAAGGACTTAAATTAAGGACCACCAACTGCAAGGGACGGAGTTACGCCTCGTTTCCTGTCTCGTTACGGCAAAATTCTACCTAAGAAAACTAATTTGCGCGAGTCAATGAAGCATTCAGAAGGGGGTTTTGATATTGTATTTTGTCTATATTTGACAGTCTACATTTGGTGTTGATTAACCAGTTTACTACTGCTGGCCGGGTTTGCGTTAGCCAACCACACGCTTACAGATCCCCCCCTTCTGTCGAAACAAATACGAAGCGAGAGGAAAGTGAAACGCCCCTCTCTCCCTCAGCCTAACCTGTGTTCTGAACTGGGGTTCAGGTCGACCCCGGCCAACACGACAGGGGGACTGTACTCACTGTGTGCAGGCGAAGGCGCGTATTTCGGGCTTTGGCTGATGTTTCTTGGAGTGCTTGCTCAGGGCCGACGCCCGGTGGAAGGTGTCTCCACAGATGTTGCACAAGTACTTGGACTCCCCTGTCAGAGAGAGACACACACACACACACACACACACACACACATTAAGCTACTGCTAAACACACCGCAGGAATACACCAGCTGTGGGAGTTACAACACTACATCCTGGACAGTGCCATGACGTCTTACACGGCCTGCTGGAATAGCCAAGACATACCAGGTGTGTGTGTGTGTGTGTGTGTGTGTGTGTGTGTGTGTGTGTGTGTGTGTGTGTGTGTGTGTGTGTGTGTG
>JAOPJO010000017.1:4642927-4666817 GCA_027123675.1 Molva macrophthalma | reverse complement strand
AGAGAGAGAGAGAGAGAGAGAGAGAGAGAGAGAGAGAGAGAGAGAGAGAGAGAGAGAGAGAGAGAGAGAGACCACCACAGAGAAGAAAGTGTAAACAGAGCAGAGATCAGATGCTTCCCAGACCTACGGGGAAGAGCAGCGCCTGAGGGCCAATCAAAACACACGATCATGTTTGGGCCGGCCCCCTAGACCACAGCAGGGCTGTAGTCTGATGACCCCAAAGTTGCTGTGACTTTAAACCTCATTCTGACGAGAGGCAAAAAACCAAGAAAAGCCTATAACCCCTAAAAGGTTAAACATATAGAGGGTAGTTTGGATCCATATAAAATAACCAGGCAAAATTCAAGTGTGCTTGTTTTGTTCAAAACTAGGACTAAAGACTATGTTAGGTCGTTAAGGAGCAGGGTGGGGTCAGGCTTCTTGCTCAAGTATACCTACAGGTTAGGCTGTGAAAATTGGGGTTTGAACCCAGAACCTTTCGGCTGGGAGGCAAACGCTCTGCGGTGTTCAACTGCCAACTGAGAGGTACTGGGTTTGATCCCCACGATGCTCACAGTCTAACCTGCAAGCACCCTGGAGCAAGATAACCCCTGACCCGCTCCTTAATGACATGAATCTAAATTGGATAAATGTGTTTGCTAAATTACTAAGTTGTAAATAGTAATAGAAATGTAAATGCCTATTAAGCGTGTGTTACATAGAGATTAATACGTCCTAGATCTTGAGTAGACAGGTGAGGTGGGGTTCTCAGGTGATGTAGCGGGTAGGGGGGTACCTTGAGATAGTGCATGTGGCTTAATGATGCAACACGTGCACTCTGTGTACTGGGCGGTGTTGGCGGGACCGTGACCAGCCGTGGAGGGGAAGAAGAACTCCACTTCCTTAGAGAAACAAACATGAACAAAAACATACCCATTGTCATTTTCACCCCAAAATGATCAACAGACAAAATAGGTTAAGGAATTCTAGAGTTATCCCGGTCTACCGCAACGCAATTTCCAGTCTCTTACATCCCATTAGCTGTGTACACAGGAGAACACATGGAATTTATACAAAACTATTTTACAAAGCAATATCCCATACATGTAACGGAAACGGAAACCGACTGGGGGCGCGGTTACACAGAAGAAGAGATGTTACCCGTGCGGCCGCAGCGACGGAGTCCGACCCGTGTCCTGCATTCTGGACGCCATCGGTCCCGAAGCGTGCCCGCACGCTGTGCTGCGCCTCCTGTCGCGCCGTTGCAGAGTCGGTGGGCCCCAGCAGTCTGCGCCACGCCCCGATGGCCTCATCCCCCATCAGCTCCATGGCAACCACCGGCCCAGACGACATGAACTGCACCAGGTTACTGCACACACACACACAAACACATATACAAAAGACTCATTAGTTATTTATCACTACTGCCTACAGATAGACTGTGGGTAACCAGGGTCCAAACCCAGGACTTTTCGGGTGGGAATCAAACACCCTAAGCATTATCGAGGCCCAATGAATCAGTCACACAGGTTAGGAGGAGTTCTGACTAGCATCCGTTCATTTCGCCCTACAGTGTTGTTCAGGGGTCACATGATGCTGGTGTGTATGATATGTGAGAGAATGATGACATTGTCATATATGTAATGCACCCAGATCTCCTAGCCAGAGGTCTGGGTAGCTAGTGAAGTATGCAGAGACGGACCTGAAGAAGGGCTTGGACTGGTGCTCCATGTAGAAGTCTGCTGCCTGGTTCCTGTAGCGACAGAGGCAGAGGGTTAGTGAAGACGCCAGGGACCCCAGCTTTTACACCCACACTCATCGTTTTCCTCCGCTCTTTGCTATGTGCTCAGTAGCACAACATTAATATCACTAGTGCATTAGCGCCATTTTAAGATCGATGTAAGGTTCAAAATACATTCCGTCTTGAAATCGTAAATATTGGTGGAAATAACATTAAGCTTTACCTAATGATTCTTTCCATTTATTGCTGAATAATACCAATAGCTATTAGATAAGAGTTGTACTAGTATTGGAGTCAAAAACTTGTTTTGACTTAAGTGTCATTTATTGAAAACTTAAGTGAAACTTACTAAATGAGTGAAACATGTATAAGAAACTACAAGGTAACAGATGAGGTGCTTCACATTCAGTTCGACCGTACCATGTTAGAGTGGTCATTTTAGCCTTGGTCACGATCAAGTTGGCAGCGTGGAGTGTTTCCAGGATGTCTCCCAATCTGGACAGGGCATCAGGCTTCACCATGGCCAGGGTCCTACAGGGACCGAGGAGGAGCAGAGAGAGTTAGTGACTGACTCACCAACACAATACACAGAACAACAGAACAACAACAGATAAATCACCTGGCTGCACCATTGATCAACGGCAAATGTCGAACCCATGACATTTTCCTTCAAAACAATCATTATTTGAGTTACGATTATTGATTGACCAACGAGTGACCTAGCAACATCGCCCAAAGCCTGACCTCAATAGTGGACCTGAATTTCATTTTTCTATTATTTATTGTTGTTTTGTTACACCAAACAGAAATATGTTTTCATTTTTAGCTATAACAACACGGATGCCCATCACTAAAGCCATGCCGGAAGGGAGAGGAGATTAGCAGTTGAATCCAAAGGGAATGTAGAGGATGGGGATTAGAGTGGATTTGTGCGGGGCCAACGGGAGCATACCTCTCCTTCTTGCTGCCCAGTTTGTTTGCCGTGTACTGGTCTCCGTACTCCACCAGCTTGAGCTGCCGCGAGAACACGTTGACCAGGCTGCCCACGAACAGGTCCTGCTGCTGGAGACCTTCGTACCGCGTCCTCCGCAGGAAAACACGCTGGTTCTTCACATCAAACTACACACACAGACACACACACAGTTACACAAACACAAACACAGTTACACACACACACACACACAGTTACACACACACACACACACACAAAAACAGTTACACACACTCACATTCATAGATAAACACACGCACATATATTCAAATACACACGCTGACACACAGACAAAGCAATAATAACCCCTTTTTCCTGGCTGGTGAACAAGCTGTCGACCAACACAGTTTAGTCCAATATGTGTTGTAAGGTATTTGTCATTCCACTAGAGGGATCTATTTCTATATTATTTAGCTTTCATCCAAAGATACTTCCAGTGCATTCAGATACATGTCATTAAGGAGCAGGAAGGGGTTAGTCAGTACATAGACAGGTCATTATGGAGCAGGTAGGGGTTGGACAGTACAGATACAGGTCATTAAGGAGCAGGTAGGGGTTAGACAGTACAGAGACAGGTCATTAAGGAGCAGGTAGGGGTTAGACAGTACAGAGACAGGTCATTAAGGAGCAGGTATGGGTTAGAAAGTACAGAGACCGGTCATTAAGGAGCAGGTATGGGTTAGACAGTGCAAAGATTTGATTTCAACCTAGAAAAAGATCTCTTCTGTTTGGGTCTTTGACTCCCAGCTGAAAGGTTCTGGGTCGATCCTCAATGACCACACTACAGCCTGACCTGTAGGCAAGATGAGCATGATGGCCCTCACCACCTCTACCTGATCCTTAATGACCTGTACCTGAAATGAACTGCAAGTCACTTTAGATAAAAAAGCATTTGATGAAAGACTAAATGGTAAAACTGTTAACAGCCTCATAATGCCTACCATCTCAACAGAGCTGTCCTTGGGGTAGTAGAGGAGCTGGTAGCGACGCAGGAGGGTGGCACTCGGGTCATACCACTCAGCCAGGAAGGCATAGCGGTCCTCCTGGGAATAACATGGTCATGTGATCTCACACACCGACCGGACGGGGTTGTCTTTAGCTCTACTGTTAAATTTAGAATGCACTTTGTTGAGAATGTGCCATTGCTGTTGCAACATTTATGCACTAACACCACCCATGAATAATAAAAAACCCTTGCCTTTCTGATTCATATGGCTACTCAGCTCTCTGTCCAGCTGTTTTTTGTTTTTGCTTTTATAGAAAAAGGCGCCAGCCTAATTTGTAATTTGCTTTGGATAAAAGTGTCTGCTAAATGACTAAATGTAATTGCTAAAAATACAGACAGCAGTTAAGTTAACATATTCATATTCAGAATAATAACATACTCAGTCCGTAAACAAGTGTGTCTGCTTATCCAACATTGCAAAAAAAGCAAAGGAGAGAGATAGATAGATAGATAGATATACATATACACATACACACACACACACACACACAATATGCATGTGTATTTTTTTCAGTGGCCTAATTATTTGATAGGAGAAATTCCAATGCCAAGAGTGCTCCCTCTGGTGCATTCCACTATAGTCTACAGCTGACTCAATCATTGATATCTGAAATGTACATATAATGTATTCGTGCAATTAAGTTACACTACCCAAATATTTTTTGGGAATGGGTGCTTTCGATCTAGCCCCAAACAATGCCAGATTATACTCTCCTACCAAACATATCACCCAATCAGTTTTAGAGCATGTTGAGCTAATGTTTTCTTAACAGTTCCACAAACAAATTACACTTTTAGCCAAAAGCTAACATAATAACATTGGTTACAGTTTGTGAGTAAACCAACTCGTCACGCATTTCTTGACCCATGACTCAGTCACACGTTAGGACCAGTAAGGAGCGTACATGTTTAGTATGCTATCTAGTGAGGTAACGGTTGGCTAACGGCTATACACACTAATATCTAGCGTCACCGTTAAACGCAAATACTACTCACTTAAAATACGATGTACAGAACCGCAAAACTCAACATACCATTTGCTTTCAAAAGTCGTAAGAAATTGCGTTTTTAAAATCTCTTAAGTTTCGATGGGTTAGCTACATGGACGAGCTAGCAGCGCGTTCCAAACTTCACAACGTTTCCATAGAAACGCGGTTGGGTGAAAGGTTATTATGGTATGTTCAAAAGCAATCGGGTAGAAATCGGAGGGTGTAAATGGTGGCCACATAAATATTCATGCAACGGTTGCAAACATACAAATTCAAGATGAGATATTAACATATTTGGCTCTTTATAATATGGTTGATTGTACCAAGTTGAAGATGCAATAACGCTGAGCCACGCGCCATCTAGTGGCATACGAACATCTGGGCGGTAGACTTCCATAGCTCCGAGTGGTCATGAATGCAACCAACAGTACATCAATAAAGTGCTATCACTACTGTACGAGAAACTAACACATCCAATCTGGTACATGTGCAAATCGTGTGTGCGGCTACAGAAAAAAAACTAACGTGGTCATTCTTTCTACGCAGTTTGTTTAATGTGTTCAATGGAAAGCATAGCATCTACCCAGGGAGCTGGTCCTCTTATCTTGGATGGTGGGCTAGCAACGGAGCTAGAGGCTCAAGGTTTTGAGTTACAGGTAAGGAACAGGTACCTTAAAGTTCACCTGGTGGTCCACTTAGTTATTGCTAGTACTTGCTACTAACCCCCCTCGAATCTGGGTCAGCATAAAGTCTGTTTATATCTGTTTAGCCCCAATCTCGACTGCACAGACAAATGTATTCTACGTTTGAACTCATTGCCCCCTGTGCATGGTTAGATATCTTAAGAATAATCTTAATATCTTAACAGCAATAGAAACGCAGGGATAAATGGGATATGACTTACACGGCAACTATGGCTTGACTGGGTTGTGAATGACAACCTTTTACATATCTGTGACCATAGTTTATATTTATGTCCAAGTACAATTTTGAAGGGGGGTCATATCTGGTATTAGTTATAATTGGTTATACACCTGTCATGACTATGTTAAATCCTACTTATAGGGGGATCCATTGTGGAGTTCCAGACTCTTGCATACTAACCCACAGGCTATACGAGATGCCCATTACAGGTAGGCCTGTACCACAGTACTACACACATTTACACAAACATGTATATTGAGAAGTATTTCACAAATTATTTCATGTGATATTGCTGTAGGTTTCTTGTCAGCGGAGCGGATGTGGTTTCCACGGCGACCTACCAGGCCAGCATCAATGGCTTTATGAAGCACCTGGACATGAGCTCAGAGTCGGCCCATGAGCTGATGAAGTCAGGAGTTCACCTGGCCCAAGAAGCCGTCCAGCAGTTTGTCACCAGCAACAATGATACAGGTGTCTTGCTCATTCATGCACTACACTGGGAGCAGGTAGGGGTTAGGGGGGATATTGCTCAATGATACCGAAGATGCCTCCTAACCCCTACTTGCTCCTTAATGCCCTGTATCTGACTTCACTGTAAGTCACTTTGGATTAAAGCACCAGCTATCACATAGCTAAGTATAGACAGGTTGATTACACTGGTGAAAGTAGAAGTAGTTTCGGTACGTGGACAAGAGGCGATCTTAAATAAGGTATTATCACGTTATTCAAGTGTAAAATACATTTGATGACTTCATTTCCCTTGTCCCGGGCCCAGAGCGGGGGCGACCCCTGGTGGCGGGGTCCGTCGGTGCGTTCGGGGCGTTTCTACTGGACGGCTCGGAATACTCCGGAGCTTACGCCGAGAAGATGAGTATAGAGGTCAGTGAGTTGTAAGGAACTCTGAATAATGACAAATTGATTTTATCAATAGAGAAGAGCGAAATAAATGAATGAGTGTTACGCCAAGAGAAATCAACTGCATTCACCGAAGTGACCATTTGATGAGTGATACAAATGGAGTAAACAAATGATTGCATGAATCTAAGATCACAGGAGTGTACCTCCTCCCCATACCTTATAAATATAATCTAAATGTATTGATCAGTGGGTGATGGTGGTGGTTGGGGGGGCCCCCAGGAGCTCAAAGCTTGGCACCGGCCTCAGATCGACTGCCTTGTGTCCGCGGGGGCCGACCTGGTTGCTATGGAGACCATCCCCAGTGTGAAGGAGGCGTCGGCCTTGATGGAGCTCCTCCGAGAGTTCCCCAGCTGTAGGGCCTGGCTGTCCTTCTCCTGTAAGGTAGGAGCTCATTCTATACAGTAACACATGATTTACCCCATTTATATGTGGAAAAAGGATTTTGCAACCCCAACTCCTCACATCTTTGTGCATCTGCTTTCCGGCACATCATATCGTTTTAAACCCAATCGACACCTGCCCGCAAAATATCAATGTCCCAGTGAACGTAGGTGCAACGCACCGCACAAGGAAGGAAATTCTGTATCTCAAGTGATTAATAGTAGTTGTTCGCATGGCTACAAATGATTAGAAAGTCAGTACATCCTCAAATATCTATACCACATGTCAGCGATCTGGCGTGATATATGCGTGATATATGCGATCCCCATATGCGATCCCACACGGACACCAGGGTGACCAAACCTTCCTCCTCAGGATGGGAGGTCATTGTGTGACGGTAGTCCGTTCCTGGAGGCGGTGCGGATGGCTCAGAGGTCCAGCCAGCTGGTGGCTGTAGGGGTGAACTGCTGTTCCCCGGCGCTGGTCCTGCCCCTGCTGGAGACCGTCAGCCAGCTGAGGAGCCCAGCCCTGCCCTGGGTGGTCTACCCCAACAGTGGAGAGGAGTGGGATAGACTCAGCGGGTCAGTATTAATACTACTGCTAGTAGTACTTCTAGTACACACAGGGTCCATTTTAATACCACTGCAGAGTGCTACTACACACACTGAGGGAGTTTTAGTACTACAACTACTACACACAGTGGATCAGCTTTAAAGGAATAACCCAACTTTTGGGAGAATGTTTATTTTTGGACTTACCCATAGTCAGACGAGTCAGGACGACAGTACCGTTTTAGCCCAGTGCTCTACCAAATTCTTGATTAGCATCTGTTAAGTAAGCGATTGACTGACTTGACCGATTGACTTGTTTGTTTATGAACAGTCAATGTAAATGTGAATCTTTTTAGATTTTAGTTTCCGTGCGACTGCAAAGTTTACACCAGAGTGTTATTTATAGTACATTTCTTATTTTTTTTATGAAGCCTCCAAATGCAGCTATAAAACAATCAGTCATTTTTGGGTTTTGAGGTTCATTGTAATCTGATTGTCATTAACAAAAAAAAACCACTAGCCATCTATACCCCCCCTCCAGCCCCCGACACATCCAACTATTGTAGAGCTGCAATAGTTGCAAAACGCATGACAGCGCTTTCTGTAATCAGTATTATCCGACAAATTTGTGTTGGAAGAAATATGCAATCATAAGTGTAACCATTTAAGATATTCTTACGGTTGTGTGGCATTATGTTTACATTCTCAGGTGGAAGGCCTCAGGGACAAAGGTGTCATCCATAGCAGAACTGAGCCAGGAATGGATAAAACTAGGAGCCACGATGATCGGTATGGACAAACGATGCTCATCTGAACATTCCTGGGTGTGGCTGTGATAGTGTTATGACCCGATGCCATAACATGCATTTATTAACTTGACGTATTTTCTACTGGTTTCTTGTTGTCTCTTCCACCACTAGGGGGCTGCTGCCGCGTGGGTCCCAATCACATCACGGAGCTACGGAAACGTCTACTAATCAAATTTCAGTCAGTCTGATTTTATTTGGTTATATTTAGTTTATTTAGGTGGTCTCATCGTTAACATAGGTGGCCGCCGAGGGTGCCACGTTGACGGGGCACCAAAATGCCCCCCCCCCCCCCAAAAAAAACAACAACATCCACACATCCAAAAATCGAAATAATCATCCCAACCGTCCACCAGAAGATTAATGCATTCAACTGTTCTCTCCTTTCCTCAATAAGCACTCTGTTCACACGCTGCACTCACCATTAAGCAGTAGTCATTAAACGATAACTTTGGGGTTTTCCAACCTGGGCCCCATTTTCACATCATTGGGCCTAAGGGACTAATGCGGACAACAATTTTTGAAATTGGTCTAGTATCGAGCGAGGACGCTGCAGCTGTAATCAGTGAAACAGGCTGCAATGTAATCTTTGGGGCAATTACACTCCATCAATGTACATCCTCAAGAAGTGCTTGTTTTTGCCACTGAGGCTCAGATTGTTATTATAAGTGTCTGACAGCATCATTGGAATGGATCCCTACAGAGAAATACAACTTTTTTCTTTGCCTTTCACTTGATCCAGTCTGTTTGTTATTGTGTAATCAAGTTGATGCAGGAAAAGAACGGTGGAAACGTGAGTGAGAGGTGGAGTGAGGACTGCCAGCATGAGTTTGTTGTGTTAGTGTTCTCTAAAAGATTTTTGTGAAGGAGGGTTAAGTTTTCCTGCAACTACTCAACTCTTCAGAAAGTGAGATTTCAAGGCGAGACTTCTCCTTGAGTGACACTTGGTTAGACACAACAAACAGACCGATCAAGTGTAAGGTAAATAAAAATAAAAAAAGGTCCAATGGGGGACAGCGGGAGGGGAGGGACTTAAGCTCTTAGCAAAATGTGACAAATACTGATATCACATATCAGTTCAGCACCAAGCACAAACAGGTCATCAGCAATTTCCCAGATACAGCAATTCAACACCAAAATTACATTAAACGTCCAAAGAAAAGTTTAAGAATAGCTACTCAATATAATCAATATATTCCCAGATCTTACAAGCGTCTTTTAAAAAGAAATGTTTGATATCCATCGTGTCATTTGACCAGCTGGCTTTGTTGTTATGGTTACAGGTGACGATGGAGCCACTCGTCACGTAGAGGTGTTACATTGGTACATTCGTACATCCTCTGAGCAGATTCCATTGGTGCATGTGAAGGTGGAGTTTAACAAGGAGCCCTGGGTGCTACAGCTCCTAGCCACTTTATAGGATTCAGGAGTGTGAGATCATCACACCACCTTCAGAACAACAGCTGATACCTGATCTGGAACAAGAAGATGTTTACAATTAGCAAAAAAACTGCTTGTATAAATCTAATGTCTGTACTCTGTTTAAGTGATAATACCTTGAACTGTGACGTTGTATTGAGGGACAATTTCTTCTTTATTTGATTGTTTTATTGCTTGATACTGTCCACCTTGATACAGTCCACCGAAAAAACTTCTGTCGAAAAAAAATAGGACGTAGTCTCCATTGGGTGTCAGTATATTGATATTCATTAATAAATTCTGTCCATTCAGCAAAAATAGAAGTTGTTGTGGACCCTGAAAAAATATTAACTGTTATACTATTATACTGTAGCAACCCTAATTTTAGCTGCACAAGCACCACACAGACTGTTTAGATGGAACTTCTTTATTCACTCTGTAACACAGATTACTGTAGGCTGTGCACAATGCCATCAGTTTAATTTAGTCATTAAAAGTAGGTCAATTGGTCACTTCATTCGCTGAACAAATGTCAAATCCTGCAGAACAACAAATTTGTAGGCGGTTACTGGCTTAAGAAAAATGACTTGAATTGATTGACGATTATACATTTTGCTAGTTTTAAGTGAAACGCTTATTTTCTGTCATTGGGCACAGTCTGATTAAAGAACTGAAATAATCCGATATCCGAGTCAAAGGTTTCTATTAATGTTTATTGTTTTCCTAAAGAACTACGTCCAAAACACTGAAGAGATGTTGAACACGGGGGTTGGGGTTATCAAATATGAAGGGAATATGTTTTAATCAGAAAATAAGAATAGGACAACTACACTACACTATCAGCGAGGGTTTTTCATGTTCACCGATGCACTGTTCATTACACTTCAGAACAAATAGAATAAATAAACAATCAGCATTCATTCAATTTAAACCGCATAGCATGTCACCAGGTATCACACTTTATTTACTGTAGAGCGCTCTGTTGCACTATAGTCACTTTTGGTTGCTCAGATTGTCACAATTAGACGTACTGTTTATTCAAAGAACCATAGAATCATTTGACCTAAAAAGTTGGGGATTTTAACGCTTCTACCCCGACATCTGGCGTCCTTCAGGTTCCCACGTGAAGGGGTCAAAGTTGAAATCAAGCTTAGAGTTTAGTAAGATAGCTCATAGTTATGCTCTAAACCTCGTTTGTTGTTACTAATTAAACCTCAAATCCGGAAGAGTCGAGACGGAACAGGAACGTTGCGATCGTGGCGTAGCAGTTGTACTTTGATGTCTCTGCCAGGGTTTCAATAATTATCTCTCATCGCGTGGCATGTCGAGTTGCTTACACACCTCAGTCTGTCAGGTCCTCCTCAAGGTCGCACCCTGCTGGGTTCCTCCTCCTGTTCTCCGTCATGTTGGACAACCGCTTCCAGGAAGTGTCCTTCTGACTTCCTGTGCTCTGTGAGCGTCCGAGGCGGGCCAGGCGCTTGGCGGAGGTCTTGTCCTCTCCGCCGCTGCCGCTACCCTCGGGCGCGGGACAGTGAGCGAGCTCGGGTTCCCGCTGGTGGAAGTCGTGGCGCAGGTTCTCCAGGTTGAGGGCCCAGGGTCCCAGCTTCTGCCAGTTCACCTTCTGGAAGGCCATGATGCAGTGGAGGTTACCACCCACCTGGGACCAAAAGGACCAGTCAGATCGGATCAGCAAGAACACAGTTACAACATTGCAGGCAGTGTTCAATACAGCAGTTAAGGATTAAAAACTAGCAAGTGGGTGAAGGGCTACTACTTAGGGATAGGGCTAAGAGCCAGCTGGTTGGCTAGGGCTAGGACTAAGAGCTAACTGCTAGGCTAAGGGTGAGGAATAAGAGGTAGCTGGTGGGCTAATGCCTAGGATTAGCTGGAGGCTAAGGGTTAGGACTAAGAGATAGCTGGTGGGCTAAGGGCAAGGACTAAGAGCTAGCTGGCGGGCTAAGAGCTAGCTGGTAGGCTAAGGACTAGGACTAAGCTAGCCGGTGAGCTAAGAATAAAGGACTAACACTAAGGACAATAACCAATAGCTAGCAGGTGTACTAAAGGCAAGCAGATGGGCTAAGGGCTAGTACTAAGGGCTAGTGAGTGTTGTCCTGGTGCAGGCCTAAGAGGACTAACTATACAACTGTACTTGAGTTGGAAGCAAACAATGCCATAACCAGCAGAGAAAGTGAGCAGGAAACCTTCTTGGTCTTGCGGTACTGAATCCCCCTCTCTGTGTGGCGGATGTCCAGGTACTCTGGGTTCTGTGTGTTTAGGTCCGTCACGATATCGACCCACCTTGGTAAGGGAGGACTTTTTAAATCAGCAGTGCATTGCTATGACCAACATGATATGTTTAGTTTGAACACTGGTTTATTCTTTACAGTGAATAGTTTGATCACCGGCTTACTTTATGCAGTCAACAGTTTAAAGTGTCTTACTTTTTTACAGTGAATGGTTTAGGATGTCTTTGCTCTAACGGTCAACAGCTTAGAGTGTCTAACCTTTACAGTGACTAGTTCAAAGTGTCTTACCTTTTACATTGAACGGTTTTAATTGGCTTACTTTTTACAGTGAATTGCCGGGTGTTTCCGGCTCGGCTCTCCGATGAGAATCCAATGTTCTGTGTCATTGGCTGGCAGAGCACCCCTGGGAACCGACAGGAACAAGGGCTCGGTCAAATATGGGTGGTCTGCATGAGACCACAGAGGAAGCATAAGAAGACGGGATGGGAAGCAGAGGCACAGCTACCTGTATGCCTTGGAAGCCTTCAGGGGCGTGGCCTCGAAGCCCACGGGACAGAAGTAGTGGTTCTGGCAGTGGTAGATGTACGCCATGGACGCGTCTTTCAACCCCTGGGTCAACTTCTGCAACGCCCCTTCCGCTGGGAAAACAAAAGCATTGCTAAAGCTGCGTTCTATTCTTAATAGATAATGGATTATTACCTGACCTTTGAGATGAAGATGAATCAAACAACAACAAACTACATCTATGCCCATCAAGTACAGTACAGTACTTGTTACATGTGTTACAGTGGATACAGGTCGTCAATAACAATGGGCAATGATGTATTGTTTCAATAATGGAGCATATTCTGTTAACAATGTCCACCACAGTTGTCTGTAATGCCCTATTTTTGGGCTACTATTCATATTGTGTATATATTTTCCATATTTATAAAAAAAACTTTCTACTTTCTGTTGTGACACCCGGATTTCCTCTCTGGGATTAATAAATGACTACCAGTATGTTGATTTACAGGGAGAGTTAGGGTGGGACTAAATATATGTATATAATCACTCGTCCAATCAGGGGGGAGCACTGTAATCATGGGAGGAACTCAAGACACACAACAATCTCAGTAGTTACCAGAGCAACAATAAGAGTGCAGGTTAATGAAATTGAATATTACTAAATGTACTCTTAAATACAAACTAGTTTTAAAGAGCATGAATGTGTCTCACCAGTTTCCCCTGCAGTCTTGTGCTTTCCGTGGGGTTTGTACAGAATGTAGGAGCAACCTCGAACTCTGAAGTTTTCATTGATTTGCCGGAACCATCTGGAAGTTATGAGAGAAATACGAATGATGCCATTGTAGCCTCCAGGGATCTCACTGGTCAAAGTTAAGGAGCAACCCTGAATTGACCTCACCTAATGAGGGTGAATTAAATGACCTCACCTCATGAGGGTGAATTAAATGACCTCACCTCATGAGCGTGGCGTTTCCGGTGAACGGTCCAAACTTGATGTCTTCAAACGGTGGCTGGAAGCCCAGGATGTGGAGTGCATCCTCCTGGGAGAGGGGAGGAAGGCTGGAGACACACACACACACAGTTAACTCTCATCCACCATAAATCACCTTCTATATTAACTCGCATCACATAACTCGCATCCAATTTAAACCACATTCCAATACAACACAATCCACTGGTACTGTAATTTATCTTAAGGTACCACAATACCACTTTTACACAAAAGACTCGTTATTTTTAAAGTAATCATAGATCATCTGATCAAATAAACAGTTTCTACCCCCAGGCCATAAGGCTTCTCAACCAGCAGCATTAACATCTTGACCCCATGTACAGTCAAAGATAAGTACATGTTGTTAATATTTTAATGATGCTGGTTCCATCATCATTCTACATTTCATTACATTTCAGGGATTAATGGTCCCCCACTGGTCTAAATGAATTTGTAATTTGTGAGTAATTGGGTCATATGTGAGTCATTTGTTTTTTTACCTACTACGTGGGTGACGCGTGCCTTGTCCTAAGCATTTCAGTGCCCAGAACTACCCTGTGTTTTACAGTGCATTTGATAAATACAAATCTTGAATCTCTTGGTGAAGGGCTGACAGTAAGTCCGTATGACAACATACGGGACAGGACATGTCTGCTACAGGACGGCTGACAGGTGCATTCTCTGATCCATCTCTGTGATGTAGGAACGAAGCCAGTCTGTGTTTCAACATCAACAAGGGACAGGAAGTGAGTGGCATACCTTCCAACAGGTGCATTGTCTGATCCATCTCTAGGATGTAGGAATGAAGCCAGTCTGTGTCTGTATCAACAAGAGACAGGAAGTGAGTGGCATACCTTCCCGCCCCCAGCGTGCTGTACAGGAAGTTCCAGCAGGAGATCAGCGAGGAGATCCCACACGACGTCTTGTACTGCGGCCGGCTGATACAGTACCTGAAGATATAATAACAACATAACCAATAATACATTACCTGAATATATAATAACATAACCAATAATACAATACCTTAAGATATAGTAATAACATAACCAATAATACATTACCTGAATATATAATAAGAACATAACCAATAATACAATACCTGAAGATATAATAATAACTTAAAAAATAAAATACCTGAAGATATAATAATAAGATAACAAATAAAACAATACCTGAAGATTTAATAACAATGACAAAAGACAATAAAATACCTGAAGATATAATAACAATAAGATAACAAATAAAACAAAAAATAATAACCAAGCCAAAATAAAATAATTTTCAAGACATTTTGTTACGAAAAGGAAAGAATATAATATTTTTTCACTTATCAGCAAATCTATGTGATGATGAAAATGTCAGATTAATAATACTGCACTTGTGCTGAGAAATGGATGGATGAATTCATATTGTGTACTTGTGCTGTCTGAAAAAGGGATGGATGAATTCATAATAGTGAACTTGTGCTGTCTGAAAAAGGGATGGATGAATTCATACTAGGGAACTTGTGCTGTCTGAGAAAGGGATGGATGAATTCATATCGTGAACTTGTGCTGTCTAACAGAGGGATGGATGCCTTCATAATAGTGAACTTGTGCTGTCTGAGAAAGGGAGGGTGCGGTTACCATCTCCGGAGGTCCAGCACCTTCCTCTGTCGGAGCTCCTCCTGGGCCGTGTGCAGAGGAGTGTCCTGGAGGTTCCGGCTCTTCGTCTTCTTGGAGCCCGCTTTCTTGGGGTTGCCTGAGGACACACCAAGGAGAGGCTGTTGTTTGGTGAGGCAGGACAGAAGGATTTCATAATCATCATAAACATCTGGCAAATCTTGGCTGTGGCTTAACAAAAAAATAAGTGACATTCCTTCCTCTAGTATTCAAATCAGTGTAATAAAGGGCAATAAAAAGTGATTGCGTGAACACCAAACGTCTGCCGCAAGGGCATGTCCACAGGGGGGCCGGGGTTGGCACGAACCCCTACCAAAGTTTTGCTGGCCAAAATGTACTTATTTTATTTACATGCCAGAATTGGTGCAACCAAATTCTGGGATGCAAATGAAATGTAAATTTTGGTATACATTCCCTGCACAGTTCTGCAAAGACCGGGTGTCATCTGTACCACTCCTGGGCCACCTCTCATAGACTAGTCTAGACACGCCACTGGCCTGCTGTATCAACTTACCTGATCTAAAGTATTAAAATGACTCACTTGTTTTACTCTTTCTGGTGAGGACTGCATCAAAGTCTGTGGTGTCGATCTCCCAGGCGAGGATGGGCTTGGTGTGGGCGGACATCTCCTCCATATCGTAGTCCCCATCCGACGCCACGCTGGTCACCTCTACCTGGCTGAGCTCCAGCAAAGGCTTCACAATAAGAGCCCCCTCTTCCTGTATCTTGGGCACTGCGTCTCTGCTGTTGGTGTCCGGTTGGGGGCAGTACACGGCCGTGGCCTGGTTTAGGAGGGCGTACTCGGAGCACACCGTGTAGAACGTCTCCTGGGAGTGCGTGACGGGGCAGGTCCACTGGATGTGGAGTTCGGCGCTGGATGCCCGACGTGGTTTGGGGGTTTCCTGAGATGAGAGAGAGCTGAACACGGCGCCGCGGTCATCTTCTTGCTCGCTGGGCCTCTGTGGCGGCGGCCCGCCAGCCAGAGAACAACAGTTTGCTTCTTGACCTTCTGAAGGATTCGGCATCGAACCTTGGGCTGCTTGGACGGGGCCTGAGAGGGCGGAGAGTGAAGCGTTGGAGCCAGGCAGCGGTGGTGGAGTCCAACTGGGATGATTATTTAATCTGAGGACTAGAGGGATGGTTTTCTTAGTTACAGAGATGATGAAGTTGACGTACTGGACCTCAACATTTGACTTCAAAGATGGTCTAGCCAGCCATGCCCTCTAGTCAAATGTTGAGGAAAACATTGACTCAAACGTTTATGTTGTAGGTTTGAAGAGCCAGTGAACCCACTGTTTCAGCTGTAATTCGAACACTATGACATTAAAAAAAAAAAAAAAAAAGAGTTTGAAAAAAAAAAGAGTTTAAGGTAGGAGGGGGGGGTGGTTACGAACCACGCCAACGTTGATACTATTTTATTACCGTCGTTGTGTATGAGTGCCACACACCGTAGCGATATAGCACAGGCAGTGTGCGAAATAAACCTCAACTGCAAAACATTGGAGGGGTTCTGGAGAAATCTTTAAAGACTGTAGGACCAGGGACTTAGGTCCGGTCTGGGTCAAAAAGTCCAATACCCGGTTGTCAACAGTGATATTTGACCTATAATTATTTATGGTTTGGATAAGGATTACAAGTTATAAAACCTTTGAAAATAGGTGTAAGTAGTCACGTCTTCAGTGCGTAGTGGCGACCCCGAACGGGCCCCAAGCAAATGTGCCCCTCAAATCTCACTCCAAGGTTTTCTGAAAACTTGGCAGCCCGGCTGGTTACACCCAATAGAAGACGAGGAAGTTCCATTTCCATGTCTCTCAATGGCATAATCACATAACCGATTGCAGCCACAATGTACTTTCACGTCAACATGGTTTCTACAATGTGAAGCAAAACAAGGCTTTCTCGAAGCCTAGACTTTATTACAGCGCTGTGGCAGGGACCCCCGGTGTGAGCTCGTGAGTGAAGCCGTTGACGGCGCTCCTGTGTGCTGCGCCACTACCATTCAGTTCTTCTTTTGAATTTCTGGCAAAGGCAGCCTGTATTCATTTTTTTTTAACTTAGGTTGTCGTTTTGGCTCAATTTATTTGTCTAATTAATTAATTAGACCAATTATTTGTTTGTATTGCTTTTCACAAATAAACTAATTTATTTGTGAAAAGTAAAAGTTACCGTTTATTAAGTTGCATGGGTTCGAGTTGTCAAACTGAATGACTTTTGGAAATAAGGATGTGATTGAAGAGGGAATTATATACACCCAGTTCCCCATTAACTGAATATGCACTTATCCTCCTCCGGATTCACAGTAGATTACAACGTAAATCATTTACATCTTAAACATTACAGTTATAGCAGATGTAGAGCACTGAGGTACTCTTGGATTGAAATCCACCTGTCACCTTATTAATTAAACTGATATAAAACAGACATAATAAACCACATGTGCTTATATGAGATGAGCCATGTATAATCAAAGAAAACAATTCCCCATACCACATATATGGGTTAACATAAAGATGTGACATGCATGAGCACAATGACAATCACTTCTACTCAGACAATAAGATATGCAAACAATACCACTGTATGCAATTGTGGAATACATTCATAAAGCAGGCAGTGTTTGACTCTGACTGTAGTATTAACTAGTTAACTTTAACATATAAGTCAGTATAAGTAACCGGGGTTCATCTCAGGGCAGATGGTGTAAATGAGTGACACGTGAAAGTCCCTCGGAATGTAGACCTTTGTTGGCATTTCCTTTACATGGGCCAGATAATGGCTTCCTTTAACCATATGGTAAATACATTCATACGATAGGCAATGTTTAACTTGACTGTGACAATACTTAGTTAGCCTTAACATATAAGTAAATTGAGAAAAGGAATGAGGTTAGCTGGATAAAGAGAGATTACAGCTTCATGGTCACCGGTCATCCTGGGGCAAGCTCTAATTTAAACATGAGATGAATGAAGGGACTCTTTTCCGAGGGCTGTCAGGAGGTGTAATGAGTGACACAATGAGTGACAGTGGCTTTCCCTCGGAATGTGGTCTTTCGTTGTCTCTGCTTTTTTCCTGATTTCAGTCATATAGGCAAGATAATGCTTATACTGCCTTTAAACCTCAGTAAATTTCTCCCATTCACTGGCTCTTAAACATTTGTTTCAGTAAGTATTCTATAGTACATCCTACTATTCTATAAAGGTATATAATACGGAGCATACAAAACGTTGTGTTCAGAACGTGTGGTCACAAACGTAGCTACCAGCACCTGTGCAAAACCCACCTGACTCTATCCCACAAGCATGTACACATTTCTCATGTTTGTGTTTCACATTACTATCGACAGCAACCGTCCAGCCATCATAAACAACTACAAATGGAGCCTATATTTTAACACGCTGTGATGGCTCTGGGGTCTGTCCATCACATCAGCTGTTTGTAGTGGTCACCAAATACGCACCACTATAGCAGCTCTGGAGACGTTTTAAACCTTTTTTAAATGTTACGAGGCAATAATCATGGGTACAAAATATATGCAATCTACTCACGCATCCAATAATAAGATAGTGTTGACCATTTATAAACAAATAAAACACCAAATCCTTACCCGTCTTCACTTCCGCATCAGCGAGATAATGTGGACGGACTGTACCACTCTGTAGACGGGGTAATTCTGTAAAAACGACACCTTAATTCAGGCTTAGTTACAAAAAAAAGTAGAAGACAAGACACAGATCATTGTAGTATATTTAACTGTTATCTTCTCCACATTGTATTGCTTTGACGAAATGCAAATACGAGTTTTTATTTTTGGAAGGATAACCCCGGGTTGATGGCGTTTTGGACCTTCCAACCCAATGAAAGATTAGTCAGCGCTTAAATCTCAGGTCCAATCTTTACTTGGTTGGAGGTAGGAAACTTGTTTAGAGCTTTTATTGTGCATTTCCCAATATCTAATCCTTAATAACCTTCCTAGTGGAAACTAACAGGCTTGTTGAGAAAGGTGTTAACAATTATTACAAGACTACAAATGTGATCGTAACCTCTAAAAAGGTAACTGAACTCTAACAAGATGTTAGAGATCATACCCATTTAAACCAAATGCCTATTAATAATTAAATTAGCATTTAATGAGAAATATTAAACACATAAATAGATACCCAAGTCTGCGCCATGAGATTCTCCTGTTTTTTAAATAATTCATTCGTGAAGCAATCAACTTGAGTTAGTTTGACTATTAACTAAACAGCTTAATATAAACTTTTTATTTATTTATATACTTTATCCACGCCATATTCAACAACGGTTTCACTTAGAAAACGAATAAGTTATGGCTCTAATATTTAGGTGTCTGTGTTTTGGTTATATAACTATATTATATAGTACCATGGTTAGGTTGCACCAGACACCTGTTTACACACTAACGTTATGTGGTATAATTGATAGCCTAGTCTAGTAGGGGGGCAACACGTTGAATGGTTAACTTACAAATTCACATTCATTGATGAGTTTAACAGGTCTAACACGTTAATTATCCACTCTGCTGCCCATAGCGCAAACACCGTGTTCCCCATTACGAGCAAAACCATTTAAAGTCGTTTCTTCTTACTTCTTACTGAATAGAGAAACATGGCGAAGAAATTGGTGATCATCGACACGGACTGTGGCATCGACGACGCCCAGGCCATCATGATGGCCCTGGTCGCCCCCAACGTCGATGTCCTCGGTATTACCTGCTGTTTTGGGAACACGTCCCTGGAAAATGTGTGCCAGAATGTGTTGAGGGTGCTGGCCGTCTGTAAACGTGAGGAGGTAAGTACTATAGGTCAAATAGAAAACGACCCTCTATGTGTAAATATGATGCCTATGTGAAAAATACACCTGGGAGATAAAGAAATGATTGATTCAAATATTATCTCCAAATGTAAAAAAAATAAAAGAATTGAAAGATTGAAGGTAATTTAGAAATTTCCTCCAGATTGCTTTTGTGTCTTTTTTCTGTACAATGGAACAGACATAAAACAGGTTTTATGTGTGGTTATCAACAACACACCAAGACCCCTGTAATGAACACGAGAATTAAGTAACATCGTTGACATATTCACCCAGATCCCGGTGTTCAAGGGCTTGGGCAGCCCTCTCATCGGGGCCACAGAACTGCCTAACGATCACTTCGGCAGCGACGGCCTTGGGGACATCCTTGAAGACCGCGACCCGGACTGGAGGGAGAAGATCCAGAAAGAGCACGCTGTCAACGCCATGATCAGACTTGCGTTGGCAAACCCGAACCAGGTGGGAGAGGTCACCCTGGGTGTGCCGTTCAACTTGTGCTTTGTCGCCGTCTTGTCCTGGGATCGTGATCCAGAACTGGGTTTTTGTTTGTGCCGCAGGTGTCTCTAGTGGCCCTCGGCCCTCTCTCAAACCTGGCCCTCGCGGTGAGGCTGGACCCGGGCTTCCCCGACCGCCTCAAAGACCTCTTCATCATGGGGGGGAACATGGAAGGTGAGTTCAAACATGACATCACATTCAGCCTTGTACGATTTACATTTACATCTTATCATTTAGCTACGGAGGAAAACGTTGGACACATTTATCCAAAGTGATTGACAAGTGAGTCTGAAAACATTCAAACATAGCATCAAAGATTGGAGTCGCAAAAAAAACCCCACAGAACATGTTTCTTTGACAGGGAAGGGTAACGTGACATTATGCGGGGAGTTCAACTTTGTGACCGACCCGGAGTCGGCCTATGTTGTTCTGGAGGAGTTCCGCTGCCCAACACACGTTGCCACCTGGGAATACTGCTGCAGAAACAAACTCACCTTGGTCAGTAGCCCCTCCTGTATACAACCCTCACCCCATCACACAGACGTGAGGTTGAACCCAGGACCTTTCAGGTTGACCCAGAACCTTTCAGCTGGGAGTCAAACACCCATTAGACTATCCTGCCGTTTGTGCACATTATAAACGATGTGATCCACAGCGAGGAACTAATTTGTGTGAAGAAGAGTGAGGGGGGATTTTAAGTATTTCTACAGTGGCCAGTCTACACAGTGTTGATTTGTAACGTATATAGACACTTTTTTACAGTTGACTAGTGCTGACCAAGTTTGTGTTAGCTGTTACTAGACAATTACACACTTACAGATACCCGCCTCAAGCAACGATTTGTCGTAACAAATATGGAACCAAAGAAAGTGAAACGCCCCGTTCTCCCAGATTAGAGCTCGTTTGCCATCAGACATTAGATTATTGATCTAAAGTCTGATTTGTCCTTTCCTCACTAACCTCTCCTATCCTCGGGGTGTTGTCGTGTGTCCAACACGTCCAGGAGTTCTTCCAGGAGCTGCTGAACCAGGACTCCCCGGCCGCTCGCTTCATGAAGCTGCTGACCTCCAAGTGCTGGGCGTACTCGCCGACGGCCATGAAGAGCAAGCGCGACGTGTACTTCGGCCCGGGCTTTGTGTCCTATGACTCCTACGCCATGGCTGCCTGCATCGACGGCACCGTGGTAACCAAGAGCATCGAGTGTGGCGTCCAGGTGGAGCTGCAGGGCAGCATGTGTCGCGGGATGATGGCACTCGACCCCACGGACCAGCTGAAGAAGTCTCACCGCGTCGTCGTTATGACTGAGTGCGATCTGGAGAAATTTAGAAAGCTGCTCGCCGACTCACTCCAACAGCCCTGACACGAATGAGCATTCCATCTTGTTCTCGCTTGGTGCCTTACAGAACTGTTGAGTTCTGTAAGTTCTGTTTTTTAAATGATGCAATACCGTAACCATCAACACCACACGGAGCAAACTGGTTATGTT
This sequence comes from Molva macrophthalma, assembly GCA_027123675.1. Taxonomy (NCBI): domain Eukaryota; kingdom Metazoa; phylum Chordata; class Actinopteri; order Gadiformes; family Lotidae; genus Molva; species Molva macrophthalma. The sequence continues at coordinate 4,644,896 of JAOPJO010000017.1, read as the reverse complement.
ATGAAGTGCATATTTTATTGAAATATGCACGACAAATTGCAATTCCTGTTCCTCAATTTGAGTTGATCGTTTTTTTAAAGGGAATCAAACTTTGTTGGTGAAGAAACTCAATGAAGATATATTTCAGTGAATAAATATAACTGCTGCTGAAACCCTATTAAAAATGAATATTTGAAACCTTGTACATTTTATTAAAATCTATAAAAAATAGATTTGCTAATTTCTGTGTTATAGAGATATCTGGATTGTCAGAGCGATTCATAAATATTTTATGGTGGTTAAACTTCACTGTAGATCACTGAAGGACAAGAGTTTCATTTAAAGACATAAATTATGAGAACAAGAGGTCTAGCAGACTAAAATCACATTCCCATGTTTCTTTTAGAGATGAAGCCGGCCGTTAAACATGCCTTTCATGTCCTTAATAGAAAGAGTTCTAGGCAACCAGAACACCTCACAGTGTGTGACCTCACTTTGAAGGAACCTCACTTTATAAGGCTCTTACTGGGGACCTAATTGACCTAAATACCTCAAGGTGTGGGGAATTTACTGGGGCAACCTCACTGTGTGGGGACCTTACTGTGGGAACCTCACTTTGTAGGGACCTAACTGTAGTTGGGACCTCACTGTGGTGACCTTACTGGGGGAACTACACTGTATGGGGACCTTTTTGGGGGGATCACGCTGTGCGGTGAACAGGGTTCAGTTGGGAATGTCTTATTTAAAAATGTGTTTTACAGCAAAGGTCCTCAAATGGAATCATGGGAGGGGCTGGGCCAGGGCTCGGAGCCCCGCCTACTCAACATGGGCCGCCACATGTTCCAGGGGTTATAGGTCGGGCTCAGCTCCCCAGGAGAGGGTGGAGCCTCGGGGGCGGTGGGCGTGGCATTGGAAGGCGTGGTGAAACAGTGCTGCAGTGTGGGGTCTCGGCTGATGGACCAGATGGGGCTGCTGAACGGGCCGGTGGTGGACCAGGTATTCCCAGAGGTGGTGAAGATGGACTACAGGAGGAAAGTACAGAATCTAAATATTTTTAAGATGATTGTTCTTGTGTTCTCAATTCTGATTGGCTCAATTTGAGGCCAGATAGTTCTGTGGCTAGGGTGTTTGATTCACTGGCTTTGATCTGTGTCTAACCCATATACCTGCTTCTCAATTACATACTTTAATTAGGGAGCAGGTGCTCCTTAATTACATACTGTCTTTAAGGAACAGGTTATTCAGGTTATGCATCTCACTGTTAACAACAAACAAATTGCCTCACCCATAACTGCTCCTTATTACACACTGTAAGTTCTTCTGGATAACAGTGTCACTTAGGTAGTAAAGTAAACAATGCAATGTAACATTACATAATGGTGTGAGGGCCTAACTGTGTGAGGACCAAACTGTGTGAGACCTAACTGAGGACCTAACTGTAGGAACCTTGCTGTGTGGGGACCTCGCTGTGTGGGATACTCATTGTGTGAGTACCTTACTGTTTGACAACCTAACTGTGTGGAGACCTAATTGTGTGAGGACCTTACCATGTGAGGACCTAACCGTGTGAGGACCTAACTGTGTGGGGACCTAACTGTGTGGGGACCTAAATCTGTATGCAACTAACTGAGTGAGGTGTGAGGATCTAGCTGTGTGAGTTGGAACCAAGCGTTGTGGGGCCTTACCGTGGTCGGGATGGTGGGCGAGCTGCAGCTAGTGGACCAGGTTGTGAGAGGGTCGCTGGGGGCCACATCCCAGATTGACGACGACGACACTGCCGTTGTCGGCTCAGACCAGCTTTGTTGTGGAACTGGCTTCTTGGCCTCATTTATTCCTTTAAAAACTGATAAACAAACAAAGATATATTTATTTAAGTCAGGACCATTGCCAAATTATCAGTGTTTTACATTTAACAAGTATTCAACAAAAGTCCAAGACCCCTTTTCAACTTAACCCAGAAATAGAGACTCCTCATCCGCGAAGGCTGCTG
>JAOPJO010000017.1:4597425-4621839 GCA_027123675.1 Molva macrophthalma | reverse complement strand
GTGTGTGTGTGTGTGTGTGTGTGTGTGTGTGTGTGTGTGTGTGTGTGTGTGTGTGTGTGTGTGCGTGCGTGTGTGTGAGTGTGCACATCCGTGACTCAAAAAAAGAATCAGAATCAGAATAGATAAATGTTGTTATAAACAGAGGTGTGACCTCACAAATTAACTTATTTCACCAATTGTCTGTAACACTCTGGGCACAATTTCACAAAGTGAATAAGAGCTTCACTCTCTGTAATCTTTGTCAACAGCACTATTAGCCGAGCTTTGGGCTACAGCACCCTAGGCGACCTACTCACTGTTCACTGAAGTCCAGCATCGCAGGCTCAAAGCGTATAGCATGGCGGTTGAGCGGGTTCGTGGACACCAGAGATGACAGACACAGCAGAAACAGCAGAAGATCCAACATTGTTTCCATGCTGCTGTGCGTTCAGGAAACACGTGAAGAGCTACACCCGAGAAGACAGAAGACGTTCCAAAAACATGCTGATGTGATGTGATCCATTGGTGTGACTTCCATGTGTTACACCTCTGTTAACAGCCACCCTGGAATGGGAACTCTGAACATCCTCTTAAACAATTAAAGGAGCTCCTTCTCTATTGGTGATAGTCAGCAGTTAAGTCAGTAGTCTTTTTAGCACAGCCTGGTCCTCTCAGGGGAACTACTGTTGTGAAATAATATGATCACAATGGATCACACCGTGATAATAGATGAAGACAAACCAGCGGTTAAGAAACTCACCAAACTGGCTCAACAGGCAGAGTAGCTGAACAAGAGACAGCTCCTCTTTACAGAGATTCATTTCATATTTGGGCTGAACCAATGACAAGAGAATGTCTACTACTATACAACACAGGTGAGCTTTGGTTAGGTCTGCAAACTTTATGGAAATTGGTGTTATGCAGGAAATATTTCATGCATGAGCGCTTCAATCCAACATTCTGTATTAATAACTCAAATGTTTATGTTAATAACTTTATTGCTATCAACTTCCAATAAAAATACACATAAAGTAACACTTTTCTTAATCCCCAAAAAGTAATTCAGGTGTTTAATAAAGCCTCATCTTACAAACCTATATTTAGCACTATGTGCTATACACAGTGAATAGTGAAGGAGGCTATGTTAATGAGAAAGTGTGCTGGCCATAGCTGTCAGCTATAGATGCGAGCTGCAGGACCTAGTCATGTCTGCTAGCTATAGATGGTAGCTGTAAGTGTCATACATATTAGCTGTGGGCGTTCTGAATATGCTAACTTTAGGTTCTTGCTATATACTAGCTGTAGCTCTAGGTGCTAGCTGTAGCTCTTAGCCATATCTGCAAGCAGTATGCTGGCTGTAGCAGTATCTGCTAGCTGTAACAATGTAGTTGGGTTACATTTCCATCCCTCAGGGATAAACCCAGAAAGAGAGAGGGCAAATCAAGGCCTGGTTCCACCACTTCACAGTACCCCAGTTTATCCTGTTCAATGTTAAAAATACAGATTTGGGATTAAAGAGGTTGAGTTTAAAGTAAATGCAAGTGATGAAAAGAGAGCAGAGAGTGTACTGCTGCCCTGTTGGCCTTTAGAGTGAATCTCTACATATTTAAGTCACAATGTGCAATTATTTCAACTAGCTCATAGCCTAACATAACCTGGACATATCTGTAGTCAATGCCCTCTTTGTATACGAGAATCGTACTATTGCCACTCCCAAACCCCTCCCACTCACGCCACCCAACCAGCCGAGCTTCGTTAGATTGCGTCACACAGTAGCATAGTTAGTTAGAGTGGACAGAACTCTATTATAGTTTTTTGAATTCTGAAGGTCTCCCCCTACGAACTGGGAGGGTCTCAATCTTACACAATGACACTTTAAATATGGCAGGATAGTTGGTTGGATGGTTAGGGTGCTTGACGCCAAGCTGAATGTGGGTCAAAACCCTAGAACTACAGTCTACCTGTAGGTATCCTTGAGGTTAAATGTCCCAAACCACTGCCTGCTCGACATTTTCTGCATGTCAAGCACATTTCTGAAATGATTGTTGTCTATCCTGAGCCCAGGGATGTGGGCGTGGCCATGTTTTTAACGAGCAATGGGGCGGAGCCTTCAGGTGTTTCCTGTTCAGAGAACCCCCGGCGACAACACGGCAAATCACGCTGATGCAACGGCGCGTGAGTAACGCATGTTGTGGAATTCAAATTAAATCTATTGGTTTCGCATGAGAAACGCGGTGGCACTTTCAACAACAATGTCCCCCCCCATAATAACAAATAATTTCCCAATTAATCACTAAACAATGACCAAAAAATATAATTTGACCTCATAAATGAATTGGCCCTCTTTTAATTCTAAGAAAGGTTAGAAGGTTTGCTTTAGTTAACTGAGTGCCTAAAAACACACTCAAAACACACACTTTGATTTATAATCTTGGCCTTCGTGTTTCAGTTGTTCATTAATAAAGCTGCAAGTGACTTTTAAACAGTCAACTTAACTTATCGTTAAATCTTTTTATGATTTTAATAATCATAAAAAGTATCGCTAGATCTTATTAACGATAATAATCATAATGGGAGGGGATGGTAAATGGCAAGATTTGGCAGGGGACGTCACATAAATTGGAAGCATCCATCTACACCGATTACAGAATAAATTCTCACTAAGGGGGATATTACAGCCTACACATATCTGATAGAAAATCCTGGTGTATCTTCTAAAGAAAATCTACGTGCATACAAATCATAATATTACGACTAAAATCCGCCCTTTTAAAGACTAATCTGTCTTAGATCCATACCTGCCTTATTTTATTCAAGGTAATGGTATGTAAAATTATATCCCTGGCTTTTGGGATTGGCGCAGGTAACGGCACAACAAATCCTTGCCATTTTGACGGTTGTCTCTCTGCTGTCTATGCTTTATGGTTACGCGCGCCTATCTGCTGTGAAGTTGCCCAGTCTATAACCTGTCTATAAATCATGTTGAACACACTGCTTTGGAAACTGTTGAGTAGATGGAGAATTAGACATATCGGCACTGGACTATGTTAAAGCACTACAGAAACCTTCACAGAGCATACTGGTTACCAGTAGCTATAGAAGGCCGACCCTCTTTTGTGCCAAGTTCGCTGGACCTCCAGCAGAGGGCAGAATTAGGCATTTTATTAGGCATCTTATTAGGCTTTTACATGTTCTTACACTTAATATGTCCTGCTACAAGCGGGGCGACTGAAGAGATGTAGTCTCGTGTTCATATTCCACATACCAGAGGTTTACAAATGTCTGTCTTTTATTTTAGTTTCATTGTCTTCTTCAACCGAGATAGAGAGAGAGACTCTCGGGGTTACCACAGCAACGCCATTTCATTCTAGAGCTCCTTGCACGGATCGTGCACGGACGTCGCTGATTGGAGTACGCCAATGTCAAGAGGCTCGTGGCCAGAATGTTCCCATCGTCCTGATGAGCGAGCGGAACGCATCTGGAGAAGTGGGCGCGCGCTGCCAGGGCCACTCCACACGGAATTGGCTGCCCTCACACGTCTGCTTACCTCTTTATCTATCGTTATCGTCGACAACATCGTTATTTCCCTTTTGTCTTTTAAAAGTAGGCTTACTTGTTTGTAATGTTGTTAATTGCATCAATAAAAAATAGTTTGTTCCAAGTTTATCATCATACACTTACAATAATACAGTATGTAGGCCTAATTTAAGCTATACAACTGCACCTTAGTGGTAATCTAATCGAAAGACAACAATCACTTTGATTACGTGTACTATACTTTAAATAGATCTCAATCAAACCCACAAACACCTTGTTCATAATCAACAGGTAAACCACAAAATCGTATCACCTTAATTTTCTTCTACAACAAACAACTCGTACACGCTACCAAATCCGAGTGGGCGGGACATAACATTCAAACTAATAGCAACACAGTGGGTGCCCAAGCTACCCAATCACCCAGTCATCATCAAATACAATTATACAATTTAGATTTGATTAGGACCGGATCAACTCAGATAATATCAAAACCGCGGTAACGTTAAACATTACAAATGTTTGAACCACACATATCAAGATGGAGGCTTGTGCCTCTGTGTATTCTGGGATGGCAAGGGTTTAGAGAGAATGCAGTGATTAGGCCGACCGTTCATCTTCTGCCACAGTGCATTTAAGAGGCTTTTCACTCGATCTGATCTGCAGCCACCACCTGGCCACAGGCCTGCTGGACTGGAGGAGCTTGGAAAAGAGAGAGTGAGCGGTTAGAGAGAGACTGTGACTGGACATTTAGCGTTACCGCGGCAACATGTCATGTTTACGTGCAATTAGCAACATACATTAACAAGGAATGAGGCCTTGAACATCCATGTAGCCTAATTGATGTTTGATTGTAATTAGGATTATGGCAAAAGTTACTGAAGTCAAAGTTTTGAAAAAGTAACAGTTATTAATTGTTTAATAACCTTTGCATCAGCAAGAGTAAAACAAACTTTTGTTATTTCTTCAACTGAATATGAGATATACAGATATAGATGCTCATGTGTTGTTCTTTTTGTGTGATCTCTACAGATCACTAAACTATCACATAGCATAAGCACCTTCTCAGTAGCCTATATCTGGCATCTAATAATGGACGTCTAAACCAAATCCTGAGCGACTCCTATTCCTGTCTCCTTTTTGTGGCTTGTGGAATCTCCTTTCTGTTGGACACAACAAGGTATGCTACACCTATGTACTGCTTCAGGTTGTTAAACACAACGTCCCCTTATGTGATCAACAAACAACAACACACTTTCAGCACAACTTGTACCTAGTCAACTTATAACCAGCCTAATAGACTAAAATCAATTGTCTTGCTCATTCAAGCTGTAGTGTATAATCTTTCTGTCTCTGTTTAAGATTATGTTTTCTCTATTTAAGATTAAGACATTTAGCAGACATTTTATGCAAAGCATCATAGTGCCTTCACGTAGATGTCATTAATAGGCAGGTAGGGGTTAGGTCATCTTGCTCAAGGATGAGACTAAAGACAGTTGTAGTCTTTAATAGTAGTTTTTAAGGTGTTAAACTCTCTGTTCAAAGGTTCTGGGTTCGATCCCCAACGTACACAGCTTAATCTTAAGGAATCCCTTGCAAAGATGCCCAAAGCCTAACCCCTGGCTGCTCCTGAATCCACAGTAGGACCTAAGTCACTTTGGATACAAGGGTCTGCTAAATGACAATCAGAAAGGAAAGAAACAGTAAAGAGTGAATAACATACGAAGAAGAAGACAGGCGGGTGGTAACAGTGGTTCTTGCTTTAAGTCACCACCCGAGCGGGAGCATTAGGTGGCTCATTAGGTGAGCAGAGCTCAGGTCTAAGCTGGGATTAGCGATAGCAGACCGTGGCTCACTGGATTCTCCTTAACCCTGGAAGGATGGGGCACTGGTGGTGGATGGGAGGGTGGGGGAGGTGATCTTAGAGAGAGAGACATTTAGATCAAGGGTCCGCAGCTCCAAACGCTGATTCTCCCCATTCTCCCCTAATCACTCGAATTGCTTGCTCATCAAGTTCTCAGCGGCCAAATCAGAGGCCTGGTTGACTATATGTTGATGTAAAGAGCTAAATATGTTGCTTTATCTACACTATGTATATGTATTTGTCTTAGACTTGAGAATAATGTTCATCAGAAAAATAAAGACATTGGGATCTAGGTATTTCTTTTCAATTATTTTGAAGGAAATCTATCTTTTATAAAGATTATTTTTAGTTTTATGTATTTACACATAAACTTGTATTGAGATGAAGTTTGTATTTTTTCCCTTTGGTTAAAACCAGTCAAATATTAGAATGACTTTGAACCAAGAAGGAATTTTATTAAAACAAGGTGTTGAATTTTGGCGACTTTTACTATTTCGATCTATAAGTAAAGTTGACTGATGGTTTAATTAAAACCATCAGCATTTAGATCATTTTTGTGTCGATTACACAGAACTGTGACTTCTAAATACTAAATATTATTTCAATTATTATATACTTCTAAACATTAATTTTCGTTGTACGGAACGGAAGGGCCGTTGAAGGTTTGAGTAACCTCCTTGTTCCCAGAAGTTCTCATCTCACGACGGAACGCCTGGATCAGGATGCTCCAAATGAGCGTGAGTGGCCAAAGAGAGGGCGGGACTTTCAGTTACATGGGTTTAGCGGTGAGATCCATTGGCGACAAACAATTTTCGTAAAAACTCCATATTTATTCTCCTTCTCATTGTTGTTGTTGTTCTTGTCGTGTTCTTAATTTTCTCGCCCAGTCCCAGGGAACTGTTAACTGGCGTTCACAGCTCATGGTAAGTAAGAGACCGGAAATTGCATTGGGGTAGACCGGAATAACGCTACAATTCAGGACCCTCTCTAAGGTGGTCCTAAGTGTTAGTTTGGGCTCCTCCCCATCGGAGCAGAGCTGTCCAGGACCTCCAGTGCTGAATGTCTGCTGACCAGAGACACGCGCTTACAAATTATGGACAGTTGGAAACAATAAAAATAAAAACTATCGACACTTTTCAGATACCAAAGAGGATTACAAACGTTTCTGGCATGGAGTCATACAACGGCCTGCTCGGAGGAACTACCTGCCAGATATACTTGTCTAGATCGGTGTAAGGATATTTCTTACAGGTGGGTTCGGTATTTTGGTTTGTTTTATGTTTATGTTGTATCCTACGATCTGTTTGATTTATGAACAAGAAAAAAATAAGATAATAGTTGTTTTAAGGAATGATTCTAGTGAAGCTTGTTCAGATTGTCGGAGTTGCTGCTCATTCGTCGGTGTTAGAGCAATGTGCTCACAGGAACAGCGCTCTATAGACGATTTAAATTAGCCGAAGAATACATGTAATTCAATTTCAATCATGATATAGAATGAGAGCTGCATGGTGATCATATAGACTTGTTGAAAGTAAAGTTCCACAATCATTTGATATCAACAATGCATGAAAGACACAAAAAGCCAATTACTAATTAGAAAATATGCAACACCGAAGTCCTAACTTAGGTCTACTTCGACATATACTTCTGCAAAATGAATTAACAGACACAGGTAGAACTTAGACAAGCACTCAAAAATACTTCACAAAAGTAGCCTTTAAAGATAGAAAGAACCTATACTCCTATTTAGACATTAGTAGAACGTCATTAAACTGAACAACGATTACATTCATCTGGATGTAAACACACACATTAATGAATAGTTAGAGAAACATGATATTTAACAGCTACTTTAATTAATTGTAATATAACGAATTTTAGGCATTGTACAACAGTTATATTAGTGTATACTAAGAGTATACATTCATATAATTAACTGTTTATATGAAGCCATAATCCTATTTGTTTACAGAAGACAGGGAGCAAGGTAAGATAACCAACAGGGTTGTTTAAATGATAAACATGAAGGTCTCTTTGGCCATTTTGACATCCACTTACAGAAACATCACAAAGCAACACCTGAATTCACTTGATTTTAATGATAACATACTTCTAATTGATTAATATTAAATATGATGATTCATTTCACTGGACCAGAGGTTTCAATTTCAATTGATTCTCTTCACCCTAAATGCAAGACTTAGGGTTTTTCAGAAAGCTGTAAGGTGTTGTTCCCTGGACCTCCTGGTACACAATTTAATTTAGCTCCCGGGTATTAGCACTAATCTACACGTGTTCCCGCCACGGGCCCACAGCAACACAGCAACACCGGCCATCTGAGAGCCAAACAACCAGCAGATCTTTGTACAATGGTTCGGATGATCTAAAACACGTTTCATTGCTTCTCATTATTCTTATATAGTTTCCTTTTTTCATGTTCCTCAGACATCTGAAATTGTTCCTGATGGGATGTGAAATCCACAAAGATTACAATAACACATCTGATACTGCTTAACTGTAGTACTCTTTACCGTACATATTTATTATTCACTAGGCGTTTTTATCCAAAGTGACTTAGTACATTTTAGATCCATGGCAATGAGGAGCATGTCAATGAAGATGCCCCTATGGGTTAGGGGGCATCTTGATCAAAGTTGCCTACTGTCTGCAGGAGTTGGGGTTCACACCCAGAACCATATGGCTAGGAGTCAAACTCTAAATATCAACAACAAATTCATAAGGTGCACATAACTTGCAACACCTTTCTTTCACATTTGATATTTCTAGTGTTTCTTTTATAAAATACAGGTCTCTACACATTGAGCCATCGGTCCTGGTCTTCGGGGAGATATGTAGTAATATTGTATTATATTAATAGTACTCTGAGGACAGCAGTAGCTGGGCTTTAAGAGGTGCTAATTGACTTAAAGAGCTGTGTATACCCCGTGGACCACACAGGACCTCACCGGCCCTCTCTCCTAACAGTTATTTTTACCGGCTCCTGAGCTTTCACTCCGACCAGCCTCTGATCCTGTTTGCTTAAGGACATAATCACCCAGTATATTAAGGAGCCATGCATTGACAGTACAGGGAAAATTGGTTTTCACGTCATGCACGTAACCGCTCCACTGCTCTGTTTTAGGATTGAGGTTATACAAACTTATTATAGTATGTTACACGTATTTACTTTAGATGTTATTTACTTTACGTGCTCTTTAGATTTTTTTAGATATTGTTCAATCCCATGTTAAACTTTGTCAGAGTTCATTAAGGTACAGGCGATAGGCTACCATTTGGGCCATTGTATAACTTATAACTTAGAGTATGGCCCTTGATATGTTTTATGATATAAGATTTAATTGACCTTTGCAATGATGAACAAATTATGACATCTACATAAGCTTTTCATGTCAAGTCCCAATAAACAAAATGTAAAACACTACAGAGTGACACAGCACACATAAAGAAGATATTGCATCCAATCCTTGTAACAAAACAACAACCCAGTGCTACGTTTGAGATAAGGGGATGTTTGCGTTTCTCAATTTTCCAACTGTCTTTGTCACCTTTGACTGACCTGTGGTTCTTTGCCACAGCCGGCCAGCCGCGCTGGAGCGGGAAGCATGGCGAAGATCTGTACGGACCAATCCTATTCAACGAGACTACGGCTGTCCAACCGTGCGACGGACGATGACCTCACAGTCGTCGAAAACGGCGACAGCAGGTTGGATATACATCGTGCTTTGAATTTGACAGAAATCTAAAGGTCACCATAGTCTGCCACCAATACCCAATGATCCAGCAATCAATCCACAATCAATATCCAATGGTTGATAAATCCATAGATCCAACAATACATCCAGAATAAACATCTAATGTAGTTACTAGTTACAGGATGCTTAGAGCTAATGATGCAAACAGGCTAATAACATATTGCTGACAGATTGCTAACAGAAGGTTGGTGTCAGACTGCTAAACAATTGCTACAGGAGGTTGATATCAGACTGCTAACAGATTGCTACCAGGAGGTTGGTGTCAGACTGCTTACAGACCGCTATGCGGCCAACAAGCATGTTTTTTGACATCATCAGTGATGGTTCCCGTTTCAACCATCAGACACCGTCACCCTGGTAATGCTACCTGACCCAGTGCTCTCCTCTCCTGAACCACCTCCGCCCCAAGCTTCAGCTGCCTCCATGACCCAGCTCGTGGTCCTTAGCTGGACCCTGAGATCTCAGCATGTTAGAGACCCTACAGAGGGACTTATATAATGGACTGATTAAGTGATAAATGTGATCAAATTATGTTATGATGATGTTATGTGATGCCATAACATGCCATGTTGATGTCACAGGATGTCATGTGGTCTCTGCCCCCCAAGGGCTCCCTCTCTCTGTGACGACGGTTCCGAGGCGTCCGGACCGACTGCCTGCCGACGCCCCCACAACCACCGAGACTCGTTCACCGGCGTTGGCGCCATGGCCAGGTACGTCATGTGACCTTGTAGTCATGGAGACCATCACTAGACTAGACAATGTGTGATCCTGTAGTCATGGAAACGTTGTAGTCATATAGAAACCAGTGCTAGGCTTGACAACCGATGTCATTTGACCCTGTTGTCATGCCAACCATAGTTAGACTAGACAACATGTGACTGTGCTAGACTATAGTTATCATGCCTTGTAGCTATGGAGACCCCGTTGTCTTAGAGACCCACACTAGACCAGACAGCTGTCAGCTGTCATGTGACTATGTAGACAAGTCCCAGAAACCACTAGACAGTTATTACTGTATCCTCTTCCCTCCCTCCCTCCCTCTCTCCTCCTCTCTCCTCTTACAATCCCCCCCACCCAATCCCTGACTGACACTCCAGGTTGTCTCACTTCCTGTTCCTGCTGCGGTCGTGGGTATCCCACAGGATGCAGGTGGAGGAGGAGCGGCCAGACTCCTTTCTGGAGCGTTTCAGGGGCCCCGAGCTGCAGGACGTCCCGAGTAGAGAGAGCAATGCCCAGGCCCTGGGCCTCCAGGACAGCCTGCGCAAAAGGAGGTGAGGGCCTCCACACGCCTAGAGAACCAGGGCTCTGTAGACGAACGGAACGGATCATAGTACCTCTTCGTATGATACCTTCCTTTATGTCATGTATATCATCTCAAGGAAAACTGGGTTACATGAAAACAGGAAAACCGAATCAAACGCAAAATGAAATGTGGTCATGTTATCCTGATGTTAATGTCAACTTAACGTAATATCTCTCCTAGTCATAGCTTTGTTTGTATGGTTCAGAAAGTTGTTTAATGTTGAAACAGCAAAATAATAATAAATAACAAATGAAAAGGGCGAGCATCAAGTTAACAAAATCAAATGGATTCAAAGAAAAGGAAAATATTGTATAAGTGCATTGTGTGAGTGTGTATTCTGACCACAACTTCTCTGGGTATTGGAGTTTCACCAGTGTACAGTTCATATTAAAGCCAGTCCTAAATACCCTCAACACGTCAGAATGATCAGTGCCGTTAATAAGCATATGGTTAGTGGTTATAGTTGTTGGATCATATTGAGTAGCTTTATGATCAAATGTGTTGGTTTGTGTTTTCTTAGTAAGTGGCCACTGGCTGCTTACAATATGAATAACTGCAACAATACAGATGAGTAAGTGTGCACTCGCATGTTTTAAATTAATTCCCTGTATTCCCCATAGAATATATATAATGTAGACGAACAAAACAATTTTAATTAGTTCTTAGCATCCATTAGACTAGAGTCTGTCTTTAAGTTTTATAGTTATAGTAGTGGTTAGATAAATAAAGCTGATAAACCCTAAATGTAACCCTTTTCCCCCTAGTGTCAGAAACTACACTTCCCAACAAGCAGATACTTTGGTTGTGTGCTTGTTGGGAACTCCCCATCACAAAGTGGATGTTAATGTCAATAATTACATTAGATGAGACATTTCTTTGAAATATGCTCCTTTAATTAAATGACATATCCAACTTGTCTTAGCTAGTGGCAATGAGAAAAAGGAAAACGTGTTCTTCTTTTTGGAACACGTTTGAAAAATACTGCCACCTGCTGGCAGAACACGGCCAGCAGCAGGTCTCTTCCGACCGAAGGACCAAAGAACTGTGTAACAGACAAACAGTACAGAACATCTGCTGAAGTTAGATCTAGCAACTGGTGTCGTGATTTTAGACCAGACTCCATCTACACTCCCAACTCCAACCCCTTCTGTACTTTCAACTGCTAAAAGCCACAAATTAAATTCAAATCTGTGATCTATAGCAAGAAAGAGGACAAGAAAGATGAAATAAAGAAAGACGAGAAAAAAGATGAAGACAAGAAAGCAGAGGAGAAGAAAGATGAGAAGAAAGACGAGAAGAAGGATGAGAAGAAAGACGAGAAGAAAGACGAGAAAAAAGATGAGAAAAAGGATGATAAGAAGGATGATAAAAAGGACGACAAAAAGAAAGAGGAGCCGCCGTAAGTACCGGTCACCACTAGGGGTCCCAGTGCGCGTTCAAAACGTTCTTCTGTGTTTCTGTAACCAAAAACTACACCTATACATTGTCTGTTGGGTACACTTAAAAATAACAAGGACTACTTTGAATAGCACGCAACGACAACTAAACTTTGAATAACATCTTGTTTCAAAATCTCCTAACGACCGTTTTGTTCTCAGGAAAGAGATCTGGATCATGGATCCAGCCACAGACAAATACTACCGCTGGCTCACGGTGATCGCTCTTCCTGTGTTCTACAACCTCATAATGCTCATCACAAGGTAATCCCCTTTCCCCTCTACTAACCTCTTCAGGCTTGATAACACAATCCAAACCTTTAACGTGTGTACGTTTACTTCTTTTATATTCCAGAGCCTGTTTTAATGAACTCCAGGACACCTACACAAAGCTTTGGATATTCCTCGACTACACATCAGATATCATCTACTACACGGACTCGTTTGTGAGATCGAGAACAGGTAGGTTCTAGAACAGGAATACTTATCCCCGTCATTCATTGATAAATGAAGGAATCGGGTTAGTGTTTCGAAATGACGCTTTGTCAGGCCTTAATCTGTCCATTTGTACCAGGCTCTTTAGAATTGTTAATCCCTACATTTCCTCAACAGGTTACCTGGAACAAGGCCTTCTCGTGAAAGACTCCAAGAAACTGAGGGATAAATACAAGACGACATCCCAGTTCAAATACGACATGATCTCCATGATACCAACTGACCTTCTATTTTTATGGTTAGGCTTCAACAATCCAGAGTTACGGCTGAACCGCCTGTGCAAAATGCCCCGGCTTTTAGAGTTCTTTGAGCGCACAGAGACCCGGACGAGCTTCCCCAACATGTTCCGTATCAGCAACCTCGTGCTCCAAATCCTCATCATCATCCACTGGAACGCTTGTGGCTTCTACGCCATCTCCAAGACGATTGGCTTTGGCACGGACACCTGGGTGTACCCCAACATCAGCCACCCAGAGTACGGCCGCCTGGCCAGGAAGTACATCTACTGCCTGTACTGGTCCACGCTGACCCTCACCACCATAGGAGAGACCCCACCGCCGGTGCGGGACGTCGAGTTCCTCTTCGTCATCGCCGACTTCCTCACGGGCGTGCTGATCTTCGCTAGTATCGTGGGTAACGTCGGCTCCATGATCTCCAACATGAACGCCTCGCGCGCCGACTTCCAGGCCAAGATCGACTCCATCAAGCAGTACATGCAGTTCCGCAAGGTCTCCAAGGACCTGGAGGCCAGGGTGATCAAGTGGTTCGACTACCTTTGGACGGAGAAGAAGACGTGCGACGAGAAGGAGGTGTTGAAGAATCTCCCAGACAAGCTCAAGGCTGAGATTGCCATCAACGTCCACTTGGACACGCTGAAGAAGGTTCGCATCTTCCAGGACTGCGAGGCGGGTCTCTTGATAGAGCTGGTGCTGAAGCTGCAGCCGCAGGTGTTCAGTCCCGGGGACTACATCTGTAAGAAGGGCGACATCGGCAGGGAGATGTACATCATCAAGGAGGGCAAGCTAGCCGTGGTGGCGGACGACGGGGTCACGCAGTTCGTAGTACTGAGCGACGGCGCGTACTTTGGGGAGATCAGCATTTTGGGGATCAAGGGCAGTAAGGCCGGGAACAGGAGAACCGCCAACATCCGCAGCGTGGGCTACTCGGATCTCTTCGCCCTGTCCAAGGACGACCTGATGGAGGCCCTGACCGAGTACCCAGACGCCAAGAAGGCCCTGGAGGAGAAGGGCAAGGCCATCCTGATGAAGGACAACCTGATCGACGAGGCCGTGGCCAACGCCGGTGCAGACCCCAAAGACCTGGAGGAGAAGGTGGTGAAGCTGGAGGGGAACCTGGACCTCATGCAGACCAAGTTCGCTAAGATAATGGCTGAGTTCACCTCCACCCAGGCCAAGATGAAGCAGCGGGTAAGCGACATGGAGTCCAAAGTGAAATCCATCCAGCCGCAGGACCTGTCGGAGGTGGTGGCGGACAAGGACAAAAAGGTCCAGTAGTAATGGGCCTTTTTGAAAGCCAAAAAGGTCAATAAAAAGCCCAAAACGTCAGCACCATCCACCATGGAACTACAAGAAGAACATGACAGAAAGACTTTATAGCAGTTCTGTTTACACATCATTGTATGTTATTATTCTTATTTATTCTTATTATTACTTGTTGCTCTCCATTATGCGTGTCAAAATGTGGAACCTGTATGCAGTGCATATATATTTTTGGTGTAAGCCATGGCTGACATGTTCAACTGTTTTTTTTCCAGATTTCTTAAACGTTATTAAGCCATTCTATTCATGGATCAAATGGAAGCAATAGAGAAATGGTATATTACTGTAATGTTAATCATTAATATTCATAATACTTTCTATCCCAAGCCTCAGTATTACACAGAATATATTTCAGACCCTCAGTGTGGGCCTACAAGGAGATAACTAGGACTTTGAAAGAACAGCGCTATGAAGGCTAAACACTAATGTAGCAGAGGTGAATCTGAAAGGGTGATGGGGTTGTTGGTTTGAACCCTGCGTGTGGCAGTTTCATTATGTACTGCCAGATATATTGGGTGGCACTCTGTACTCAGTGTGTACAAACAGGGTCAACTGAAAACCTAATTTTAATCTGAGCTGTAATTACCGCTGAACAATTGAACGTGAACCCAATAACTATTCTAATTTTAGGAATGTTCATGACATTGAAAATAAGTCATTAAACATAATAAACAAATGTGATTCTTTGTTTGTTTGTCTCTTTGAGGAAAACCTTTTCTAAACTAAAATAGTATTCTGTTTAGTTGTTTCAATTCATCTTCATTACCGATCAACAATAACTGATTGATAATTGATAATAACAAACCACCGTTCAATACGATTTTTTATTTGTATCGTATTTATAATAATACTTTGTGAACACAAGAGTAACAATCGCGTTGCATAATTGTTTTTCACCTGAGATACTGTTTAGACAAAATAGAACCAAATTCCTGTCAAACGTAGGCATGTGGGTTTTGCACCACCAAAAGCAACCCAACTTTCAGCACCTTCCATACCATTAGTACCTTTACTACCTTCAGGAAATCAATATCAGGGACACAAAACCCCCTAAAAACAAAGCTTTTCTTTTTGGAAATCAAAGTATATTGTTGCCAAACTGGTCATTTTCCAGTAAGTCGTTTAGCGGGAGGTTTTACTCCAAAGCGACTAAGTGAATACACGTTAGCTGGCACACTAGTGATGTGCTTCAGGGACGTGTTCAAGAGGGTCTTTCATAAGAATGGTTCACAGACAAACAGACCCTCTCTGACCGGGGCTGAGGGAACTAGTATTATGCACTACTAGTTCTTGTAGTTATTAACTACTAGTATTATTAAAACTACGTTTAAAAGTGTTAAAAAATGGCTCAGCTTTTAGATTTTCGCCCTCATCCACGACTACTTTCTTCAGTTTCTAAAGTTTGCAAATTGAGAATGCAACAAGGGGGTTATAGACAATTAAAACTTAATCAGAACTCAATAATCAATAATCATCACATTGATTACAATCAGCACCATGATCGCCAGTTTTGTGTTTTGGCAAATAGTGCTGGTGTAGTTATTAAATAACAAACCAAACCAAATCCACTTCAATCAATAAAAAAAACAGTTGGAGTTCACTGTGTTGTATAAGTGCACTTTCACAGTTTCCCTATCAAGTTCTATACATGCTACTACCTACAGTAAACACAACAAAAGTGTATGGGAGTTTCAACTCTTAAATACTGAAAATAATCAAATAAAACGCATTACATTCCACGGCGATGAGACACTTGAGTGAACGGGAGTGGAGCATGGGGAGAAGTGGGGTTCTTCAGCAGGTTCAACGTTAATGCCAGTTCTGTTCAGTGCGTTTCTATGCGTACAAGGTCACGGGCCTAAAGGTCGTGGCTGCAGTTCCGTGCCATATATGGTCGTTACCGTAGGTCAGAGAATTCTCCAGGAGCATACTCACCAAGCATCTCTGAGAAACCGCAGAGGCACCGCAAAAGCAGAAAAGTTACTGAAAAAAAGTTTAAAAATAGAAGAGAAAGAGTGTCTTTTTGTTATACTACTTCATTATCGATCCGTTTTCACAGCATTCCAAATCCTTTGGCGTAAGTAATAGCTTTGAGAAGTCTTTCTCTGAGTTTTTCCTTGGAGGAATATTCCGGAAGCAGCAGCGCATTGAAGCAGGTGTGCGACGTCGGCAGTCTGAAAGAAAGAGCGGGAAAGTAAGGCCTAGAGTCATTGTGCATACTAAGCGTCTTTGTGCATACTAAGCGTCATTAATGCTAAATATTGTCAATTAATGCAAGCATACAAGGCAAATTTGACGCTAGTGTGGTAAATAAAGATTTTTTTACTGCCGTGTGTGATAAAAAACATTAACAGGGTACTTTACCGATCTGTGTCAGAGCCGTTCTTGGCGATTATCATTTTTAATTTTCCGAGGCCACCAACTGGCGCTCGGTCGGACCCGGTGGTGAACTGGAGGAACTGCCTCTTCTGGTCCTCTCCGAAAGAGTGAATCGTCTCCCAGAAGTCCCTGTGAGCGTGGAACAACAACAACTTAAAACAGCTCAACAGGTTGTAGAATAATGGTAAATGTTGTAGTTAAAATAATTTTAAAAGTAGTTATTTAAAGTATGATAACAAGGTAAGTTACAATAAGGCTGACATGATAAGGCTTACATGATATAGAGCTAGGCTACACGGGCATGAAGCTACATTACACCGGGAACTAGGCTTTATGTTATGTAGCTACGTAACATGGTGAATTAGGCTGTATGTTATGTAGCTACGTTACACGGTGAACTAGATGGCGCAGAGCCAAACTGCATAGCATAAAGCTATAAAACATAATAAGGATGTCTGTTAAATGGTACCAAGCAAACTTACATGGTATGTAGATATGTCACATGGTATAGAGCTAGGGTAGATGCTATGAAAAAGATTACTTACTTTATAACTTGACAGTCTTTACTATAACCGCCGTCGTAGTCTGTTGTTTCTTCAAGTGCTTTAAAGTCTAGATTCTGTTTTAAAATACAGAAATTACAATACCCATTTTTACAATGATCAAAAGTAAAGGCTAGACACATAACAACTAGGAGGCGATGTAAGAATTCTCACCCTGCTTCCACAGATGAGCAGCTCCACCTCCTCCGGTCTGAATAAATACTTGAGTGGAGATTCGTTGGTGACCATGAGGAAACCTTTCTTAAAGGCCTTGAACTGTCTCTCCACGCTCTTGTTCAGGATGTAATCAGTGTACATGTCCACAAACTCCTGCAAATGAAAGAAGTTCAAATTACAGGCCGAGCTTATCATTTGTCGTATTGATAAGTGTAAATAAAAAATAAAAAAGTTTTTCGGAAAAAAAACGTAAATCCTTTCGTCAGAACTCTTTACTATTTAGCTATTTAGAAATGTTCATCCAGAGTGACTTGCAGTCACCGTTTTTGCTCGGATACACATCATTAAGGAGCAGGTAGAGGTCAGGGTTCATCTTGCTTAAGGATGCACTACCGCTACCGGCTGTGGTCATCGGGCATCAAACCCATAACCCTATTGGCGTGGATTTGAAAACCCTAACCACTGTCCTAGACTACCCTGCTCCCCTTGATTCACACGCACACACAGGACATGTACCTCTACCAGACCATCCTACCACCTTGTTGGGACCTGTACCTGTACTAGACTGACCCGTACCTGTTTGTTGTGGTTGGTGACAGGGATACCATCGCCTTGCTCCTTCAGGTCGTAGGTAATCGGGTTTCCAAACAGGTCGGTTTGGGAGATCTGGAAGCTGGTCACCATGTCCTCCTCCACATTTCCAGAATATTCCAGTAGTTGCTTCAGACTCTGGTAGAGGACCTGCAATCGGAGCCGTATCACATACAGTATAAGAGTTATTAATAGGAGCTAACGCGTCGTAACTTACGACACCAGTGACACATCCAACAACACTAATACTCAGATGTGTACTTTCATGCTTACTCAAGAGACGTTTTAAACTTTAAGTTGAATAAATGAGACACAGTTGCCTCATGAATACCCTTATAACTTTGCTAACTGACCAAGTACCAAGTAAGTAAGCCAATTCAATGAAACCTTCATCAAACCATTGTTTAAGATGAAAGAATTAGCGTCATTTGTAAAACTCAGAAAGCTGTAACCGATACAGCCTATAGATATAACGTGGCACATACAGTATATCCAGGATCAACAGTTCACACGTATGTATATATGTCACATTTCTAAATAAGGTAAAACAATATAACAACATCTCATCTTGTTATTGCTGCTTATAACCAAGAGTGGTATTGACTGATATACAACTGAACTCAGACTGTTAATTAACTTTAGGGAATGTTACTGAACTGGGTGGGAATCTGCCAGGTCTGGGAAGATACCCTTCTTCCCCATGAGCTTCCTGTAGACCACCATGGGGAAATGGACGTCCAGGATGCAGTTGTTGTAGATGGCGAGGCCCAGCACGATGCCAATAAGGCTGTACTGGGCTTCGTTCTCCAACGAAGACGAATTAAACCAAAACGACCTTGTCTCCTGGTCATAGGTGAACATTCCTGTTTGGGAAATAACAAAAAAACAATGAATACGATTAAACTATGAAAATATAGCTATTAAGTCATTTAGATTATGCTTTTAGTGATTCATTATATGTGTGGCATTAAGGAGCAGATATGTGTTAGGGGCACCATGCAAGGATGCCTACTGGTAGACTGCAGACTTTGGGTTTCGAACCCCAAACCTTTCAGCTGGGAACCACTAAGTAAAATGACCCATTTTGTAAAAGAATGGTGTCGACCAGAGATGGAACAAGAAGCAAAAAGAGAGACACGTGTAAAACCGGTAGTTGAAGTTGACATACCGATGTCAGGGTTGAAGATTTCCTCCAAGACCAACTGAAAGAACTCCTTGGAGACGCCTCCTTCGTCCACTCCTTGCTCGCCCTCAAACTCCACAAACAACTGCTTCTTCAGGTCCGACGGGTTCTCCATAGAAATCATCTCCAACTGAAAAGTAAATATAGAAGAGAAAGAAATTAAGACATTTGACAGGGGGGTTTCCATCCTTTATGGACCATGACTTAATTTGACATCTCAAAAACAACATCAATGTCCCAGTCAATGTATGGTCCACACTAAAAAGTGTGCCTGCATCAAATTATCAGGAAATTTGTTGAGACGGAACTGTGGAGTGTGTGTGGATGATGGCTGGTTTAAGCAGCCTCACCCAGCCCTAGAGTCCAATCAGTCTGCCTCGGGCCGGGTGAGGCTGCTTCAACCAGCCATCATCTACACACACTCCACAGGACCCCCTATATATAACTGAGCATCTCCCTGCGACACCCTATCTGCAAATCAGTGGTTACCAACCTTGTTCCCCAAGGTTGGTAACCACTGCTTTATAAAGGCAAAAGTTACAAGGCCATTTGATCTGAGACATCAGAAATACCTACTCTCACGAGGGCGTCATCGATGATGTGTTCTCGGCGCACTTTGAGTTTGAGGTAGGGGTTGGGCTGCTGTCCCTGCGCCATGCTGTAGAGGGCGGTGATGCGCCGCTCACTGTACATGCGGATCCTGTTGTCGTAGTACAGGCCCTGGCTCTTGGTGACCGCGTTGAGGATGAACGGGCAGCTCTGGAAGGAGAACTTGCTGTCGGCGTCCACCTTGTAGAAGGTGAAATCCTTGTCCATCTCCACCACCTCGTTGATGGACTCGTTGATGAAGTCCTCGAAGGGCACCACGGGCTTCCGCACGTCCACCGTCCGGACGCCCAGCTCCCGCTCCAGCAGGTCGACCCGGGGACCCCGCCGGTAGAGACGCTCCTCCCCCAGCAGCTCCTGCAGGGTGATCTCGTCCGAGTCCGAGTCCGAGTCGTCGTCCTCCTCGTTGTGGTCCACGTCGAGGTCTCCGCCCAGGATGCTGGCGTAGAACACCAGCTTCAGACACTTGGTGGCCGCCACCACCGTCTCGTCGTCGTTCACCAGGGTCTCCGCGTCGTACTCGTTGCTGATGATGGTGAAGGTGATGAGCTGCTGGAAGGTCTCCATCAGGCGGCGGATGTGGGCGGCGCCGGAGCGGGACCACACCCGGGTGAGCCTGGCGTGGGCCTCCACGGGCAGCTTGCACACGGCCTTGCAGAAGAGCGGCAGCGCCATCTCCAGGTACTCGGGGCTGTGCAGGTTGGTGTTCTCCATCACCAGCACGAAGATGTTCAGGTAGTCCCGGTTGGTGTGGTACATGTCCAGGTACTCCAGGTCCAGCTCCAGGTTGGGGCACAGGTAGACGAGCGCGTTGACCAGCGACGCCTCGATCTGCTCGTGGGCCTGGAGCCGGTCGTACACCCGCCGCACCGCCTCCAGGTCCAACGAGAGGTCGTCGTCGGAGCCGTCGGAGCCGAGAGATGAGGAAGCGGTGTCCTCTGTGGAAGTAGGAGATGCGGCGGCAGCACCGCCGGTGTCGTCCACTGGGGGCGCTGTCGTCTCTCCCTCTGTTTCAGCATCAACCCCGGCAGGGGCAGCAGCACCAGCAGAAGCAGAAGCAGAGCAGGGTGGGGTTTTCCTGAAGCTCTGAGTGAGAGCCTCGGCGCTGCTGAAGACCCGGCCGATGACGCGTATCAAGGCAGAGTAGTCTCCTTCGTCCTCGCAGAAGCCCAGGATCACACTCACACTGTCCTCTGTGAGGAAGTACACATCTGTAGGGACACAGAGAACTATGGGGTTGGGTTAAACCAAATAAGGCATCCATCACCAGAGAGGAGAACCCATAGAGGTACTTAAAATAGATTATAATTACATCAATAGCAACACTGGCTTGCCTTATACTTATAGAATAACTAAGTTAGCATATCATAATTATGCCAGCTGTCAGGTCAACTGCCAGGTTTATGTATAGGCTGCACCCCCCACCACTAGGGGGAAGTACGGCTTCTTAACACCACTTGTTTTAGAGAGTGAAGTAAACACTTTTGTGGAGATCGGTTAATGTGGCTTTAAAAGAATGAAACAACACTCCAGCTCCTGTGATACAGTGTGAGTGTTTCCAAGTAAAACAGAGCGTGTGAAAACAAACAAAGGAAAGATCAGGAAGTGATGGGTTAAGATGCTTCCGGGTTTTGATTCACAACAGCAGGGGTACTTTGAGGACACCTAGATTATTACTAGAAGGTTGTATCTGTATTGTGGTCAGTCAATATTATTAGTGGCCAGTATGTTATAAACCATCACACGCATTAGAGTAATCACACTGTCACATTAAAAGAAAATTGGAAACGAGCTGTCAATGCAAACGGTCGGCCAGCTGAAAGGTCATGGATTCGATCCCGCAATGTCCACAACCTACCTGCTGTAGGCATCCTTGAGCAAGATGCTCTAAAGGTTAACCCATACCTGCTCCTGAGAGCCATGTATCTGAAGACAATGTAAGTCTCTTTGGAGAAAAGTGTCTAAGAAATACTACATTGATAAAAGAGTAGTAAATAATAATAATAATAATAATAATAATAATAGTAACCAGAATCTCTCCGTACCTGAAAAGGCTTCCTTGGTGGGGAACAGATCCAGGTCATCGCTCATCATTCGGTTGAACTCCGGTCGGAACCCGTTGGTGCTGGTCTCGGGCTGGTCCGGGTCCAGGTCCTTCTTCTGCGGGCCGCAGAGTTTTGCGTTGACCTTGTACAGCTCCAGGGCCTTGACGGCCGCAGAGTTCTTGTCAACGGGCCGGAAGTGTTGGCAGGAGGCACAGAACTCGTTGGTGCATTCCTCATTTCCACAGCCGTCCGTCAACTGGCGAAAGTATCGCTCGATCAGATGCTTCGCCGTCGCCTTCTTCCTGCGATGGGCACAGTCAAAAAGGTAAGTTTGCCAAAGTATGAATCATCAACAAAAATGTACTATTGAGGTTAGTATAAGGAACAACGTTTAATGGGAAACCCCTCCAACACAATTACATTGAATAACAATTACAATTTCTCTGTGGAAAGGATAAGGTTAACTTCCATTTATCGGATCTATAGATCTATTGACATATTGCCTTCAGCCAAAGGGGTAGTAAAGTGTAGTCGCGTCTAAATAACAATTGAGCGTTTGAATGTCATACAGTAGTCTTTATTGTATATTTGGTATCATAATAATTGTTGTCATAATCTTTGGATAATTGTGTGATAATTGACAATAATGTGTTTCCACATAGAGGACCACAACAATCATAACGACCTAGATTTCAGTTATTTGGACTTACATTGATGTGGAATAAGACACTCCTGATGTTGTCTTACTGGAAACTGTCCTGAAAGAAAGACCCAACAGATAGATGAATGCATATGGTTCACTTGGAGGCACAGGAAATTGTGTTATTCGGCAAAGCAACTCTTCTCACGATTGCTTAGAGTCGCAAGTTAAAGTGAAAGCACAAGCACGACATCGTGGAAATAACAAGGCATTCATGGTATGCTACTCTACTCAATTGGTCCTAGATACCGAAAGTAACATTTCCGTATAATCCGTAGATGTATTAAATCCAAACACTGTCCGTACTCAAGCCACAATAACAAGTGATGTTGCAACTCGAGCAGGGGGCCAGCTGACATGCCAATATACCAACATACCCCCATTACCTCCGCTGTGGTCTACCCTGTTAGAACTAACACTAGAATACTATCAGGTACAAACACGGTTCATATAATCACTCACGCATCGATGCTCACCGATTATCACAAGTGTATCAGGGGTCGTCCCCTGGCTGGCCGTACTGCTCTGTGACTGTGCAAAATCACGTCTTCTGACTGCCAGCGGTCGCCGACGGATCATCGATCACAATAAATTATCTTTTATTTCTGCTTGATAAGCTCGAGGTGTTAAGCGCTAGTCTACGCGAAAAGAAAACGGAAGGTTAAATGTTAGAAGAACATGTGAAACATTGTTGCAGATGAAATAATTTCCAACGCCTCACTGTAAACATAGCGAGGTATCCCAGCATGCACCGCGGGGCTGTCAGACTACTGACTCCCACACCCATTCCCCTCCTCCTCACCCTTCCTCCGCCACCACCCCTCTCCCTGTGATCAACGTGATAATATGTTAGGTATTCCTATGCGTATATACAAATAAACTTAGTTAAAATGTATTAATTTCAATGATCCGTTGCCAATTTTTTGTTCAGGTTATGATGACAATGACACATTTTCTTGAAATATTATTTTACATTACAACTAAAAAAGTAAATGCTTCGAGAAAGATGCCATTAGAACAATAAACAATATGATTTAATAAACAATATATCCTTATTGTATCATTGGGAAACTTGGGGGAAGGATAGTCTATCTAGCGAGTCAAGTGTTTGACTCCAAGTTGAAAGGTTGTGGGTTCCAACGCCAGTGCTCATGCTCTACCTGTAGGAACCCTTTAGTGACATTCCTAACATACTGTGTCATTAATGCATAGGATGAACTGAAAGTTATTTTGGATGAAAGAGTCTGCTAAATGACTAGACAGTAAACAAAAAGGAAGCGTGTAAATATGCAGAGTATCAGGTTACACCACAGCGCGCTGTGCTCATAGACATGCATGCTTGTGCTGTGTCATCAACTAGCCTATAAAACATTTTGTGGCCCTTTCGGTCTTGATCTCTGACCTCGTCTGTCCCTCAAGTCACGACAGAGGGTGGCTGGAGGGGGTCGTGGAGGTGGGGGCGGGGGGGGGCTGTTTAGACAGTGGAATGGGGTCGTTAAGTCTGCCTTCTGCTCCCCTTACCGTGAACGACGTCACCCAGAATCGTTAAGGCCTCTGCACACGGCCTCTAACGTTCAAGCATACAGCGCAGACGGAAGCTGAACTTTCCTGCATCCTTCTCTTAACGCACGAGGCATATTCAATCCCACGCGGACTCACTCATCTAGTCCATTTAAATTGATCAGCAGAACAAAATAGTGTAAAAAAAACGCCAGGCGGAGGTGGAACAAATAGACCCCACGCCGAAAGAAGCAGCCTCCCCTCCGCAACGCGGTTCGGCTCCGCCTGCGTTGTGGAAGCGCACCTTGACTAACACCCCAGTGGAACAGAAGCAGCGGGTGCGCACTAGGCTTGCGTGTGGAGGCCTCTACACCGTGTGCTGGTGGTGGTGAGGCGGCAGGCCGAGGCTGTAGGTTCCAGCGCTGGTGTACACATGGTTTAGAAAAGAGCCTGGCTTCGTGATGGTGTCATTATTAACATATCACATCTAAATTTAGATTGAGTCAGTTAGCAGATGCCTTTTATCTAAAAGGACTTACAAGTGAGGCTGAGAACAATCAAGGCATTCGATCAAAATTGTAGTATTATAGTATTGTAGGATTAGAGTAGCTGCAAAAACTCTTAGTTATAGTACTGCAGTCTAGTTTAAAACAATAACAGAGTGGACAGAGTGTGTGTGTGTGTGTGTGTGTGTGTGTGTGTGTGTGTGTGTGTGTGTGTGTGTGTGTGTGTGTGTGTGTGT
>JAOPJO010000017.1:4480823-4495268 GCA_027123675.1 Molva macrophthalma | reverse complement strand
ATTAGGGTTCTCTCCAAACAATGTTATAGTGGCACTGCGCCCCCATTCTTTTTTACATCGGCACCGTGCAACATTTCAAAACAGGGCTGTCACGACAGACTTTAGATGACGTTGTCCTATTTTCCCCATTTAAA
The DNA here is from genome assembly GCA_027123675.1 of Molva macrophthalma. NCBI lineage: Eukaryota > Metazoa > Chordata > Actinopteri > Gadiformes > Lotidae > Molva > Molva macrophthalma. The sequence goes on along the minus strand of JAOPJO010000017.1, from coordinate 4,495,134 downwards.
TTCTGAAACGGTTAAATTGGTTAGAACACATGCTTTATTGGAATAACGCTTCAAACAGAAACACTACAATAACACGAGGTAATGCTGTGTGGAGGAGGTCTGTGTCTTCGGACCCACTCTCGGTCTCAGTCCGACTCGGTTACAGCGGAGCATCGATTTAAAGCCGGTCACACCAGACAAGCCTCAGAGCCCCACATCCGGCAGAACCTTTTTTAAAAGACCACTTATGCAATAAAAACATAAACAAATGTATTTCAAGTAAGTTCATCTTTCAAATTAATGTAGTGTTGGTATGTGGCATACCAAGCGGCATAAAAAGGGGTGCGACCAATTTGTTAGGGTGCCACCAAATTAGCAAAGTTAGTGGCACCAGTGCCACCACTAAAGTGCCACTTTTTTTTAGCATTGAGCCCTGTTTCAGCATGTGTATAATACAATGAAAAAGAGTAACAAAATTGATAAAAGAGGAGAGGTAATTATGTAATTAAAGTGCAACTAACCGTGGCAACTAACCCTGAATCCGAACCGGCGAAGACCACAGCTGCAGAATCCTGTTCGTATCAACTGATCGTTCTTTTCCTTTTCATTTATTTGAATAACGCAAAAAGCAAAACTACAATATCACGTAGGATTGCTGTGTAGACGTCAGTGGCGTTCAGATCCCCTCATGGGTCCGACTCTGACTCGGTTACGGCAGAGCTTCAATGCAGCCTAAAAGTTTCTGAAGACTCACAGCCTCCATAGTATGGGAGTGGGCCTACTTTCAATCATCACACAGCAAATATGTGGTTTAAACATTGTTTTGTTATGAGTAAGAAACTGTACTGTAAATGTAATGTCTTAAAAGAATTACGTTTAATGTTACAGATAAAAAATACATGCTTTACATTTAGTCAGCATTTCAGAATTCTAATGTGTTCCAGGATTATGCATTTCCTAATGTGTTTCTATTTCATGTTCACTTTAAGATCACATGGTTCTAAATGTCCTATCGCGTGACCCGTAGTTTGGAAGTAAACACTCACTCACGTCAAGCGTGGCTCAGCGATTTGTTGAAGTCTGTTAAATCCTTTGCATTCCAATCGACATCTTGTGTCTGGCGTAGCATCGTGGGTATGTATTCTTGTTTTGTGAGATTGTCTGGAGGTATTCATTATTATTTTTGACAATAATGTTAAGAGTAGTAATATTAGTAATGTTGTAGAGTGTAATCTGGGGATGGTCTGAATGTACTACGGCTATGCGAATGCTAGGTCACACGTGTGTCATTTGATAACGAACTGCACGGTAAGGGTGCTGTAATGACCAGAATGTTGTTTACATGTAAATATTCTTATATGTTAGTTTTAAAATGAGTACAAACGAAATACAACAGTAAGAGTGCAAATTAGCCTTTATTCATGTGAAGTTGAGGTTGGTGGAATTGGTGTGGCGCTAATTTGTCTACGCTCCTTTGTGTGTGTTGCAGTTTCACCTTTTCTCTGTAACTCCAATAACCCTGTGGAAGTGAGAATTCATCTGCAGAGTCTTGGTGTGGGGAAAAGGGTTAGCTGGCCGTCAGGATATTAAGTAGACATATCGAGGATGGCATAAACATTGTTTTTTGATTCAATTTCAGTGCAGGACTAGTGCTATTAAATTCAGTTGTTGAGTGGCTTCTCTAAATCATGGAACAGAAGAGGAAACTGGCCATGGCTCAAGCAGAGCCGGGGTTGCCAGTTCATCAATGGATTACAGAAACCCCTACCAGATGGGGGTCTCAACAGCAAATTATCAAAAGGCTCACGGAGCAGGAGAAAGCTCTGACACAGGTCTTCTATGCAGACAATAAGACCCGACATCTGGTCTTAACCTGGCAGGTCGTGGACATTCTCGAATCGGTGAACAAGGCATTTAAACCTTTAAGGCCGCTCCCCGCACTGAACGTTTCAGAAAGGCGCTGGTGTCAGCACTGCCACTCCTCTTCAGGCAACCAATCATATATGAGATAGGGCAGGACTCATCACCCTTGTCATCAAGAAAATGGAGGAGAAATTTGTTTTTGCCGTGTCCGTCTAGCCGGCGCTATCCGATATGTCGAACAGAAACTATCACAACAGAGAAAGTTGGTGCTCATGGTGAAAAAACAATGTCAAACAAATAGTGGAGTACAAATATATATCACAAAGGCAAAGGGTCTAGACAAACATACAATGCTGATGTGTGGGAGTGGTCATATGTTGTCATAGAAATAATATCCAAGTGCAGTGTTTTTTCTCTCACAGCACAGCGCTTCATCCCAGTGCTTCATCCCAGTGCTCCCCAGCACCCTGCCAGCGTTTGTGGACAAAGCTATGTGGACACGGGCTAGGCCCATATTTATTTTGTTTGTTCCACTTTATTTACTTTTGATATTGTACATTGGTATTCTATGCTAGGCCTATATTTCATCACTTGAAAATGTCAAGTGCTTTGTTTCCTTTATACAGTTTATTTTGAAGTCTAGGCGTATATATTTTTTATTTGCTGTTATAGTTTAATCTTGGCAGTTTTTTATGTTAACATTATACATTAACAATGAAGGCTAGGTCTATATTTAGTTTGCAGTTGCACACAAGCCTATATTTTATTACTGCAATTTGAAACTTGAAAGTGCTTTATGTTTACTTTATACATTATATATTGACATTATAGAGAGATAATTCCTATTGTGCTGCAGTGCACATTCTCTCAGTTAAAGTTATATGGCTCATACACGGATCTAAAGTTGTTTTCTCAGCCAAATCTTAAATCATGCTTTCTTCAACAAGGCTCATTACCTTTGATAAGGGTTAGGCTTCCTGGACACCTATAGTATAACGCGCCGGTGTGTGGAAGCTCCATCTGAGGATGGGTATATTTTGATGTCCGTGTCCCAGTGAGGGTTAGGCTTCTCGGTCAGTTATAATGTAACACCATGGTGGGTGGCGCATTTCTTATACAACGTCGCTCATCAAAAAGTTGCCGTTGGTCGTATAACCCGCCCCCCTCCTTCCTAGAACCTTCAGCCCAAAACGCATGTCAAAAAATCTTGTGTTTGAATTCTCTTGAAACCTTTTGAAACCAGTGCTGCCCACATCTCTCTAAAGGCAGGGCGCAGCGCCTTCGCTAAATGACTGACCGCCCCTACAAACAAATTTACTTTTCACAACAGCCGTTCATATCAGCATCTGCATTCAATTTGGCACAAAATAAAAGCTACTATTAGCCTAATATACTGTCATTTTGACAAATATAATCAACCATAATTAATATAATTATTATAAAACATCTATGAAATCAAACAGTTGCCGGTCTCTGTGGAGGCGGAGAGCTTCGTTCTGCCGGACTACGCACGGTATTCAAATCTGATCAAAAACAATCCGGCACCATTTAACAGCAGAACATCGGTAGTAAGTTACTACGGAGAGAATCATTTTCACCAGCTGGTTTGTGCTATCAGATATGGTAAGGGGGGCTCCAGAACCTCCTTCTGACACAGTAGCTGCCTGGAGTGTGCCTTTGTGCGCACTAGCCTGTTAACTCAAACTAACTTCCGTACAAACCCTCCCCCCTTCCAACATCTAGATAGGGGAGAGGATTTAATCACTAAATGAAAAAGTATACTGAGTAATAATGACTTATTTATTCACTATTAGTTCAATAAACTTTTATTACTCTTTCCTAGTTTCAGTTTTAGGTCACTTGTAATAAACGTATCACATTTCCAAATAAAGAATGAAATTAAAGATATTTTATCATTTTAAGTCACTATTTTCTTATAACACAATTATTAAACATGAGAATAAACAGTTCACATAGGAAACTAAATGTCCCCCTTATTTACCTGTATGAAACACAGTGCAACAACTTAAACCTTGGTCTCAGTCCAAAAGTCGCCATGTTTCTGGATGAGTAAAGGCACATGCAGAGTAAGGTTGGGCGATCATCTACAAGCGTCCATCATCCGATTGCAATTCGGTTAGACTCAATCAAGTACGTTTAAAGCGATCATTTTGGGCAATTTCATACATGTGAAATTAAGATAATATATTTTAAAACCAGTTCGGCATTGCCTACTACAGCCGACACTAGGCTGTCAATAAAATGCAGTAAAAGAGAAGTCTTAATAAACGTACACTTATCAATTAGATAGTCATCCGCCAAAAAAACAACTTGACTTTGATTATATCATTAAAAAGCCTTTTTTTTCAAAGTTTTTTTAATGATATAAAAGACATATTGTTATGCAACAATCGTGTGCAGCCAATTATAGATCTCTCAAATCTAGCAGTGGAAAAATCTCACTCACTCGCGCCGCTTGAAGCTGGAACACAACACCCGCAATCCAACCCACATGTAAATAATGTTACGCAGAACCAAACCCGTAAATAAAACTAAGACAAAATACCACCCGCCAACAACTTTTTTGGCGGGTCTCTGGCGTGCACGTATAAGTATATTAGTCAATAGTGAACCCTCCTGGCACTGCTTAAGCAGCAGCTGTTACACAAAATGGGGGCCGCCTTAGATCGTAAGACTACAGCAACTTCGCCCATCTGAAAGTTTTTTGGATTGAAGCCAAATGATAAAGGTGAACCTAACGACGTCCACCAGCCGATACGTTGGCTTTGTAAAAGGATGATTCCGGTGAAGGATAACCAATTTACATGCTCATGTAAGAGTACATCACCCGGCAGTGCATGCTACTTTACCCTCACGTGCAGCGGCCACCGCTAGTGCTGCAACCCCGGAGCAGCCCTCAATGCTGGGCGCCTTCTCACGGGAGCCAAATACAAGCCAGACAGCCTTCGATGGAAGGAGTGTACCATAGTTGTGTCCTGGTGCTCGTGTAAAGAAATGGTGTCCTTCAAAACGGTGGATAAGACCACCTTCAAAGAAATGCTGGCAACGCTGGACAAGGAGTATGAGTTGCCTACGCGCAAATACTTTTCCCAAACTGCCATCCCCAACTTATATAATGAAACAAGAGCCTCGATTGTCACCAAATTCAAATTGTCTGTTTTCATTGCCTTGACCACAGACATGTGGTCACCCCTGAACATGACACCATACATGTCGCTCACAGCCCATTATATCAGCAACCACTGGCAACTGGAGGCCAAGTGTTTGGAGACATCCTTCGTCCCACACTAAAGAGGTACTGGCAGACGCCCTCAAAGTGGGCACTCAAGAGCGGGGTAGAGAGGAAGAGAAGATAGTCTGCATCACGACCGACAATGCCGCAAACATTATTGCAGTCGTCCGGGAGCTCAAATGGCCCTATTTGAACTGTTTTGGACATAATTGGAATGTGGCCATAAACAACGCACTTGACGGATAAAAGGATCACAACAAGTTGTGCGTTTGGTGCCTGCCGAGCAATCAACGGTGCCTTTTCTTGTAGTTGGCAATGGAAACAGGAGCTGAGCAAAGCCCAGGATGAGCTACAACCCCCCAAACACGCTTTGATTATGCTAGGCCTATTATTTAATGTTGCTCTAGCACAAGTCATGACAAAGGCCCATTTTGATTATTATAAGGTCTATAGTAATAGGCTAGTGGTGTTATTATGATTAGGCTATTATTATTATTATTATTATTATGCAGGTTATTGGGCTCAGTCTTTTATTTTTAAAACTGGGCCGTGCAACATGTTGGGGTTCCAAGCAGAAGATGGCAGAGAGGATACTGGAACAGGCCCCAGCCATCAAGAGGGTTTTTGCGAACGACAGAAGCCGCCACCCTTGCCAAACCTGACGTGGCAAGATGAAGCTGTCCTGGAACAAAGGTCTAAAACCTGAACAAAGGCAGTGAACAAAGGTCTAAAACCTCTTTCCGACTTTACAGACATACTGTCGAGCGTAAAACTATGACAGTCTCTTCCTTGCTGCCCACTCTGCATTTACTGAGAGACACACTCTTGAAGGATGACCATATCGATGCAGTTTCCCTCGACAGCACGAAACTTGGATCGGAGGCAGAGATGATGTCCTTCTGCAGGAGGCAGCCCTCCGGACAGGTAAGGGTCAGAGTGGAGGATGGTGAGACAGAGCAGCCAGTGGCACCTTTTCCACGACTTAAGAAAAACAAACCTTCCCTCGGCAGCCTTTTGGGAAAGTTGAAGCAACCTGTGCCACTCAGAGGAGCAACAGGCAGAAGAAACAGCCTACCTGCAAGGAGATGCACTAGATGGGGACCCACTCACATGGTGGAATGCAAACGATAACCACTTTCCGTTAATGGCGAAGATTGCGAGTAAATATCTTTGTATATGCGCTACTAGTTCACCTTCTGAGTGTGTATTTAGCACTGCGGGCAACAATTTAAACCTTTGATAATTTTGTTCCTTTGAATCCAAATTGCGTTCTGCAGTCTGCAATAGGCCTAGCCAATTTTGTGCCCATTTTTATTTTATTTGAGTATTTGAGTTTTTAGTGTTGTGAAGACTTCTGTTACATCTGTGTTCAATATTCTGTTATATTTGTTCTTCGTTTTGTAAATACATATAGCAACTTTGAAACAAATGTCTTATTTTTCTGTTCCAAATAACCCCCGACAACCTTTGGCTGGGATGTGTTAATGTGAACGTCCATGGGACATGGTCTACATGGTCTACTATTATATGAAAGTGTCTCAGTAAAGTCCTAAATCATTTCAAAATATATATACCACCCCGTAAGCTGTGCGCAGCCTTTGCGCTGCAGTGCAGGCTATAAAATATGGTGAAAGAAAAGGCTGGCTTTGAGTATAGATACAAATATCAGGGTTTCTCATAAATAGGATTTATGGGATGAATTTGGATACATTTGCCCCCGCTCAAGTCGATTTTTTATTTTAAAAGTTTGTCAAAGTGACATGCAGTGGAGTGTGTCATTTGGCCATGCGAGCAGAGCGGTAGGTTTGGAGTCCCTCCCCTCTCCTAACAGTGAGTGAATACAGCAGGTCAGTGCTACAGAGTGCGTTTCCACCTGTGCCAGGTAACTTCAGTTACAAATTGCGGGGCTTTTTAGACTGTAAAAGTAGTCACCACAGCTCTGTTTTTTCAGCAATACAAAACAAATACAATAACAAGAAATCGCCTTGGCATTGGCAACTTGAGACGATCTACGATGTATTACATTTATGGTTGATAGAATCGACAGCCCATCCCTAATGCACAGTAGTGGATAATCATCCACTCTGTTGAATCACTTTAAAAGTCACACATTCACTTTCAGTTCCACAACTCATAACATTAACACACAAAATACCAGTCTGCTGAGATGAGCAGAGATGGATGATATGAGCCACCAGGAGGCTGTAGTCTGTATGGCAGGGAAACCCTCGGTTCAATAAGATTCCCCGCGAAACGTTGTCAGCCTAACGACCACCGCCGAACGCCCGCCTGAAGTTAACGTAGAATCCACAATGAAATCCGTTCGAGTCCTGACACGTCCAATGTCCACGCCATCTGTCCACATACGCAACTTTCCAGAGTTTTCCCACGGCTGCCTCTCCGACCGCAACCCCACATACAATACAGGTTCACTGGACCAAACACTAAACTTAAAACGTAAATCCTCGAAACGTGTATTTATTTCTAATCAACAAATTCTTTCAACCCTCGCTCTCAGTCCATGCCACCTCAGAGACATGAATCAACACACAAATGTCAGATGATGAAGCAATTATTTGTATCAACTGCCAAGTAAAGCACAACACAGTCCGCGGAGCTCCCACTTAAACCGCCTTTGAGACGTCCAGCCCCTTTTGCCACTATGAGCCGTAAGGCATTCCCACACTGCAGCACGTACACACAGCACAGCGCCACCCACGCAGGAACTCTACATTTAAAATACAAGAAAACAAAGAAGGTGAGAAAGCTGAATAGGGACGAGAAGAAACCAACTGCTCAAACGCTGAATGACATGGCGCCACAATGGAGGTTTAAGTCTTTGGACTTGACACAAAGTGAATGACTGATGCCGCTCATAACTTGGCAACTGGAATAAGGCTGGAGCCAGGGTGGAGGCATGTACTAAAACCCTGGACGATGATTGACAAAAGCTAAGAGTAGCAGTAGCTGTGCCAAGAGAAGAAATATCATTAAAAAATCAACAGATCAAGCGACGTGAAACTCAGTGCTATTCATATTCTAGGTCTTATGATTAATTATGCCTTGTCTTGTTTTGGAAATAACAGCCGTTAAGATATGTATCTCCACCTCTATCATGCTGGCCGCCAACAACCAAGAAGAAAACAGTGTGTTTTTAAAACATTTTTTAAGAACAATTTGAAAGACATGTATTGCTTTAGTAGGCAACACAACAAAGATGGAATTATAAAGTTCCACAAAGAGTACAAGCACTCCTGCTCAGACAAAAGAGACCCAGTTCATTAGTGTGATAATTTTCATTTTGCTTGATGTCTTCAACGCACAAACATGATGGCCAATGTGTAATAGTTTAGAATAATTACACGTTGTTGTCTGTTTTTGGGATATACGTAGGTATCACCTTTTTTCATTATTTACTGTTCTGTTTTCTTTCTACTGTGCCGTCACACACCATTTGTCATTGAAGATAACATTGCTATTATTATTTTTTAATGGTAATTGTGTAAAGAGAAAATCACATTGTGGTAGGCCTACTGCATATCCCATTCATGCAAACAAAAAAAGTATTTTTTTTCCAATGGTACAAAACACTGATCATATTTTTACTTTGTCAGCTGTTATAAAAGACAAACCATGTATTGTCTTCAGAAGCCCTTTATTGCCACTACTTTTATAAGACATTACACTGGTGTACCTCTAAATATGTGTGAATCAATGGAGTCTCTGTTGCAACACTCAATCTGGGGTTATCTAAAGGTGTGTGTGTGTGTGTGTGTGTGTGTGTGTGTGTGTGTGTGTGTGTCTGGTGCGCGTGTATGTGTGTGTGTCTGGTGCTCGTGCTTGTGTGTGTGTGTGTGTGTGTGTGTGTGTGTGTGTGTGTGTGTGTGTGTGTGTGCGCCTGTGCATGTGTACATGCCTGCCTGAGAACCATGGTTTGGTAGTACAGTATAAGGATGGATATTACAAATATGTTTAGCGTTAAATTGGAGTTTCAGAATCTCATTCTAAACTATGTCACATGTGTCATTTGAACATATGTGGTTTTTCATTGTTATTCTAGAATGTGTGAAGTCATTTTCATGTAGGACGGCTCCAGGTTAACAACGTGTAGAGCCGGGGGTCTGGCTAGGTCAGAGGTCCCTGAGCTGTCCGCAGGTACAGCTCTCCCTACAGACACCATTAGATATCAGCTAATAAGGGGGATGATCAGCCTGACACGCTCAGAGGTGCTGCTAAACCCTTGCAAAAATTAAGGATTAATCACTTTTTAATAATTTATTATAAAAATAATAACCTTTGACATTCATGAGCTGACTATGCAGAGGCTAGATGGCTGCGTAGTGTTGGAGGGGGGTGTTGGTGTGGTGTATTGAAATCTCTGATGAGGAACTCACTTTTCTATGTATTTAATACATACATACATACATACATACATACATACATACATACATACATACATACATACATACGGTTATATACATATTATTCATCATGTGTGTCTCTCTGTCTCTCCAGACGCCTACCCCATCTCGGAGGTGGTGTACACCTGGACCCAGGAGGCGTCCAAGTCGGTGGTTGTTGCTGAGGAGGGCTCCAGACTTAACCAGTACCATCTGATTGGTCAGACGGCCGGCACAGAGGACATCTCCACCAGCCGAGGTAGGGATACAACTCTTACTGGCCTCCAATGCACTAGCTAGAGCCCTCCCCCCAGAAGTTCTGTTTTATTATAGTAAGACTGCCAGATCAGAAGTTCTGATATAACGTAGTAGAACTGCTGGATCCAAGATTACCTTGCCCCCGCCTCACTAACTAGGGCACCCCTGGATCTATGCCAGGTGCCCCCCCCCCCTCAGAGCTTGTGGGAGAAGAACACCAAGCGGGGGAGAGAGGGATGGAGAGTGAGAGAGAGTCGATAGATGAATTGCAAGGATTTGACGACGCCTCCCACACACAGCTGTCTCTGTAGACGACCAGAAGGGATCACTAATATGTAGACTGAACCATCAGGAGTATGGGAGATCATCTAACCCTCGCCTAAACCATGAGAGCAGGGGTGTATGATCACCTAACCCCGTACTGAACCTTTAGAGCAGGGGTGTACGATCACCTAACCCTGGACTGAACCATCAGAGGAGGAACGGAGATCACTCATCCCTGGACTGAACCATTATAGGAAGGGCCGGAGGACACTTAAGCCTGGACTGAACCATTAGAGGAGGGGTCAGAGGATCACTCATCCTGGGCCTGAGGTGCTGACTCTGTGGGGTTAATCCCCACAAAGGCCCTGGTCGGTTGTGCTTTTACCGAGTGACGTCTCGCGGCACGGCGGGATTGGCCACGGCGTCGCAGCGCAGCGCGGCCGCGGGCATCTGCTTAACTCCGTTATGTAAAGCGCTATGATAATACAGTGCCAGAGAGATCCTGTAATCCTAATGTAATGCAGAAGGCTCCTTCTACTCACATCTAACCAGGAAAGAGGATGTTAACATTCAGTCACGTATCGCCCTCCACACATAGCGTCACGTCATGCATTCCTGCATCCTTTGAGGATACATGCAATCGCTTCCTATGCAACATACAGCTGCAGAAATACTTTTAAAATGAGGTGTTGTCCATTGGCGGTTAGACCCCTTAGTGTACATAACAAGTTTCTCCTATGCCACCTCCGACGCTCCCTTCACCTCCTGCACAAACACAAACACACACACACACACACACACACACACACACACACACACACACACCTACCTACCTACCTAAGCCTCCACTCCCCTCCTCCTCCATCACACCCTGACTGGTGGGGTAGTGGAGGGAGGAGGATGGGTTGGGGGGGGACCTCGGTTAGCTTAGATAATCTGAGGAGCAAACTGTCTTCAGCGTGCCAAGAATAGCAGGCTAGCCTCTTACCTATGGGTTTAGCCCAGCAGAAGGTACATTTATACACGTGTATGACTCGGCTGGGGCAAAGCCCAGAGAGCACTCCTTGTGTTCTCCTCGTAAACTCATACACTCATGAAGTACAACAAGAGAAATCCAAATAAACAACCAGAAACATACCAATAAAAAAAACACAAATACCCTCTAACAAAACCTGTAGTCTGACCCTTAAAGAGAGTTGAAAATTGTAGGAAGGATGTATTTTATCAGCACTGGCAACCATTCCAAATAGTCTCCACATTTAATGGTCTGGGAATCTCTTGGGGAGCTCCCTGTGGAGCAGGAGTAGGAGAGAGGAGGAGGGAGAGAGGAGGTGCAGGGAGAGAGAAGTGAGGAGCAGAAAGTGAGGAGCAGGGAGAGAGGAGCTAGGAGGAGCAGGCAAGTAGAAGGAGAGAGGAGCTAGGAGGAGCAGCTAGTGAGAAGGAGAGAAGAGTAGCAGGAGCAAGGAGAGAGGAGCTAGGAGGAACAGGAAGGGAGTAGCAGGAGCCAGGAGGAGACCCCTCCTCAGCTCAACTCACCAGTTAATGAGCATGGCGGCGTTGTTCTCCGCTATGAACGGCAGCTCCCCGTGCACGCTCCAGAAGCCCAGCAGTAAAATCCACCAGACCCGCATCGTGGTTCCCTCTCAGGTCCTCAGAAGAGTCAAGGGTCCCACGGCGGAGCAGGGCTGCAGGTCAGAGGTCACCGGAGCCCGGCCCGGGGACTGGGACGCCTGCTGGTCGACATAGTGCTGGTCTGCTGCTGGAGAGCAGAAGAACATCCACAAACCCTCTCCTCCTCCTCCTCCTCCTCCTCCACCTCCTCTTTCTCTTGGGTCACCTCAGCCCACCCCCACCCCAGGCATCTGCTCACCTGCCAAAAATAATATACACACCAATCTGCTCCCTCGTCCCTCTCTCGTTTTGTTAGTTTGGGTTTTTCTTTTTTTTTCAGATAAAGCTGAGAAAGGAACGTACTATCCTGAATCAAGTGTCTGTAGCCTGGCCTGACAGAATGGAATGGGTTGTTACAGCAAGGGGGAGAGGGAGAGAGGGAGAGTGGGAGAGAGAGAGCTAGGGAGAGAGAGAGATAGAGAGAGAGAGCTAGGGAGAGAGAGGGAGAGTCCTGCAGGATGCAGATTGTGTCAGGGGATTAGGGCGAGAGAGAAATGGGATTTTGCCAGGAGGAAAGCCACTGTCATCTGTGAGTTTCAGTGTCCGAGCTGCAGTGGAGGGATTTCTTTTTTTCAGGAAAGAGAGAGAGAAAAAAAAAACCTGAAATGCAATCTTCCGTTTGTCAACAGGATGTTATATTGTACTAACAGCAGCATTCCCTAGTCACATTTAATACACACACACGACTACCCATGCATACATCTATACTGATCTTAATCACATTTAACACACACTCAATGACTACCCATGCATCCATCTATACCGATCGTACAGTGGTGGTAATGCTTTAATTTTGTCATCATGACAGTTGACCAATATGTCATTATTTGACAATATTTTAAACCATTTAATACCTTTTTCCATTTAATACCTTTTTTTAATACCATTTCCAAGCATGCTTTAGGATTTGCATTGAATTTGTTATACTTTCTACCTCTTATATCTGCTAAGGAAATGTCAATAACTTGGCTTAAACACCTAATGAATAATTACACTGAACTAAACACAGATAAAATACACAAAGGAATTGCACTTTTTTGACCCAAGGAAAACATTATAGTTGCGAATTGGATCAGTGAAATATTTTCTCGAATTAAAGTGTGTAGACGATATAGCAAGCTATGTCAAATCAAAGATTATGATGAGTCAAATAAAAGATTATTATGAGTCTTGTCTAACACTGAACCCTGTTTTGCCTCGCTTGCTAGACACAAATTCTTTCATCCGCAGCAGATTACCTGCCCTTTTAATCTGTAGTTTCACCTCTCCTGCGACCTCAAATAATCCACAAGTCTTCCAAAAAACTACAACCAGTAGCAGGGTGCTCTCAGGACACTGTAATCAATGTTATTCTATGTGTGCGTGTGTGCGCCTGCGTCTGTGTGCGTGCGCGTGTGTAACACAGGTCAATACACGGTGATGATGGCTCACTTCTACCTGAAGAGGAAGATCGGGTACTTTGTGATCCAGACCTACATGCCATGCTTCATGACCGTCATCCTGTCCCAGGTCTCCTTCTGGCTCAACCGAGAGTCCGTGCCCGCCCGCACTGTCTTCGGTGAGCCCTGCCTAAGTGGACAGAAATGTTGTATGAAATTGGTAGCGTTTGCTGAACCTATTTATAGGCAAGGCATGTTCATGGACATTATTCCCCTAGAGGCCATATTGGTTAGTTGGTGGAGAAAACCTCTAGAATCTTTGGGGAAACCATGACTCCATGGAACTGTGTTGTAAGTTGTACCTGGGTGGGGAAAGGGAATGCAGAACTAAAGATAACGCCGTTAGTTGCCTTTACGCACACGGCAGAGAGCCTTCAGGGCTTTCTGCCGGAAATCTTCTTAAGTCAGGTAAAGTAAATATCGAGAGCAGGTTGTGATGGAGGAATAGGCCAAACACAGGAATTTCCCCTAGGAGACTGGGCTTTGGCTATTATTATTTTTAGAATTAGGTGCCTTATAATTGTATCATATTTAAAGACAATAAAAGACAATTCAATAAAAGTAATAAATAGAAAGTACAAAAAGATAAAATAATAATTAAGCTAGTAGATGATTTTGTTGTTGTCATAGTCATGCCGTCTGTGTTCTGATTGGTCCAGCCTATTTGGATATCTCAGAGCGACTGAACCCCTCAAAGTATTAGGAGCTTCTGAAAACAAAGGTTTTCTGGTTTTGATGATCGTTTGGTGGTACTTCAACCTAACACACAGCCTCCCTCTCCCAGGCGTCACCACGGTGCTCACCATGACCACCCTCAGCATCAGTGCCAGGAACTCGCTGCCCAAGGTGGCGTACGCCACCGCCATGGACTGGTTCATCGCCGTTTGCTACGCCTTCGTCTTCTCGGCGCTCATCGAATTCGCCACCGTCAACTACTTCACCAAGAGGAGCTGGGCGTGGGACGGCAAGAAGGCCATGGAGGCCCAGCAGCCCAAGGTGTGTGAACCCATATTACAAAGAAACGTGTGTGTGTGTGTGTGTGTGTGTGTGTGTAGGCACCCATATTAAACTTAAACAATATCTGTGTGTGTGTACCTACATTAGACTAAAACGAGTGTGTGTGTGTGTGTGTGTGTGTGTGTGTGTGTGTGTGTGTGTGTGTGTGTGTGTGTGTGTGTGTGTGT
>JAOPJO010000017.1:4463780-4474804 GCA_027123675.1 Molva macrophthalma | reverse complement strand
TGTGTGTGTGTGTGTGTGTGTGTGTGTGTGTGTGTGTGTGTGTGTGTGTGTGTGTGTGTGAGAGAGAGAGAGAGAGCTGGGGAAGAAACAGGCTTCAGATCTCAAATGAAGAGCAGTAAACTACTGACCCGAGGCATTATGTGAAACATAACAGCATTGAAATATTTCTCACTGATTGTTACTGGAGGAAGGCCCTGCAGTTATGTCAAAGAGTGTTTTCCACTTCTTGTTATTATTTATTGGGGCTGGCCAATACAATTCAGTCCCTTGATTGTCTGATGTGTCTCGTCTCGACTTGAGAAGATTATCCAGCTTTATTCTTGGGAATGCTTGTACTTGTTGACATATATGTACATATCACTACTCCAAAAGTTAAAGCTACACAACTATATCTGTATAGAAATAACCCCTAATCGTAGTCAACAAGTGCTGGTTGTACAAGCAGCCAAGTTTGGTTAAAATCAATCTGACATTAATTTCAAGATAAGCTTTGATTAAACCAATTGAAAATGACAGTGCAGTTAATGGTGCTTGACGGCGGCCATCTTGTGCTGTTGAGGTAATCTGAGCTACCTCTGGTGGAATAGTGCTCTGACTGATTGGCAGCTCTGTAACTGGATGCTATTTTTACCCTCCGGTCCACAATGTTTGTTCTGCCAGAGCACAAGTGGACCTGATGACTGTAGACAAGTGGCACACTACATTCAAGATCCATTTCAATAGAAGGGAAAAACGGGGGGACTTGCCATCTCATCTCTGGTCAGGCCTCGAGAGAGATGATGGATATGATTAAATTCTACATCTACTGGTGACACTCTCCCAGAGGTGAAAAAAAGTATATTTTCCTCTCCATTGTTTGGAACCACCGTCTGAAATGACCAATCAGGTCTTACTTAATGAGAAAGTCATCCAACTCAGTGCTGGCCTGAAGCCCAAACACTGATTGATACCGTCTTGACCTGGAGTGTGTATTAGTTTGGTTTCAGCTGCTAAGCTATTCACCTCGGCTGGATTCCAAAGAGTTACTCTGATCCTCGTGCTTCAAGCACCAACATGAGCAATCAAACAAGGAACTGGGAGCGATTGGGACAACTGAGCTGCTTCAGCGTGATTAAAAAGGTGACGTTGACTTTGACTGTAAATTATCTGACCAATCACGACCTTCCGACTTTGTATCCAATATCGTTTGTTATGCGTTGCCATCCGGCAGCGGTGTTATATGTAAATGCCTGATGACGTAGTTGAAGAATCGCTAAAACACTTCCTGTTAGGATACACAGATGGATCCTCTGTCCCACCAAGACGACTTGGCGGCCGATTCAACTTCTTGTTGAGCCTGAGACAATTGGACAACAGCGGACCAATGGAGATCAAGGAAAACATCTGGAGATTTAGCACGAAGTGCGAGGTGAATACATACAGACGTTTGGAATGCAGCCCCGGTCCCAGAGACATGCTCACCCATTTAGTTTTTCAATTATCCTCCTCCTCATATACATCTGGGCCTCAGGGGGGCCCAGCGACATGATTAAATACATTCTCCTTGTCCTGTTATTATATTCTTTCAACACGGAGCCACTTAGCAGAATTACTGGCAATACGATTACAACATGGCTTGCTAGTGACAGAAGTAAACAACCTGATTAGAAAATGAGGTTTGGAATTAACATGCTAGCAATTAACATGATGATGGTTTTGTGGCGTACATATCCTTAGTCACCAAGGGTGCCTATTATATTAATATTGACTGAGACATAAATGTAGGACAAAACCTTATTTTAAAAATGATAGTAGTAGTATTTTGATTATACATGCACGTTGTATTCAGTTAAACTACAGGTGTATATAGCCAATATCTAACAACCAATACCGAATTAATTTTTGAAGTAATCCCTTACAACTAGGTTCCATTATTCAATGTTCAATCAAGTCGTTTATTATTGTGTTTAATTTTTAACCATTTAAAACAAATATAAATATATGTTCCCAGGGTGAGTAGACGGTATATATGTTCTCATCTCACGAGGGTGAAAACCTTGCGGCCAATGCTACAAATTTGCAGAGATTGGCGACAGAGAGTGTGGGACTTCCCGGGGGATCCTTAGAAAAGTAAATAATTCATCTCATTGTCATTGTTGTTCTTACATCCCTCCTCCCATTCTTCTTCTTGTTGCTGCTGTCAGTAGAAGCCTTTCACTGCGGACTGTAAACGGATGTACACAGCTTGCAGGAAGATAGACTTTCTTGGCCATCTTGGTTCTAAACTATGAATGAAACGGAATGCAGCATTCAATTCCATCACACTGCTAAGATGGCAGCCAGGTGAATCAGGCCAATTGACTTTGGACTTGAGAAGACACACGCATGAACCAGGACGTTGGAAACTGTACGAGTCACAGTAAGGAGCCGAGTCATCCTCCGAATGTGTACTTAACATCCAAGTGACTGGCAGGGTTCCTCCAGTCTTCCCCCGTAGCTCCTGGTTCTGTCAGGCGCTGGGTGGTGCCCTAGCTGGCAGTCGGGTCTGGGATGACAGGGAAGCCCGGGTAATTGGGTCATCGTGTCCTGGGCAGCAGGAGGAGGAGGAGAACCCACATGTCCTTTGTGGTCTCTCTCTCTCTCTTATATATCTAATATATCCTGTTCTACAGAGCAGGGCTCTCTGCTTATTTGCATCAGTCAATATCAGTCTGTATATTTATAGTCTGTGTTGTGGCCAGGATTTAGATATTAGTTTTACTTGCCATTTAGTCATTGAGCAGATTTATTAAGGAGAAGGCCAGGTTTAGACAGCACAGAGACAGGTCATTAAGGAGCAGGTAGGGGTTAGACAGTACAGAGACATGTCATTAAGGAGAAGGCCGGGGTGAGACAGCACAGAGACAGGTCATTAAGGAGCAGGTAGAGGTTAGACAGTACAGAGAGAGATCAATAAGGAGCAGGTAGGGGTTAGACAGAATACAGAGACAAGTCATTAAGAAGCAGGTAGGGGTCTACAGGTTGTGGACATTGTGGTTTGAACCCAGTACCTTTCGGTTCTTGTCCAAACCGAAATGTACTGGTCAGTAGTGCTTAGGGGCTAGCACCTACCCACCTCATGTTGAGATATTCATCACTTTAACAGAATCAGAGATGACAATACCAAGACTGTGGGAGAGCAGCAAAACAGAACAACGAAAGAGTGTGTGTGCGTGTGCGTGTACGTGTGCGTGTTTGTGTGTGCGTGTGCGTGTGACACGGGTGTGTTAACAAGCTCCCTGAACTACAAGTTCCGTGTACGTACAATTTGTTGGTTTTATAAACCACACAATAATACAAATACTTTTTTTTTCCACATAAGCATATCGTTTTGGTCAAGGTGTTTTCAGAACATTGCTGACTCATGTTGAATTTCAATACATCATAAATACTCATTAATAGTAGCTTGTTCAAATGTGGTTAGAGCTACACAAACTGAACCGTTGGGACAGAATGAATCAGCATAATTGTATTTTATGTTATCTGCTTCCTAATGCATTTTGTCCATCTATCATGGCATTTCTAGGGATGAAGAATAATATTTAACACTATCCAAGCTTTACTTTTACAAAACCCCTTCATCATAACAACAGCAGCGGCACAGGACTCGTTAGAGGTGAGTTCCCAAGCTGCTGCTGCGTCTTGTCTGGCTTGCTATTCCAACTCTTATGATATATATCCAAAATCTTAAGATCTATATCCAAGAAAACAGGGCTCATTATTTTTAAAATAAATAATAAACAAACAGAATTTATTTTGTGTACGTTGTTGGAAGAGGTGAAGGATACGACCGCGGCGATGAGCTAACAAGCCGACACGGATCAGTGAGCTTGTGGTTTGGCTCAGACGCCGATGTCCAGAGTCGCTGTTGAGGACGGGGCTGTGTTTGTATTGAGTGATAAACCCTCTTCATGCTTTGTTCTCTGTTTAGTCAGGATAAGATGTTTTCTCTCCAATACACAGCTCTGGCCCCACTGCTTCCTTCCGTCTCTCTTGCTCTCTCTCTCTCTGCTCTCCTCTCTCTCACTAACTTCTATTTCTTCTCTCGCGTCCCATTTTCTCTTCATTCCCTGTGTCTCTCTCTCACTTACTATTTTCTTCTCTCTCTCTTTACTGTCTGACTCCAACTGCTTTCTCTTCTCTGCTTCCTCTCTGCATCTCTATCCTCCACCTTCTCTCATCCCTCTCCATTTGTCTCCTTCCTCTCCATCCCTCTGACTATTGGAAGCTTTCAGTCAGCTACTGATTAGAATGCCCTGGTATAAAAAAAAAACATCCCCATGCTCCCGTACGTCATCTAGCATCTCAAAGTCAAGTGAAGTGACCATCCATCACCCGTTACATCCGGGGTCTGACAGCACTCAGCAGAGCATTTTGCGGTTCCGTTCCGTCAGCAGTTCAGTGTATGTTCTCCGGGACTTCCTGCTGTCTCTCCTCACAGGTATTAAGGGTAAGAATATAAGGGCTATGATATTAGGACTCTAGGATAGAATGACTATAGAATATAGGGATACTAGGGATTCTAGAACAAAAGTACTCTAGAATAAAAGGACTAGAATATAGAAGGACTAGGACATAGGGGCTCTATAATGGACTCGAGAATATACAAGGACTCTAAAATATAGAAGAATTCTATATGAGAACAACTCTAAAATATAGGGACTCCAGAAGGCAGAAGTGGCCTATTTTCTGCTCAACAAAACACTGCATTATTCATAAAGTAGGAATGCACTGCTAACAGTTTTCCCTGCTGAAGCCGATCTCCAGTCCTTTGAACTTTGTTTGTGTTAAGAAAAAGGTTTAGGATAATTTAGAAATTGGCTGTCATCAACAATATTGGCAGTACATTTACCTTTTTGGTCTTTTACACAAGTTATAGTATATAGTTTAAAGTTATAGTTTAAAGAACAATGTTAAAGACTAGACGACTAGTTTGGGTCAGTACGCCCCGTGACCAGAAACTAACCAGACATCTGCTCTCAATAAATGGCTTTAACAACCAGCACTCCTCGTCCATGTGTTACTTCAACGCCCTAACGATCAAACAGAAATAGACGTTGTATGAAAAAATGTATGTTGTTATTGAAGGGCCACGTTCTACAATAGCTGATATTTATGTAAAGTATCTGAAATAGTTCTGTGATAACTATTTTTATTTGTCTTCAGGACACTTCTGCTAGTGGTGCATCTCTGGTTCTCTGTGCTGGTGCTCTGTTCCCTAATACATGATACTGTCAGGGTTAGTTTGGCTTGCATCTTAAATCAGCCAGATTTCTCCAGGTGCTGCAGGTTTAAATGCTGATCTGCATATTATATTATTATATATAAATTATACACCCGCCCTGATAAATAATACACAAGAAGTGCTGTACTTCCCTGGTCATATACTATGGGCTGCGGTTGAGGACGGTATATTTAGGACTTGTGACCTGGAATGCAAGAACATCTAATGCAGTGTATCACAACCTATTTAGGGTCTCTTGATATGCATATGGAGTTGTGGGCGTTTGTTGGCTTATTATGTTGCATTTTTTAGGTTAACAATTTTTATTTAAAAAGTGCAGAAGGATGTAGCCACAGGCAAACTATTAATTGCCTAGTGTTGCACGATGTGCATACGTTCACAGAGACATTGATAAAACAGATAGATGTGATGGGGTTACAACAATGTGTGTGGTAGCAGATGCAGAAAAAAGGTTTGGGTCGCAGAAACACAGGCCAATGAAGGGTGATGCTCGTTTGCTGATAAAGGTATTGTGAAACCAACAAAAGACTCTCCTTCTACAAAGTGTATACTGTGGTTTTCAATGGACTAATAACTCTATGCAATATAGCTATAGACTGTTACTGAAGCTGTCATAAAAACCTTAGGCAGTTCCTGAGTTTTTAAACAATAAGAGTATTAATATGAATTTAGAACATTTATCGCACAGTGATAATCTTTTGAAACTTTGACGTTGTAATTTGCTTCGCACACTACACTACATTCATATGCAGTGCACGTCTGTTTGTATATCACAGTCTGAAATCTAGATTAATTTTAAATTAATATTTTATTTAATTAAATGTAGTCAATTTGAAAATCTCTTCATAATTCTCTCCTCTCTATTTTCCCAAAAGAGCACAATGAATAGATGTAACCTGACAAGGGCATTCTAATCTTCCTACACTTTATTTATTTCATATAATAAAACATTGTCCTGAGACACTTAAAAGGTACATTGTGCAAGATTCAGAAATTCCTTCTCATTACTGGCCCCTTTGGCCGGTAAGTGAACTGCAGCCTGCTCGAGCTCATGCATTCAGAGCACTGGAGTGGGAGTTCCGTGGGTTGAGACAATAACAAATTCTAAACTAATGTTAGTTAACATCACTTCCTTCATTTTTCCTGGCAAAACCAGCCTGGTTCAGATATGTTATAAATCAGCCCACAGGCAATGCAACCAAGAGAGTCACGGAAGGTCACTTTTTTCGTACACGTAGTCCCTTTAAGTGTCTGTACAGTGGATGATGTCATAAATGCCTCCACAGTGGATGACGTCATAAGTCTTGCTACAGTGGGATAGTCATCATCTTCTCTGCAGTGGATGATGCCATAATCTTCTCTACAGTGTATTATTTAATATGTCTACAGTGGTTGATGTCATATGTGCCTACAGTGGATGATGTCATACATGTCTACAGTGGATGATGTCATACGTGTCTACAGTGGATTAAGTCATCAATGCCTTCACAGGGGATGATGTCATAAGTATCCACAGCCTCAAAACTCCCCGGGAGAAATCAGCCACAACTTTATTTGCCGGTTGCAAATACCTTACATTTTATTTAACATGCATTCATCGTCACTTTCCCTGGCAGACAAATTAAAGCTATTGTATCACAGGAGAAAACTAATCTAGGTACATCTAAGCCCTGAAGGAATATTAATAACTCAAATTACCAAGAGTTAATTAACTTCTGGTTTGCGTTTCTAACGGCCACCTCACAGTCCCCAGCTCCGTATCCCTGCGTGACGCCACGGTCACATGCCAAGTGCGGAGCGAACCTTTAGCAGCAGATCAACTCATCGCCTCAGGTGCTCTTCTTCAAAGGACTGTAACAGAGAGGCCTCATCTCAGCCCCTCCAAAGTCCCTTAGCTTTCCCTTTCTTACTTTTCTCAGTTTAGTTTCCCCACTAACAGTACTAGACTATTTACTATGTAGTCATTAAGTAGGTAATTAAGGTGCAGGTAGGGGCTACGGGGCTTCTTGCTCAAGGATGCCTAAAAGTAGACCATGGACATTGGGGATTGAACCCAGATCCTTTAGGTTCGGAGTCGGAACACCCTTACCACTAAACTATCCTGCCCCCACCACTTTACATTTACACCTCATATTCATGCATCCCATTCATGCATCCTCACTGATCTCATTGAGAGACGTTTTGAGGCCTTGTGAATTTCCTTGATCAAGGGTCCTCCAGTCCTCCAGAATACGACCATCCAGTTGCCAGTCGACCTGCTCCCTCCACCCCTCGGAGCTGCTGCTGAGGCAGAGACCACAGAGCTCTCAAAGCTTTCGCTCACGTCCACCCCTTCATCGAGCCCTCTCCATCCAAATCAAAACAACAGTGATGGAGGGGGACAGGAAGTTCTTTAAAAATGACGCCCATAGGGTGATCAATAGCTGTGAATACCAGACTTGTGCATCCTTGCAGGAGAAGTAAGGAGCAGTGCAGCTGCCCCTGCTTATGCAGGATAAGATGTGTCCTGGATGAGCCCTGTAATGACCCCATGTGAGAGTGCTTAGCCCGTGCATAGCACAGCTGACAAATCTCGATCTTAGAACCATCAGCACAAAATCAATTAAAACAAAATCTGTCTCCTAAAAGGGTATGGTTTGTATTGAAGGCAGGGGGCGAGGAGGAGGAGCTGTTGGTTGGTGTTGGGAGGAGGAGGAGGTGGTGGTAGTCATGAGGAAGAGGAGGAGGAGGTGGTGATGGTTGGGAGGAAGAGGAGGAGGAGTCTGAGGAGGAGGTGGTGGTGGTGGTTTAGAGAGGAGGGACAGGTCAACATCGCAGAGGCCTCTAGCTTTGAATTACAGTCACTGCTGGACACCCCAGACCATTATGCTTCCCTGCCTTGGCGACGGACATCCAACCTGAGCCCCAGGTTGTAATAACAGGACGGGACAGGAATACGAGCTCGTATTTTTCACCGTGGTGGTCCGTTGTCACTGCCATGACAAACCCCCTTTTCTCTGTAATTCTGCACAAACTGGAACACAACCAAAATTGAGCGGGTGTATTTTCAGGAATAGTCATTGTTTGACAAAGTGTTTGTGCTTACAGAATAGCCAGTCAATATGCTCCGTTCTCTATATATAGCTCTAACTAATAAATGTCTCCCACAGGCCCTTTCTTAAATGCGTTTGTTTGTGACATCCGACATATGTCCCTTACGTAATCAAATCGGCTAAGAAATTGGACCATCTCATTATAAACACAGGCCATCAGCGGTTTGGCTGCCTCTTTTTCTCCCCCAGGCTCATAATGGATGTTCATGAGGTTTTGATGGTCATTAGGGCCGTCATTTGGGCTGTTGAGGCTGAATTAATTAACACATCCATCCAGCAGTCTGCGATGAAAGTTCTGCAGTCAGACAGAGGTAATGGTGAGGGAGGAAGAGGAGAGGCAGGAACAAAGGCCAGGATCACGGTCTTCCCAGGGGAGTAAGTCTTTCAGATGGGTCCCTGATGGTGGGGGAATCGATACAGGTCACCGATCTGTCTACTGGGTCTCACTGTGGAACTTGGACGGGGCATGTTGTGTGTGGTCCAGGGGCCTCGTTGAAAGAATGCCGTTTTCATGCTAAAGGTTTTTCCATATTAGTGTTGTCACCAGTTGCCGTCCACAAGGAGACTACCAAATCACACACCTTCTCTCAATTTAGCCGGCAGGAAAGGTCTGAATCCCATGACGATTAGGCACTAGGCTGGTGGTTCATCTGTATCCATTTGGGAGACCATTTACAGAAGGCTTTCGGTAGTGAAAAACACAGACTTAACTGGCCAAAACAAAGAAGGAAGATGTGGTCAGACATCTATCTGGCGTAGTGTGGACATGGCCCTAGAGGAGGACGTTAGTGATAGAACCATCTCTATTACTAAATGCTGCATTCACCAGGGAAAATACCATTATTTGCTGTAGTTTTTGCCTCAAAAGTTTAAGACCTTAAGACTTGTAGGTTATAGAAGCATGGGGAACTAAAATGTATTTTAGAACATCTGCAGAGTTAGCAGGTTTCTTGATTACAACCTGTCTTGGTGTAAATTGAAAGAAGAAAGAAAGAAATGTGTGTTGAAGTGTTTACAAAAGGTGCGATGGTGCCAGAGTATCACAAGATATCAGGTCGGTGTTAGAGTTACTTTGCTTTATTTGAAGGTGAAGCTGCTAGATTTTGCAAAATGAGAACAATCAGAAAAGATCTGCTTCCAAATAATCTGTATCAGTCCCACAGACACAAGACACGACTATATAACCAAGGCACCATAATTATTGACATTTGATATTTGATAATACTATGTTAATGTTGTCTTCTTTTTCATGTTGATAAAATTTGATAACATTTAACACAACACAATGATAACATTTCGTTGCCCAATATTATTAAGATTTCCTTATTGACACATCTGTAAACTTAAGAACCTTAATAACCAGTGATGCTCTACTAAGAGTCGCCAGCCACTAGATTATATAAAAAAATCTGATTTGCAATGGCTATTGAACATCAAATTGTAAAATCTTCTTGATGTGAAATTCATGTGTATCGGCAATTTGTATGATTTACAATTGATTGAATATCATCCCTAATCATTAAGGTCCGTACATTTAATCAGTTTCAGTTTCATTGCTGAGATTAATGTGTTGCACTCATTTTTTGCTGCGATATTAAAGCAATTCAATGTTGAATCCCCAACTGCCAAGACATAGACGAGTTCACTTTGTATATACATATATATATATTTATATTTATATTCTATATCCCTCCTGTGTTGAAAAGAGCACTTTTAGCAGCTGTGATGAATGGAAGTAATTAAGTTGTCTTAGCAGAGAGATGGTTGTAGATGATGGGGGACATTAAGGTGAGCTCCATTCATTAGAACCTCTCTCCCCAAGGCCCGGGCTCAAACCCGAGGCCCCACTCTTATTATTGAACCCCCTTACTCTGTCTCTATTGGATTTACACACACACACACACACACACACACACACACACACACACACACACTCGTGCATGTTCACACACACAAACACACACTCATGCACGTGCACACGCACACCCTTATGCACGTAGACACAGACACGCTTACGAAAAAACAAACACATGAATTCTTCAACTCTTTTTGTGTTCTTGTTTGCAGTGAAGCCGACCGTCATCGGTGTGGACATCTTTGTGAACAGCATCGGACCCGTGTCCTCCATCGACATGGTAAGTCGACGCCACAACACTCCTTTCTCTAACAGACAGCAAACATGATTCTGGCTGAATATGGTGAAGAATGGATAGTTATTCTGAACTTTTATTTTAAAATTTGCACTCCTTGTGTTGTCCTTTAAGCGTGACTTTAGAAACTCGTTGGTTTTAGTTTGAAAAATGGGTGTAAAGCAGTGCAGTAATCAGACTGGCATGAAAAGATATAACAGGAACCCTCCAAGTATTATCACTCCCCCTCAGGGATAATCTGCACAGGGCCACGGGGAGGGACGGTGTGTGCGTGTGTAGCTCCAGCTCACAGGAGACCTGGGAGTCCGAGCTGAGCTTAAACCCACTGTATGAAGGAAGAGAGGAGAGGGAGAGGAGAGGGAAGGGATGGAAAGAGGAAGAGGGAGTGAGGAGAGAAAGAAACAGAGTGAGAAAAACAAGGGAGGGGAAAGAGGAGAGCTTAGGGTAGAGAGAGAGAGAGAGAGAGAGAGAGAGAGAGAGAGAGAGAGAGAGAGAGAGAGAGAGAGAGAGAGAGAGAGA
>JAOPJO010000017.1:4447473-4457972 GCA_027123675.1 Molva macrophthalma | reverse complement strand
AGAGAGAGAGAGAGAGAGAGAGAGAGAGAGAGAGAGAGAGAGAGAGAGAGAGAGAGAGAGAGAGAGAGAGAGAAGGACAGGAGGTAAAGGGATTACGGGCAAAGCGAGAGAGAGAGTGAAAAAGAGAGATGGAAAGAGACTACGTTGCATTGACAGAAAGATAAACGAAAGAGCGATAGAGATATTACACTCCCCAAGAAATGACATTCATAACAATTAATTTCCTTCTGAATGAAGGACTGTCTGGCAGTAAACCCGCTGATAGTTGGCCTACACACTAATGGTGGCGCCTACACGATGGTGCATGCAGCTTCTGGGACAACTTTCATTAGTTTTATTACTGGTGGTGCGCCAGGGCTCAACTACCGGAACCGTACCGCGGGCCGGAGTTAACACATGCTACCGTCCCCGTGGACATCGGACACTTGAGTGGCTTCGCTACGAATCATCTCACATGTTTTGTAAGGGACTAATAAAACCGTCAACATGTTCATTAATAATAATGATAACAATAAATAATGATAACAAAAGAATTACGCCTAGCAAGATCATAAGCACTGGTTGCAAGCACTCCCCTTATAATAATATTACAAATAATATTACAAATAACAATAATAATATGTTTTTTGCGCCGATGCTTTGGGTGTTAACGGAACAAACAAAGACCTTTGTTTGTGTTTGGATCATAGGTCAGTTGAGTCACAGGTTTTTGAAAAGAAACGCCATCAACAAACTAAACCAACCCGTGGAAGCAGTGCGAGGTGTACACATGAATCTCTACGACCTAATGAAGTAGTCAGCATGCATTCCACATAATGGCACTCTGGGTAATAGCGTTATCAAAACATCTCACTGAGATGCTAATATGCAGCAGAGAAAAAAAGAAACAGCTTAATCACCATGTAAAGAACCATCGCTCCATCATTTCCAACTCTACAAAAACAACAGCCATGTGGTGATAAATCGGACACCCTCCTTCATCCATGTGGGCTGAACACTCTTCTAGAAGGGTTGATGGAATGGCAGGCAATGTAGACATCTGTCAACTTACTTTCATTCAATTGTTTTGATTGCAGACAAGACTGTAGTAGAGGGGGGGAAAAATCACCGATGATTGTTGTCTGGCAGACGACAGTTGATGTACTGCCAACAACCAACAATAAAAATCCAAAAAGTAATTTCAAAAGGGAAAAGCGCTTAACTAGAGGCTAGTAGGTTACGTTATTTGGAAGACCTAGAAAGTAATAGTAGGTAAACAAGTATTTATGGCGTTCCACAGATTTTAAACTTTCTACATTGAACACAGCTTTTATTTTGTAGGAGTGAGTCCATGGAAGTGCGGTTAATGGCGTGTGAAATAGCCGAAATAGATATCGATGGTGGCGTGTAGCGAGGGGAGATGAATGTTGGAGTCTATGCAGCATGATTAAAGAACAAGCCATCCATCGTGTTTCCTCCCGAAACATGTCGGAAACCACACAAGTCATACTGATTTGGCAAGAATTCTGCATGAAATCAGGAAGTTTGGTCTCGACGCCAACATCAGCTATCAAAATTTAACAGTCAACAGGTGGTTTCCTCGTCCGTCCAGGAAGTCAGTTATCGACGGAAAAGGGTGAGTGGAGTTTGGGGCTGGATCAGCTCTGATGCTGACCTGGCCGAGCTTCAATTTTGGATTGCTAACAGAAGGCTCAACTCCCCGCTTTCACTCACAAGTGACATTACTAACTAACCAGAAAACGCACCCCGTGGAGCACATATAATGGCAAGTTGTGAGGGCCGCTGATGGAGACACGATGAGGCAATTGCGAAGGAGCCCTGGTATGAGGCGTCTAAATGCAAAGTCTAAGCGTTTGATTGTAACTATTGCCCAAAGGTCTCCATGACAACAGAGGTCAGGGGGAACCGTCACAGAAACACATTATCTCGATGAAAAGGGTTTAATTACAACACAGGGTTTTGTACCTTCTGGGCTGTGGCTGTGTATTTATCGATAAGCTTGCTTCTAAAACCTACATTCAGGTCTCTATTGGTCGCCTCTCTCCCAAGAACACTGTGAAATTCAGCTTCCATTGACTCCAGGCTCAAGTAAATTCCCCAGGGTGGGAATGTTTTATGCTGGACGGGAGAGGGAGAGGAGAAAGCCGTGTGGTGTAAGAACCCTGAAAAGCTTTTGTACGGTAGCACAGAGCCCCGCCACTGGCCAGGGGAATGGGAATACAAATGGCTTTGCTTTCAGGCTATTTTCACAGCAGCCATGTTATAGATAAGTGTGTGACAGGCCAATTTCTTACGTTGAAATTGAAAGGAGGAGGAAAGTACAAACACAAAACATGCGTGTGACACATGGAGTGATTATCGCGTGAGATATTGCCTGATGGCAATGTGCCGACCAATCTAAGGAACGCAGTAACCACTTAGAAGGCCGGGGAAAGTACTGATGAACAAGGAGGGCAGAGGGTACGCCTTTGAAAACTTGGAATCGGATATTCTGAACATTAACAACCTCATAGAACGTCAGCCTTAGACAATTTCTAAGATTGACGAGTTCTATCATAGAATGTGTCAATCCTAGAAAGTGTCATTGTTACAATGAAAATGCTATCATTATAGCTGAAGTCCAGAAACATATAGTTTAGTATTATTCTGGCATTTCTCTTAAATAAATACACAAAGAAATCAAACTGATCTTAAAACTCTCGTTTTCAACTGGCCTCATCAGTGTAACTCATTAACATGATTTAGTGCAACATAATTTCCTAGAGAAGTTAATCTGCTGCTTTTAATTGTTTTTCTTGTTTTTGTAAAGTACCAATCTTTGGGTACTAAGAAAAGCGTAATCTAAATCCTATGTGTTTATTATTACTGGGTGGATAGCTGTGTCTGATAAAGGAAGCGCTTCAATAAAGTGTAAGTGAACCCCCTGTTTCAGCCCGAATTTGAACACTTAGAGATAACAAAAATGCTTTTTGAGCTGAGAATTCTAGGAAAGAGGGGGGCTCTTTATTCCCATGGTTATTGCCCACACCCAACTTCGTGATACTTTTTTAGTACCGTCATTGTGCGAGAGCATTATAATGAGGGATGTTGTATATGAACTGCACCACACACCTAGGCAATATACTATAAAGGTCACAGAAGCTAAACCCTCTCTTAAAATAAACCGCTGCCTGAATGGAGCTCCACACAACCACACACTGATCCACACACACTGTGGCGTTATACTATAAGTGTCCGAGAAGCTTAACCCTCTCTCAGACATGGCAACCAACCGCTGCACAGACGGAGCTGCACACATCCACACACACATCCACACACACAACGCCGCCAGTGTCCCTTTATCGGGACAATAGAGTGCCTCGGGAAAAGGCTCTTTGACATCACGAAAAGAACACCGCGTTCGGGGGAAAGTGGAACGTTCACAAAAGGTTGGCGGAGACCGGCAAAAACATAGGGTTTTACTCGCGATTTCTTTTCAATGAAAGTCTTATTTTACTAAGAGGGAGAAAATTGCATAGATTACTATGTTGACAATCATACAAGACATTACCACGTTTAAAACCCCCCAAAAAACGGTACCGGGTTCACTGCCCCGTTAAGCTTCGAGAGATCACTTGGGAGATTCGTTCCACTGCTCTAATAAAACCATCCTGTGCTCTAGCACTCTGTTTAATGTGGCTGCACTCTCTTGGGTTCCACGGCGTCAGGGACCGACAGAGGAGGGCTTCGCTGAAGCTGACCATGCTCACTGGCATTTTGACAACACCGCAACCACCGTCAGCAGAAAGCTTGGAGATCTGTCAGCATAATACCAGGCCTTCTTGAAAATGGCTCATCGAGTTGTCATCAGCGTCGCATCAACTTGCCGTTATTTCTCTATGGCTACTCTGCACTCTGTCCGGTTGTCTTGTTTCGAAACTAGGTTGCGCAGCAATACAACTTTTTTTTTGTAGCTACACCAATTTTAAATTGCATGCTTTGATAGTTCTCAGACTCACTTGGAAGTGGCTTTGGACAAAGGTGTCTGCTAAATGAAAATTAAATCGACTCCACAGGGCACATTCACAAACCTGTCCTCACTTTTTGAATGGAGACAGTTTGGGTTAGTTATCAAAAAAAGTGTGTTGTCATTTAATGAATGAAGGTAGTGAGTTGGACGCTTGTGGTTTTGGTTTGTTTGTACAAAGCCATCGGAGATGCCACAACACGGGCAGTGGAGCAGCTTCCATTAGTTATGAAGGATATTATGTTACCCAGCCGAATGCAAAAGCTGACGGAACGCTCGTTAAACACGACGCATGTCTGCTCCAGTGGCGCTGAGGAGTCAGGGTGGTCATGGTGGCAACCGGGGAAGGAGGAGGAGGCGGGGGTCTGCTCCATCCCTCCGGAGGCTGTGGTTCCTGCTAGGTGCTTCCACCATTAGTGCCCGTGTCCGCACTCTTGACACACTGTGCTCATCTCATCTCTCAGCACCACAGTCCTTGCCTGCACATGACAGCCCCCGTCTGATGAGGTTCAGGAATAACATGAATACCATGTGTGGGACTTAGTATTCACAACCAGGCCGAGGGCTGGCAGCGAGCCATTGGAAGCGTGTGTGCATAGCAAACATTTTGTCTCTTCCAGGGTGGTTTAATGGAATAGAATTAAATGAATCAATCATTCACGATTCACTCGGTTACCACACTTCTCAGCATTAGCAGAATGTTTGCTTCTTGCGAGTGAGAGATATGTTGTTCGGGTCCTTCTTGCTCAAAACACGAATTAAACAGCAAACAACTTTATTTGTGGTCAGAAATGGTCAGAGCCATTTCGCTTTTTGTTCCTTGTGGCAAATCAATAATAGTAAATGTGTTTTTAGGGTGATAAGACTAGGAAAGGCAGAAGACAACAACAAATTTTTCCGTGGCATTTTTTGGCCTATAAAAGCATGTGTAGGTGTTTGGAGGAATCCATACATACAACAGTGACGTCAGAACCATGGAC
Source organism: Molva macrophthalma (assembly GCA_027123675.1). Taxonomy (NCBI): domain Eukaryota; kingdom Metazoa; phylum Chordata; class Actinopteri; order Gadiformes; family Lotidae; genus Molva; species Molva macrophthalma. Next base: position 4,452,986 of record JAOPJO010000017.1, on the reverse strand, counting down.
AACCTTACACAAACATCTCGGCTTAATTATACCCACCGTATATTTCATGCCCTAGTCAATTTCCATATTCCAGCATTTGAGTCACTTTATGGTTTCCTACATTTTATATGTGATGTACATGCATACTGTGTGAAATCTTTTCTTGATTTCAGCCATTGCCTGACTGCATGTTTGTGTTTATTTTTTCTTCTCTTTTTTATCATCTTGAGCAGAGCAATCGCAACAGTAACAATTTAATAAAGTAGTACTCTGAGTCTGAACTATCCCCAAATGAAGGGCTGAAGCAAACAGATGAGAATCAGAGCAGCATCAGCTCTCTCTTTCCGTCAGCATTACAAATAGTTCTCAGTGTGGCACCAGGGAGTTTCCCTCACAAATCAAACGGAAGGACGGCCGTAATACATCACAGCCCTCTACACCATATTGTTAAAGAGAATTATTACCAAACCTTATTTATTTATTTATTTCTATTCTGACAGGCAATTCGTTTGTTCTTAAAAAAATAAATAAACCCAAAATGACACATGATAAAAAAAAGTATTTCTCCTACCGTCGACCGACCGTCTTTGCATCCGAGAGCCAATTAAAGTCAGAACACGGTGACACACGGACAGTGAACATCTCACCGTGTGTCTTACATCACAGGAACCTGTCATTCTGAAGGCCCTGCAGCAGATAGGGATCCATTATTTACCATTTAGCAGACGCTTTCATCCAAAGAGACTTGCAGTCACTTCAGATACACGTCCTGGGGTTTACCTTGCTCAAGGATGTCTACAGGTAGGTTGTGGACATTGGGAATCGAACCCGCTACCTTTGGGCTGGGAGTCTGAACACCCTGGACACTACACAATCTATGACAGCGACGTAGGAAGGATCTAGTTGTGTGAGGATCTCATACAACTATGGAAATTCTGATCTGAAAAGTATTTACTAGACACACACACACACACATATATAGGAACCTTTGGAAGAAAGTTTGAAACTATTAATACAATCTGGAGTTTGACATTAACAATCGTATTTACATGACAACAAATGTCAAAACAAGCATCTTAGTCAAGTACATTTTTTGATAATTCGTTCTGTGTTTCTCAACACCATTTTGAAACATTTATTTCCATATTTTTAATTTCCTCCTAACCCCTGCTGTTCTGTTGTCCCACCTAGCAGCGGTGCAGCTAATCACTTGATTTAAACCACGTCTTTGATTGTGAGGTTGACATTCAGAGCCACTGATGAAATTCGAAGCGCCGCTTTTAGCACAAAATGCTAATTACCACTGTTTAACTTGGGGAAAGACCAAGTTCATTCGGAAATCAGAGGATCTGTCCAAGGGGAGGTGCACGACTCCTATGGGACAGAAACTTTTTAAGATATATTTTTTAAATCTACTTGCCACACACCTTGCCCTGCTCCCAATTCTATTTCTGAACTATTTTCACAACAACCTGTGTTTTATCTATTTTTTTATGTTGTATATTTCTTCTCTTTCATTGTGTAAATTGGTATGCTACTGGAAAAATATCAATTCCTTAGGGTATCAATCCATCTATTTTGGTTAAAATTAGTTTGAAACAGAGACTTTCTTAATTTTGTCTGTAACCACATACTGTATGCTCTGAGTTGAGATCTTGGTTCTAGGTCTGTTGTGAGACAGCTGGAAACTACTTGGTCAACAAAGCAACCATGAAATGCTGCTAAAGTTGTTCTTTCACCAAAAAGGGATGTTTTTCTGCATGTCATTTTCACATCGGTATCAGTTACTGAAGCTAGTTCTGAGATAGCCAGTGTTTTATGAATCCTGTAAATATGTGCACATCTAATGAATCACGTATAAACCATACATCAATATAGTGCATTTTACACACAGCGTGTGTTAAGTGTCCTGCTTATGCAAAAGTAAAAGTGTGCTGGACAGTTTGGACCCGGTGGTTGAGACAAATCTCCAAATTATTTATTCTGTTTCCAGCCTTAATCAGAACCTCCGTTACTCTGCAGACCCCGGGCAGTGGCCCACTTAGTCCCTGGCAGACCTACTAAAGTTACACACTAGTCAACACTACAGTACAAAACAACACACAACCAAACACTAGTCAACACCACAGTACAAAACAACACACAATCAAACACTAGTCAACACCACAGTACAAAACAACACACAACCAAACATTAGTCAACACTAAAGTACCAAACATTACACAACACTACTAAACACTAGTTTACACTAGTACCACACATTACACTACTAAACACTACAGTACCAAACATTACACAACTAAACACGATAGTCAACACTAAAGTACCAAACATTACACAACTAAACACTAGTCAACACTAAAGTACCAAACATTACACAACTAAACACTAAAGTACCAAACACAACACTACTAAACACTAGTGAACACAACAGTACCACACATTACACTAATACACTCGAGTCAACACTACAATACCAAACATGACACAATACTACTAAACACTAGTGAGCACTACAGTAAACTAGTCAATACAACAATATCCTATTATACACTACAGCATTAATAACCTGCTAAGCATAGCAAACACTTTCCTAAAATGCTACCAAACAATAGAACACTGCAATAAATGTATACAAGACTATTAATCCTGTCAGGGAATTGCAGGGGCTTATTAAATTAAACTACAATATCATATCCTTCACCACAGCATTATTATACACTACAACACACAACTTAACATAACACTACATGACACTAAAATAAACTAACATTATTAAACACTATAAATGACTGCAGGAGTTTAAGGTGATTAAGAAAACATTTAGAATCCAAATGAGCACAGACAGACAGACAGACAGACAGACAGACAGACAGACAGACAGACAGACAGACAGACAGACAGACAGACACTAACTTTTCAGTGTCAGAAATATAGATGGCTTCCACCAATGTCTGTTTAGGTGAGTGAGACTGTACATTACACAGCCTGGTCTTCCCAGAGAAGCGACACTATGTGAAAAGAAATGAAGCACACTCGTGGTTATTGTCTCAGTGTCTCTTGGTGCACTTGGGGTGGAGGGGGGGTCCCTAATGGCGTCATATACAACACAACACAGGAGTGGAGTTACACATACACCCCTCAATGTTGTCAACAAAAAGCAAGCCAAGACATCAATCTGAGCCCACTTACAGATTAGCATTTTACTATAGGGCTTATCGATCAGAATCCATCCTGGGATTTTTTGTTTGAATATTCCACCATATTGAGAGCACTCAAGAAAGTTGCAGTACTGTAAATCCAAAATTAATGTAAATATACTGTAACTGTAGGCTGATGAAAACTTTGTTTTAGCACGTTGCATGGAGAACACTGTTGCACTTTCAATAATGCACTTCCCCATAATGACAAATCATTTCTAAATGAATTACTTAACAACGACCAAAAGAACATTACAACCAACATTACAACTAACATTCCAATGCTCTTATGCTCCCAAAATGGCGGCGGTCATTGCGATGTGACGTCGAGATGTAAAAGCCCCATTTACTAATTTAGCAGACTTTTAACCAAAGTGACTAGTTAATGTGATCCGAGAAAAGAATATTTGATCCGAGCAATCATTACAGTCATAAAGGTTTTAGAAAAGACAGACAGATTGAGTTCCATAGGAGTGAGTGTGGGAGGGGCCACACTCACTGGAGGGGCGTTGTCAAAGGTTCTCAAAACCATGTCACACTCGCTTGAACTACGGTGCGCAGCCAATAGAAAATGACCACTCCATTTTTAGGCATAAGTAGCAGACTTCATGTATTTTACAGAGAATTCCCCCCGTTTATCAACTCTATACATTTTAGTCAGAATTACACAAATGTTCACCAACACTTTTGTGAGACCCATATGGAGCCGTTTTCAACAGAAAAACATTATTTGGGGCTTTTCTTACCCTTTAAGGAGCAGGTAGGGGGCATGTTGATCAAGGAGGCCTACAAGTAAGACTGAATAGGTTATTTGAGTTCCAGTTTTAACACTAAGCTCTTGGCATGGGTACAACCACAGACTGCTTGTGTCCAGATTTTGCAGATGAGTTATCTGGTGACTGGTTTCAGCTGTGTTCCTCTCCATCGTGATAGCCAGTTGGCAGCCGTGCGTCACCCAGGTGGGCGCACACTGGTGGTGGATGAGGTTTGACACATGTACACACACACACACACATGTGGTGAATGAGGTTTGACACACACACACACACACACATGTGGTGAATGAGGTTTGACACACACACAGACAGACAGACAGACAGACAGACAGACAGACAGACAGACAGACAGACAGACAGACAGACAGACAGACACTTTGAGGGAATGGAAAAGTGCTATATCAACGCCATGAATTACAGAATACACTGTTGATATAATTCAACCAGCTGCTTGCTACAGCCACAAAGACAAGGGCCAGCTGGAGCGTGCACGGTGCAGGGGGGCGTGCACGGCGCAGGGTTGTCCCTAGCTGGTGTGGATGGCGAGCATGGTGAGGCTCCGTTACTCTCCCCTCCTCCCCCTCACCTCCACTCCCCATCCCACTCCCCCTCCACTTCGGTGCTTTGAGAGACTGGCTGGTCTTGGCACAATCTCACACTCACTTAGACACACACAGACACAGACGCACACACACACACACTACACACACTTGGATACTCAGACACACAGATGACAGACAAACACCTACACACACACCGACATCAACAACCAACAATAACATTCTTACATGGCGCAAAAACACAATGCACACACTAACAACGTTCCTCACTAAGGTGGACCCCCAACAGTTAGCCTAGCCTCAGAACAGGTGCATTCTGTCCTGGACTCACGTGGAATCACCTGGACTACTGCAGCAGCATCTACACATGGATGCTGTCACCCCCCCCATGACCTCATCTCTACGACCTCATCTCTGGGGCATTATCTCTACAACCTCATCTCTGGGGCATCATCTCTCTGACCTCATCTCTACGACCTCATCTCTGTGACATCATCTCTGATCTCATCTCTTCATACTCATATCTACAACAACATCTCTCTGACCTCATCAATATGACCTACACCCATTGCCCCCCCCTTCCCCCCCTCTTTTTAAAAATATTATTTAAAAGGTAAACTTTTCTGGTTTGTTGTGGATGAAGGGGTAATTGAGACAACAAATGTTGGGAAACACCGCATTTAACTATATTTAAAGGGTCTACGTCACAGGACACTAATGTATATTTACAATATTTTACTCATTAACCCCACTGTTGCTCCCCTACGAACAACCTTTCTTCTCTGACTTTCATTGCCTTCTTCCTATTTGCCAACTTGTTATTATTCAAATGGTTCCTAGAAGTCTAGAAAACAGGAGACCGAGAGAAATAACAAGAGACCGAGCATAGTGTGTGTGTGTCTGTGTGTTGGTCAGAGAGAGGTATATAGTGTGTGTGTGTGTGTGTGTGTGTGTGTGTGTGTGTGTGTGTGTGTGTGTGTGTGTGTGTGTGTGTGTGT
>JAOPJO010000017.1:4434902-4445138 GCA_027123675.1 Molva macrophthalma | reverse complement strand
TGTGTGTGTGTGTGTGTGTGTGTGAGATTGATTCAGATTCACGCTTGAATTACTTTGGAACCATCCCAGCTTATGTTTGTGATTTTTTTTTGCCTCGTATTTCATTACGGAGAAAAAACCCTACGGCATTAAAATATCTTGCGTTCTCCCTCTCAAACTAAAACAGATGGGCTTTTGAGTTCCTGTCATGGTCGCTTGGCATTCTGTTTTGTTGTAAGCTTTGTGTGTTGCTGATAACTACTATTTAATATTTAATTCGGGATTAGGCTTTTGCTTTTCATTGTTCTATATTACGTCGATTTGTCTTCCTACCAGGAGCTGCAGTAGCTAAATGACTACGATAAGACGGTTTATCTGTACGGTGCACCGCATTTGTTGAAGTGAGATATTATTGTCATCCTCAACTTCAGAGTTTAACTGATCCCCTAAATTAAATAAGCACAATAGTTGTAGTGTGTTGTGGAGATCTGTTCTCTTTTATTACCATTGTTGACTTGTTCCCTCAGCAGGACCACATCAGATACTGTGGAACTTATTTCACCAGACTACTGCTACTGCTGCTACTGGGCTCATTCCTATGTTCCCCAGGTTTATAGGAAACAGAATGGGAACAGGACACTGGACCCTATGTTCCCAGGGTTCTATGTTCCTCGGTTCTACATATGTGTTCTCCCAGGGTCCTATGTTCCCCAGCTCAAATATATACTTCAAATCAAATGGAGTCATGGAATCACCAAAGGTCATAACTTAATGCTTCCTTAGGTGAGAACTAGGATAGTATTCATGCTTTTGAATCTAGCTCTCAGACTTTACACCGGACTTCTAACTGATACAAAATAATCACATCATGACATCATGATTTAACTATCTTCCAGATGCTTTTGTTTATTTGTTCTGCATTTATCTACAGTTGATTTGAACACCTTTTTATGTTTTGCTTACTGATAAAATGTTCAAATACCAATGCAGAGATATTTTTACAATAGATCAGTGGTATCGTTTGAGACGTTAAAAAAAAAGGAAATAAAAATGCCTTATTTCAATAAAAAAATAACTATAATATTTATGAAAGATTTTGAAAAAAATATATAGATATAGATATAGAAATATATATATATGAAACTGGTTGAATTTGACCCAATCAAAATAGGAGGATTAACCTGTTTTAACAGATTGTTGAAATGGGGAACATAGTACCTTGGGAACATAGGACCCTGGGTACATTACATTTTCAAAAGTTCACTAAACTCGCCACCTCTGAAACTGAATCCAATACATGTGGGGAGAAAAGCACCTTTTTGGTTATTCATTGCACTGTATTGTGCCCTTGTGTAGCGGACCTTGCGACATCCACAATTGGTCGCTAGTTCTCCTCGTTTGTGATACAAGTGAAGGAATCCAACGCACTTTCCTCACAATGGAGTATATATTTCTTCTCTATATGTGCTGGGAATGTTCTCGCCGCTGTAGGGCTTCTAAACGCCTGCTCGCTGATGGCTGGGGGATTGGAGTCTAATTGGCCGGCTATTGAAATCACCGCTCAGTGCTCCAGCGTTGCTGGCAGGGGGGGGGGGGTCATAGGTCGTCTGACCACGGGCGGTGAGAACAACAGCGTCATTACCACTTCATAAACAACTGGAAGAACGCCCTGCGGACCCGCTCACCCTCGCCATCAGCCAAGTGTCTCGTACGGCGGGAAACATGAGAGGGAGATGTTTATGAATAGAAAATAAAGTCTGAGACTGCAGAGACGGAAACTGTCAGGAATATAGATAAAGGGTAGACAGCTGGCCTCCCCTGTGCCGAGGCGTCCCTGAATAGGACGCCGAACCCTAACTGCTCCAAATGACCTGGCTGTTGCCATGTATGGTGGACACCTCCGTCAGTGTATGAATGTATGTATGAATGTGTGTATGGATGGGTGAATGTGAGGCACTAAGCGTAAAGCACTTTGAGTGGCCACAGGTTTGAAAAGCAATATATAAATTCTTATAGCCTATGGTGATCGACACAATATGCCAATCGGACACACGCACAGACACACACGCCTAGAGCCAATATAGGGTCTCCAATTAGCCTAACCTGTGTGTGTCTGAGCTAGGAGAAGAACAGAGGAAACACGGATCTAAACAGATCCGTGTTCTGTGCGGTGGTTCCTACCCTGTGAAAACATTACAAAGGCCATTACATTGTCATCAAAAATCTTCTCCTGCACACTGATGTATGACCGTTGAAATTGTTCTACCATGAAACATTTGTGTTAACAAGGACTTTTCTCGACATCTGTTCAACGAAGTGGTAAAAAGTAGCCGAGCAGCATCTCAAAGCCATTGTTTAATTTTGATTTATAATGCAACAAATATACATCGAGTTGGTTCCCATACCGACAGGCTAATCATATATTTGCATATTGAATGTGGTAGGAGATGAACTCTGAACTTTAAATATTAATAATAAAATACAAATAAAATATTAGTTTTTGTAGCAGCTTCAAAACAACACCAATGTCGGTTCAACTTGTGGGCGTTTTGTTGGGGCACTGTGCAAACACAGAAACATGCACAATTAAAGCAACTTACTTAGAATTCTCATCATTGATTGACTAATTCAAATAACTATCAATGGAGGTAAAGGAAAGGAAACATTAACAAGAGGTTTGTGCAAATCCAAGCAAGGACTCCAAAAAAGGTAAACCATGAAAGACAAGAATGTGTGTTTTCAACACTGGACCAAACCACCAACCATTTGGTGTAGCAGCGGTACATTAGTTCTGACAGCGGACCCCTCTACAGGGGTGAATGGATGTGCTCCTCCCCTGTTATTATCCACGATACAGCACGGAACACTCATCCATGTAATCCCAGCGTCACAGGCTGTGAGTTGACCTCTGATCTCTAGAAGAGTGGAACTCCCTCCGGAAGGAAGATTTCAGCAAAAGCCATTATGGGGAGTTCTTCAGCAGTGTAGTGCAGTGCATCACTGCACTTCTGATTTGTATGAGCCTGTATCCATGTGATACTTTTTGAAGGTCTGTTGTATGTTTAATATTAAGAAAATTGCTAATAATCGAGTATATATGATAGCTTAGTAGCTGGATAGTTGGTGAGCCTTAGCCCAGAGAAGGTTGGGAACCACTGCCCCAGCCTTTATCACAAAATAACAATTTAAGTCCCCAAAGGCTTTCAATACCAGGCGTTTAATATCAAGGTTACCCACATAATTTGAATGATGTGCATGTCCATGAAAAAGATAGTCGAGGTAGCGCGGTGAATGTCCAGGGAGGGAATCCTTCTCCATGTTTCTAGAGGACTTGGGAGCTCTCAGACGAGACAACAGAAAGGTCTCTACGCTGAACTCTACGACTAGTTTCGTGACATCGGCGTCATCCATGACATTTAGAAAGTAAACCACTCGATACAGAATGGCCTCTTGCTGCTGGTGACTTTTCCTTCCGCTCAAGTTATTATAACAATTATTAACCTATTAGTGTTTGAAAGATATACTTTTTGTTTTCAAAATCAAGGGGATTTTGTCCTGCACATAATAAAATGGAGCACCACTTGTTTGGCACAGTTTATTTTTGGCTAATAATAGTACAAGAGTATTGGTAAATGTACCTTATCAAGCCTAGAAACACTGGCTGTGTGACTAGTCTACAATGGACTGGATCTTTGAGTGCCCACCAGGTAGTTTCACTTTCACTTTATTTTGTTTCTCGAATATCGCGTCTGGGATTAAACAAATACATCTTAAAAGTGAAAGGGTAGGCAATTTATTTTAGAAGCATTTGTTGTCATATTTTTTGAGATTGTGTTTACCTCCCGACAGCACTCAATAAATCAAATTATCCGAAAAAAAAATAAAAAAAAAAAATAACTCCAGTATCTGTGACTGTCGCAGGCCTATAATAAGGCCATTCAATCATTCTATTTGGCCTGAATGAAGTGATTGGATATCCTACCTGTCTAGTACCTACCTACCCGGCTACCTGCCCATGCACTCAGGGCAGAGGCCTGAAGGCAGGGATGGGATTTTACGGTTTGAACTTTCGAAATCTAGCTTACTCTGGCCGGTGTCTCCAAATGAGCTTCCTTAGCTTTAAGTGGTGTATTTCATTAATCACATCTGGGACCTTTCTTCCAGGAGTACCAGATCGACATCATCTTCGCCCAGACGTGGACAGACAGCAGGCTGCGCTACAACAGCACCATGAAGATCCTGACGCTGAACAGCAACATGGTGGGCCTCATCTGGCTGCCAGACACCATCTTCAGGAACTCTAAGAACGCCGAAGCACACTGGATCACCATGCCCAACCAGCTGCTCCGGATATGGAACGATGGCAAGATCCTCTACACCCTGAGGTAGGATGCTTGAAACTTACTAATTTTTGCCTTGTCGTGTGAAAAATCCCTGACGGCGAGGACCGCCATTACTTCATTTTTACATTTTTATTACCAAGAGATTTATCCTTAATCAATGAGCTATTAAACATAAACCAGGGCAAACAACCGAACAATCTAAGATAACTGCACAAACTTGAAAAAAATGTGTATGTATACACATCAAAAGAATCTTTGCATTAATATCAACTTGCCATATCTGAATATTTAAGGCCAGGCCTACAATTCCAGTGCCGCTACCGTCCCCGTGTGATACTTATTTGACTGTCTGCTGTGTGTTAAATATTGCAAAACTGTATAATAATTTTGTGTATATGCAATATGTTTGGGACATTTTTCCTTATCATTCCCTACAACTTTACAATGGTGGGCCATGAATCTGGTTTTGAACATTGGTGCGCCTTAGACCCGAAAAACATTAGGAACCACTTGTGTAGCTTCAACAGGCTTTCAGTATCAAGGTTTACCACCAAGTTTAGCATTTGAATTTTACGCTAGTCCATATAAGGTTTGGCATCAATGAGAGGGACTTCAAGGCCACCATAGTTCAAGAGCATCAATCATGTCCACCTCTTGGTAAACATGGTCCCACCTCCATTAAGGTTCCTAATGGAGTCTCTTGGGATCATTTCACTTGGAATCACAGGAGAAACTCTCCACATAACTTGGCACTGATCCAATCAAACAAGCAAAATACATCAGCATGCACTGAGAAATCTGCAAATTGTTCTAATTTAAATATAAATGTGTTTGTGTAATAAGTAAGGTGATCCACTTGTGCAAGAGATTGCGATTTTGGTTCATGATTACAGAGATCGATTTACTTTGGAAAGATTATGAGGGTCGGGGAGACTACAGAAATATATTTCTAAATATATAACTGTTCTGCTCCATACTCTACACACCAGAATGATTATACTGCAGTGTTCCCTCCATGTTTGATTAGAACATGGATGGGCCACCCCGTGGAAAATTAATGAGAAATGATGATGAGGATGATTCTTTTTGTGATTCAGTGGAATGATTTCCCTCCATCTCTCATCGGTATTCTGTAGGCCTACATCTCACATCGCTGCCATTCCTCCGTTATTCAACTCGTGTTATTCAAAAGGTCAAAAGAGCAATTACCACTCCATAAATAATCAAGTCTTCACCGGAGAGTTCCAGCTGAGAAACCCTCCTCTCTGATTTGTTTTAACTTAATTGATTTTAAGTTTGATTGGTTGCCCCTGTGGTCTTAATGAAACAAACAATTAGTAATATAGATTGTTATAAACAGAATTATACTGTTTAATTAGGCATTAGTTGGTTGAGTTTAAAGTTGTATTTTAATGTTACTTAAAGCTACAATATTCAAGATGTTTTGATTATACTGTGATGTAAAAAACTCCATTGATGTTATTAATGTGGTTATTATAATTGATCTATTTTATTTGCTTGCTGTATGTTTTGTCCCTTTGCCCTTTTTGATTGTGAAGTGTATTGGGACCATGCTGAATGGTGATACTGCTTTAAATTAAAATGGATATGGATATGGATTGATAGACAGAAGGCTACAGTGACCCAGGTCCATTGCCCCAGTTCTGAGAATTCTAGGATTTGAGAAATCTCCCATTTTCTGGCCAATCAGAGCCACTCAAGGGCCAGTTGAGATCCACATACCCTGTGGACATAGTAAAATAAATAATATAATATAAATATAAAGTGACTTTAAACCTTGTACTCTACCAAAAGCAGGCTTGGACAGGCTTTAGAGAGAACAGGAAGTGGGAGGATTTGAGCAGCAGAGATGTTTATTTTCATAGTTTAGACTAAGCTAGCTTCGAATAGGAAGTCTTGCATATTGTAGCTTTAATACAATATCATTGTATTATTCATCAAAGGTTACAGGATTAATCATTAATCAACTCTATTGGATGACAACATTCATTCAATTAATGTTTATATTATTAAAAGGAATATTGTTGAAGGCATTGGGGAAGTATGCCATCATGTCCTGTACTCGTGTAAAATAAAATGCATTTAGTGACCTCTATTTTCTGCTAACACAGGAAAATTACTTTCTTTATGAAAGAGCCACAGGATCACACAGCTGATAAAGGGCCAAAATAACCAGTCAAAGCTCATTTTATCCCTCATCCGAAACCACTTCGAGAAGTTCTAGAGCGACAGCCAGCTCTCCTTATTGAAAGCCATCTGGTTCTGCATTGAGCCAGTTTGAATTTAAAGCTAGAGCAAGGCCTAATATTTAGTTCTACTTGTGTTTTATAATTATCTATACAGTAAAAATTCTAAACTTTGAACAACAACTTCAAAATAAGTCACTACATTTGACATTGAGTTGGATCACGCATAGAGCACATAAATACAGCAGCACATAAATACAAAATAAAATAAAGAATGTATAAATAAATATAAATAAATTAGTTTGACAATGTCCTTTTAGCAATCCGCCACTAATCACAAGTTGACAAAGACTTCATAAAACACATTTTCCCATGAATGGATTCTCAATGTCAGAAGACATTCTTTCATAATCACAGCAAAAACTAGTTCCAGACTATGACTCAGATTTCTCTCAAAAGTCTCTAAAAAAAAATCGACCAATTAAACCCTAATATCTTTCTATGTGCTTGATTTCCAAACAGTATACACTGCACCTTATATTTCAATAGTTTCATTTTTTGAGTCATGTCTATCTAGGTTATGCATCATAAGGTTTACATACACAACAGTCACACCTGTTGTGTCTTGTTACGCTGCAGGCTGACCATCAACGCTGAGTGTCAGCTGCAGCTGCACAACTTCCCCATGGACCACCACTCGTGCCCACTTATCTTCTCCAGCTGTGAGTACACCCTGGACGATACCTGGCCTCTTCAGCAGTTGCCATGGCGTTTCTTTGTCATCATGGCATTCCCTGTTCTTACACGCTATGGTCTGTTAGTCGGTTAAGCTTCCGTCATGTCATAAATTAAGTTATTTTGTCAAAATAGTAAAATGGACAGATTTGCAGATGTTTAGTATCGTTCTAAAGTTAGGGTTTGTAAAACTATTTCTTGCTGTGACCCAGGTGGAGGTTCTTTTGGAAACAGTACAATATTTTGTGCAGTTAAGGTTTTTGCAAAATAAATCTCTTATTTAAGATGTTTATTGTTGCGACCCACTTATGGGTCGTGACCCATAGTTTATGGACCACTGTTCTAAAAGAACTTGCTGAGACTAATTTCAAAACATTTTAAATCAACCAGTTGAATGACGTGTTCATGAGTTATATATGCTTGTAAAACCAACTGTGGCAATCTGTGTTTACTCTGTTGTGTCCTAAGAGAAACATTAAAGAGAAATATAGAAAGCAATAACGCTGACTTCTTTAGAGCATCAATGCTTATGAGAAAGATATGATGATTTATCGCCTTTTTTTTTTTTTTAATTAACAGCAGTTCTAACACACTGGCAGTTCTAAAAAATATAACACAACAATTTTATTCATATCACATTAGAGTAGAAGTCTTAGGTCCAAGCAAACTAGTTATTGTGATTATACAATCAGTTTATTAAATCACATTGGAGTAGTAGACATTTTCGGTTTTTAACAAAGCGTTACTGTGCATTATAAATATTTACTGATATATTTTGTAGTACAAATAACAATCTGGCTAAATTGCTAAATCCTTTTTATTTTGACAAGACAACACGTTAACATGTTGTTTTTTTTACTAACATGAAGAGAGCACTCTCAAGTCTCAGTCAAATTCTTAAAAATGTCCATCAATTTTGTCAGTCAGTATTTACGATAATGGCCTGTTACTTGATTATTCTGCTCATCCTTTAAGAATAATGTATTTGAACCAGAGTGCATCATATTGAGGTTGCTCAAAAATGTTGATGTACGGACCTGACTTTTAATTCTAAAACCATATGCATTGTCTGCAAGTGTAACGTATTTGTTACATACACAAAGCAAATCAGCCCAACCAGATGGTACAGCCGGTATAACGAGCCAAACACAGCCTGAACTAGAGCTCAAGTACGCTACCTACGCTACCAAGTTTTATAACAGAGGCGGCAATTCAAAAGAGCTGCTTAACATAAAGCATTTGAGGCTAGCGTAATAGTTGCAGATTATGCGCATGACTTGTCTCCATATCTGCATAGGCTGGTCTTGTTTGGTAAAAAAAAATAAACATGAAATTGACCTAATTATTACATATAGGCACGACTGACGCTTTCAAGGTCAGAAGAAAACTCCAACATTTGAAAAAAAAAGAGTTTTGAAATGGATCACTTACAGATATGTATTGCAAACAAACAGCATTTCACACAAGCATGGTTTTTCACAACTCCACCTTTCAATAGACAGGATGGGGTTTTTCGGTTTTCCTTTTGATCCCGGCTGATCAAGCAGCTCGGTGCGAAAAAAAACCCCTGGGGCAGAACTCCTCCATCATGTGAAGGTCAGTGGTGTCACTGAGAGGGATTCAGAGCTCTGATGAACCCAAACCCGTTCATTTACTCTTCTGCCTGAGACACACATGGTCCTCTGGTGTCCTCAACAATGGCCTCCATCATTAGGATGTCTTGCAGAAGCTCTTAAGTGTCCATGGAGTTAAACCTCAAAGTTCTAATTTAAGATTTTTTCCTTATTTTCCAGTGTTCAAAAGAAATGCATAACAATCTCAGTTTTGAAGGTCTAATTTTAGAATATTCAAATTTTAGAATGTTCAAATGTTCTGACCTCCATCATTAGGATATGTTTACCGGCCATGTGGGACACACACTTACACTAAGGCTCGCTCATGGTTGCAGATGGATACCCACGGGACGAAATGATCTACAAGTGGAGGAGGAACTCGGTGGAGGCGTCGGACCAGAAGTCCTGGAGACTCTACCAGTTCGACTTCCGGGGCCTGAGGAACACCTCGGACATCCTGAAGACCTCCACAGGTTTCAAAAAGCAGTTTATGTTATTGTGTATTTTCTATTTGAACGCAGCTCATTCAAAAATATTTTTGACACAGCCTTTTGCCAATCTTATTAAACGGTAGACATAGCCAGTATTTTACCATGTTGACCTTTTAGCCAATGGAACAAAGCTGTATGTTTTATAAAGCCCAACAGAAGCAGGCTGTGCTTCTGCAGAAGGAGCTAGTGTTATAGAATGAGAGAGAGACAACATGAGGTTCAACAAGAGGGGTGGGGATGGAGAAAACATCTGCCACTTCCGCCAATACACATCGATAATGTTACAGAACTGTAGGCACAGCATTGATCGTATTGTAATTTATATCGAAATAGGGGAGGTTGGTTTTAAATCCCTCTTCATCCCTCTTAATCTAACAAGGTAAAGCCTGAGCCCCAATCAAGTTTGACAGTGCTGTTGAAATCCGCCTGTAGCCTTAAGGCAATGCATTAGAAGTTGCTTAACTTTAAGCACTGAAATACATAATCCAAAGTAAATATTATAATAGTATAATTGATTACATTGATGAGTCAATGTAATACATATGTTAATGCATACAAAGGCCTGGGCATCCAAGGCTGTCCTGGCGGGTGCCAGGTAAGGCCACAGATAATCAAGACATGTACTTTGAATGTAAATAAGGTGCCAGAGTGCATAAAACAACATAAAAATATGCTGGAGGGGAAAAAGTGGCGAGTGAAGCGGTAGTGGTTCTTCATGCTTACAGAGATAGTGAAGCTGTGCTGATCTTAATGCGAACAGGGATAGTGAAGCGGTGGTTGTTCTTCGTGCTAACAGGGATAGTGAAGCGGTGGTTGTTCTTCGTGCTAACAGGGATAGTGAAGCGGTGGTTGTTCTTCGTGCTAACAG
>JAOPJO010000017.1:4400171-4432736 GCA_027123675.1 Molva macrophthalma | reverse complement strand
TCAGGGTATCACATCTGCAACACAAGCAGCCCTGGCCTTCTGCTCAGGGTATCACATCTGCAACACAAGCAGCTGTGACCTATCACAGGGTATCACATCTGCAACACAAGCAGCTGTGGCCTTCTGCTCAGGGTATCACATCTGCAACACAAGCAGCCCTGGCCTTCTGCTCAGGGTATCACATCTGCAACACAAGCAGCTGTGGCAAAGGCACATTCTGGTTTAAAAGCCTTCTCTCTTTATTCTCCTTCTCCCAAGAGACCGAAGGAATTCCCCCATGTTGTATTTTCCTCACCGCCCACAACGACACCAGCTGGTGTCGTTGACATTTTTTACAATTTGCTTATTCATTGATCTCTGCATTTTATTGAACCACTCACTGTGATCAACACTTGTGTTGGTGTCAGCTCCCCACATCAGGACGACTGAATACCTACCCATCTTCCACCGCAGGCTGAAAACTCATCTTTTCAGACTGCAACTTGGTCAATGAAACGAAAACATTATAATAATAATACAGGAAAAATCTCTCTGTATCCATCTCTTGTTTCTATATCATAGCACCTATAAGCAGTTGCTTTGCTTATTTTCTTAAGTTGTATGCACTTAAATGATCCTTGCACTTTTTTGGTGGTTTATGTTCATCCTTGATGGCACTTACTGTTAGTCGCTTTGGACAATAGCGTCTGCTAAATAAATGTAATGTAATGTTAATCATAATGTCAGTACTAATCATTTGCCAAGTATAATCATTTGTCAATACTAATGATTCTGCTTTCATAGGCCGTGTACTACTCCACCTTCTAACATCATTCAGACTTAAACATTTTGATGGTCAGTTCAATTCCACTGTCAGATTTTACAATAGCCTACATTCACCACCTTTACCATTCTGTCAAATTATCCAAAGCTGCAAAGAACCAACCTCTCCATGTATGTGATGGAGGTCTGCGGTCCATAATGAACCATCTATTCAAATCAATTTATTTATAAAGCACATTTAAAAACAACCAGGGTTGTTTACAATATATGAGAGACACAACAGAGAATAGATAAAAGACTTGCATGTATACGCAAAAAGGTCTCGGTCATTGTTCACAGGCCAGGGAGAGAAAGTAGTCAGGCAGGATTTTAAAACTGCTCCAGATGTGCTGGCTGTTTGCTTGCATGGTTGACACCGCCGTCGGTGTATGAATGCGTGAATGAAAGGCACTAATTGTAGAAACTAATTATGAAAGGCACATGTTAGAAAAGCACTATATGCAGTCCATTAAGCATTTAACATGTCAGTTGGTCCTCCCCCCTCTGCCAGGCATCACCACAGTGTTGACAATGACCACTCTCAGCTCCGTGGCCAGGACATCCCTCCCACGCGTCTCATACGTCACCGCCATGGACCTCTTCGTCACCGTCTGCTTCCTGTTTGTCTTTGCGGCACTCATGGAGTACGCCACACTCAACTACTACTCCGCCAGCGCACGCAGACCTGTGCTCAGCAAACCCCGGAGACCGGTAAGGATCCGCTTGGAAGTGGATTCAAATGTTTTTTGGGGGTTTTTTTTGTTCTTTTTTTTCAATTTGATTCTATGCTTTTGATTGTTCATGGCGTCGCTTGTAAGTCAATTTGGATAAACGTATATGTATTTTGCGACTGTATTTTGAGGCCTTTTGCGACTTTATGGCCCCTATGTATGCAGTCTACCTGTAGGCATCCTTGAGCAAGATGCCACAACCCCTACCTGCTCCTTAATGACATCGGCCCCTCAAAACATATTCACTGTTAAGACGCTTTGGATAGAAGCTTCTTCCAAAGTGACAAATAGTGATTGATATATAGCATAGTGCCACAGATCAGAGTCGAACCTGGTACTAAGAGGATGAAGATGTTAATGAAACACATCTGACCTTTCAACCTTGACAAAGGAATGTCTTTTTTAAGATTAAATCTAGTCAATCCTGCCAACTAGAGGTAGAAAGAAGTAGGTAGAACATCAACGAGGATGACGCATCAGAGAATACTCAACATCGTACGAAGTGCCACAACTCAAGCAGTTTGTATCTTTGTAAATAGCAAGTAGAGAGCAGTCATTGATTTACATTGTATATTATCCTTCATTACAGTAATGTATGTTACAATGAGGAAGAAAAATACCATGATTTATCCCATTCTCAAAGTTTTAAACTATAATGATAACTATAATGATATAATGATATGTTAAAGCTACACATCTGCTTGCTAATGTCTGGAAGTTAGAGGCGAAACAAAGAACCGCTGCCCTTTCAGAATATGCTGTAATTCCTCTGTTTTAAAACCATTGTTCAAACATTCAAATCAGACAGGCATGGGCTACTGTAGTTCATCCGCCTCTGTGGGTTGGAGGCTTTTAGTTCCTTTCTCATTCTGAAATATTCATGACGTTTCTTTTTTTTCTTTTACGGAAACTATCTTTGTTGGCTAGGAATTAGTTTAGGCTAATTTAAAGAGAAACGGAATTGGCTATAGGAGCCTATATAGCCAATTCCGTTTCTCTTAAATTAGCCTAAACTAATTTCTAAGCCAACAAAGATGTTAAATGAAAGTACCATCATTCATTTAACAGATTCAGTAGCCCTACTGAAGCTGTTAAATGAATGATGATACTTTCGTTCAGTTTTAATGCTTTTTTTTACGAAATTGTATTTTAACCTTTTCTTTATTTAAATTATCTACACTATCCTTTTTTTGAATAATATAAAAATTGTACACTTTGAGGCAGACAGCTAAAACCAAGTACTGTTGACACTTGGTTCAAGTGTGTCATTGAGTTATTCATTATGTTTAACTGTATTTCTTTTAAAAGACTAGCACCACCTTAACCCTTAGTTAAGGACGGGTTGGAATTAAGTGTACACCGCTGACTTCACGGTCACCTCATTAAAATATTTAACCTGGGGTTGAAAACAATAATATTAGGAAATGACCACGGTTTGAGGGTTTGAGTCCTGGATAAAACTTTCCTGAATGGCTGGATAACGCTACCCAGCACAGCCTGGAGCTAGAATTAGCCTAGGTTTAGCATAGCTTAGACAATCACGATAATCAACCCAGAGCAAAGATATACGTTAGGCTGTGATTACGGCAAGCCAGTAGAAGTTCAGCAGACACATTAAATCAGCACAACATACCTCCAAAACATTTTGATTTAAAAAGGATCACTCCACCTCAAACACGCTGTTAACAGGGCACAAAAAATGTGTGATGCTTCTTTCAATGACTTCCCTGCAGAAGAAGAAATAGAAATCCATCCATTTCTACCCAATATCTTGAAGCTTCTTCAATACTACAATACAGACACGAGACTCCCCAACACCTCTTTCCATCCAGATAGATTTCCAAACACTATACACTGGACTTTGTACCGTTACGGTCAAAGGCGGGAAGTAAAAAAGTACAAATACTTTGTTACTGTACTTAAGTAGGCCTACAGTTTCTAGGTAGGCCTATCTGTACTTTCCTTGAGAATTTTTTTTTGATAACTTTTTACAACCCACATTTTAACACATTTTATACCCTTTCCATTTTCAAAATGGGCTCGTTACTTTAGTTTTAATGCATTTGAGGGATATTAGAGAATTGTCTTTATTTTGCATCATTGCGCAATTTTTTCAACCTAAATGGGTGGGACAATAGAAAATACGATCTCTTGGTGTATCCATCGGTGCATATCACGCATGACAGATGTAACAAGATGAAAATGACGTAAAAGATGGAGACGGAGACGAGAGGGAGTCTTCATCGCGGAGAAATGGCGTCTATGGGAGAACTATTAGCGTAGTGAGTGAAGATGGATGAAAGTGAACAAAACATGTGAAGCAAACATTGCCGACGGAGCAGATTCATAACAGCGACAAGACATTCCCCATCCATGGCCTTATTTAAGAGAAATGTTGGAAGTTGTCTGTTCTCAGAACAATTCTTGGCGAATGCGTTGTCTTGTGCCGACCTAAAAAGTTTTTGGTAGTCCTGTAGAGAGAGGGAATTTCAAAAAAGGATTATTTAGACCTGAAGTGTGTTCTCGTTTTGATCATAATGTTTCGAGTTCTGTTGCAGACATTGAAAACTGATTTGCACATTGGCTGGACGACTGGTATAGCCATCGCCAAGTGCAAGCAAAGGTCGCAGAGTCGCTCACCAGCTTCCGCAAGAGACTCAAGACTCACTTGTTCAGAGTTCACCTGGCCTCTGCATAGCCTCCCCCCTTACCCCCCACTGCCCCTTCTCCTCCCTTACTCTCCTAAAAACACCCCTCTTACGCACTTATTGTACGGTTTGTACGTCCTGGCACTTAATGTTCGCACTTATTATATGTTGCACGTCCTCGCACTTGAAAATAGTACTTAGCATCTTATCCTAGCTATCTTTGTTGAATACAGGGAATGGGTTAACCTAGCAATTGTAAGTGCTTGGCACTTTCTATGAACATCCTTACTGTACCGACAGTGATATATTGTTGTTTCTCTTCTTCTGACAAATGTACTTATTGTAAGTCGCTTTGGATAAAAGCGTCTGCTAAATGCCCTAAATGTAAAATTTTCAGTATATTGTTTATTTTATTTGAAGTTAGAATGGTTTAACTTTAACCATTTGCCTTCAAATTATATTAATATGATGTGAGGTTCAGTTAGTTTTACACAGAAACAGCTGGTAGAAATGTCAGAGGGCAACTTCACTTTTGCACTTTGAGTACATTTCAGAGCCTGTACTTTTCCACTTTTACTTAAGTAAATAAGTTGCATCAGTACTTTACTTTTACCACAGTCTTTTTTTTTTTACACAAGTATCTGTAACTCTACTTGAGTGAAGAATGTGTGTCCTTTTGCCACCACTGGGTACGGTACAGTTGTTGTAGTTGTCGTCGTCATTGGTGTGCACTGACTTATACGTCATGTTCCCTATTCTGTTTTATGTTGTTCCTTCCTTTCCAGAACTACTCAGGGTTGGATGTCCGGCCGCCGCACACCATCATCGCCCTCAACAACGCCATGTACTGGCGGGAGTTTGAGGATGCGTGCGTCTACGAGTGTCTGGACGGCAAGGACTGCCAGAGCTTCTTCTGCTGCTACGAGGAGTGCAAAGACGGGGGCTGGCGAAAAGGACGCATCCACCTCGATTTGCTGGACCTGGACGCGTACTCTCGCGTCTTCTTTCCCACCTCCTTTCTGCTCTTCAACGTGGTGTATTGGGTGGGATACCTCTACCTTTAGCACGCAACGGGAGAGGACGAACCCCACCAGAGGAACAGAGACCTCACAGAGACGGGGAGAACGGGAGCCCTGTTGTTCTCTGGATTCTTGAAAGCATCAAGCTGGTGAAGATGAACAGAGCTACAGAGACCTCTCTGACTGCAGGAATAAGAACAAGACACTCCGAAGAATTCCCTTCGTATACCAAACACTCACAGGCTGTCGGACGGAGTGGACTATTACAAAGATACAGAGGAGAGAGAGGGAGGGGAGAGAGACAGAGAGATGATGAGGAGGACTCGTGTGAGTTGGGTTATGTACCATAGGTCAGACCCAGTGAAGGAGAACCCGAGGGAGGGGCAGAAGCGTCCACAGTGCCTTCCTCCGGAGGGGTAGCGACTATCAGCTACGCTCATCAGGGAAATAATGACCACAATGCGCGTGCGGTCATAGTCTTTTCCAAACCATCAGTTTGGTGAACGAGGCAGCAGTTTATGGAAGCAACACTATGAGAGATTCCCCCGGGAGTATGATCCGTACGCGGTGACTTAATCCTCCCTTCATGTGATATATTAAACACCCATAGTTGACGCTTACACAAAGAACGGAGAAACAGAGACTGTACATCCATTTTCTTTTTTTGCTCACCCCACTTTGTTTTTTTGTATTTTGATTGAGTCACACGGTGCTCATGCTTTCGGCTGTATAGCAATGGCCAGTAATCAAGAACAATGGGTCTCAATCAAAACACTATGTAATCAAAGCAAAGTGGGGCAAGCAAAATTGCTGATTGCTTATTTTTTCTTGAATTTCAAAGCTGCCATCACCTAGATTAACAATTGATAAAACCATGCGTAACACTTTATATAAGTCACAGAGTAATTTATAAATCTTTGCAATTAGTAATAATAGATCATTGTACGTCAATATATTTTTTCGATATTTACCATAACCCTTAATAAAGCACTTATAGCATCAATTTATGAAGAGTTACCATCACCTTATCAAAGGAATATGCTGGATGACTTGATATTGGTATTTTGTGATAAATGGCACACCAGTGGGGTAGTGATTTAATGCACTGAGCTAGCTTTTTTTTTTCTTTTTTTTTTTTTTTAAATAACACAACAAATAACTATTGAAAATAAAGCAGTGTGTACAATTTGCTGACATCCACAGGCCACATGCCTTTTATTATGTATCTCAGTGTTCATCTCTATTACAAAACACAACAGAGTTAGCTTAGTTTAATTTCCAAATGGTTTGCTTTTAGTCACATCTGTGCTAAGATCAATGTTAGCACCATGGAATTGCCTTAGAGTATAATATCCAGAGCTGAGATGAGCAAAGGAAAAGTCATATCCATTTATACATATAAATATAATTGAAAAACATTCATAGTAGCGTTGATCAATACATGGTCCTTGAGTTAAAGCATTTGAGCTCGAGTTTGTTATTATTGCGACTTATGTGCCAAATATTTCACGTATGTGCCAACTTATTGTTTTTCTTACATGATACCGTTAAGGATATAATTTCAGAGACTTTTGATCAAGCACATGCAGTAACACTGGGAGTTGGCTGTGGAAGGGATAAGGTGGCGGTGAAGTATTGACAGATTATTCATAATAAAATACTCATGTCAATGCCGTTTCAATAGTTGCATTAGCAACTGTTACCACTGTTAGCCACTTGGATGATTTGACTTTGCATTAGGTTTTTGATTTTTGGTTTACAATTTAATAATAATAAACTTTTTTTTTCCTTGATTGCTTCAGTATTCAACTAAAGTTCACGTATGACTTCTAGGCCTTACTGTTTTGATATACTTGTGTGGATGTTGGTGGTTTATAATTGCTGGTGGGGTATACTGTTGTATTATTGTTGCTGCTGTTTATTCTGGTTCCCTGCAGCAGAGGCGGTTCTCAGGGGCAGCAATAATAAGGTCCTTGGAGTGGTGCTACACTGTACAATATGGCCCTCTTTGAAATCATCTTTGGAATAAAGCACTCCACATCAAGTGCTGTGAGTGTTGGGTGTAAGGTACCTACACACTCTGGCTCAAATTCACCCAAAACGTTTTATAGATAGATAGGACTTTATACTCTGAGGTATTCATAAGAAAATATTAAAATGTGTATTGTATGAGTTTGTGTTTTTTTAGGTCTGTGGCAGACAGTGCTTTAATTTTTGGTGGATTGATGGCCACATGTAAAAAAAACAATTAAACATGATTTATTGATAGATTAGGAGATGAAATGGAAGATTTGAAATCCATCCTGTTAAAGTAATGTACTTTGGGATTTGATGTTCAAAACATTTCTGAAAGTGATGCAGAGATGTAGGGACCGGAAGTGAAGTGCTAAATGTTACAGCCCCAACCCATGTGTGGTTACAGTCGTGTAATGTTTGGGTGTTTGGTTATGCTTCACATATATGATGATGTTAGACAGTATGTGGAACAGCACAACATAGGTGATGGGGTTTACATGCAACATTCATCCATGTCTGACTTTCACACATTCAGGAGCAATTAATATTTATAATGGATTATACATTCATGCAACATGTAGCAGGTTTAAAAAATGTAGAAGTGCAGACAAATTCAAAAGCAATTTGAATGCACATTTAAATTGCTACACATTTTTGCCCAAAAATATTATTCATACCAGAATACATTACTATAATTTTCAAGGAAAAACATTTTTCCAAAGGTTTTTTTTCCAGTTTCCTGTAATTGCCATAACTTTCACTGTTGTTACATAAAGCAATTACTAGAACGCTTATTTTTAAGTACAACAAACAGCAAACAACGTGCAGACCACCAAGGAAGCTGTAATTAACTTTCACCATGGGATTATTTAACATGTCATTCTAGCACTCCTCATTCAAATATATTCTTTGTATTAGCTGCCTGTAAATATAAACTCAAACTAATAATAGGAAAAGATTTTTTTGAAGACACATTTGTGGCTCATATAGTTTAATTAAACAATAAATAAGGAATGAGAATTAATGATTGTTTCCCGGGATAGTATTTCAGGGGACACGTGAGAAATGTATTATTTTGATGACGTAATAAGTTCCATATGACAAAGAACCAGGCCACAATGTTCAACCTAATTTAAAAAACATAACTCATCTTGGTAGAGGTGCGAAGCACCAATCCCATCCCAATTACCATTACTGTGAAGAATAAAAAGCCAAAGACTAACTGTGTTTCCGTAGAATTGACAGATATAAAATACATATTTCATCAAGAAACATACTTGGCATTGGCTGGTGAACCTCAAATCATTAGATCCATTTCATGAATGTCTGTCTGCTGTACAAAGTTCACATTTAGTGAACTTTCACATTTGTCCCATAAATATCACAGAGCATCTGCCATTTTCCCAGATGATTATTATTCAGTGTTTTATTTAAACAACTGCACAAGCTGATGAGTCATATTAAACACTTAAATCCATCTTTAGATATCCACACTGGATTTAAGTGTTCAAATTACAATTTAACTGACATTTAAAAGTCATAGCTAAATTGAGATAATACAGTACACTGTAGTAAATGCTTATATCTGCTGTCCATATTTCATATTCATTCATTCAATGTTTTCAATATTTCAGGAGGTACTGTCCAGTGTATTGATGCTGTGGTGCCATTTTAAATCACGTTGGTTAAACTAATTGAATGCTTTCATCTACAATCTAAAAACATGCATTAATTACATGTGTTTGTACTGAAGTGTTATATTGCCATAACAATTAGAAGTGGCACAATATATAGATTTATTTTCTCTTCATGATGTATATCATTGCATTCTATTTCTCCATACTTCAGAAGCATTTTGTTAAAATGATTAGAAGAGAGGGGAAAGGTATTTTAGTAGAACTTGGTTTTATGTATCCTGGACAAAGACTGTATATTTCTTGTTTAGTTGTATTTGTATGATTGTCTTTTGACATAATAAATGCCAAGAAAGATGACCATTTGTATCAACTGGCACACCGTGTTTATAACTGATGAACAAATGGTAATAAACTGTTTAAAAAACACTTATAAACCGATTACTAATCAAGCATTCCAACATGCTAAGCCCTACACTGCTAAACATACTAGGTAACCTAACATGCAAACCCCACATATTAATAAGGACCCGATCAAGTGCCCAAGGTTACATTCTAAGGGCCCAACTTAATGTGAGGTAAGAGTGACGGCAAATAAGCAACCAGGCACTGCCCTATAGGACATAGGACATATAGTTTGGTGGTGGCATCAAGTTGGGACAACATCGCAGTATTTTCAGCATCAGCACCTTGATTCCTCGAAAATGATAAATGTGTGTATCGCATTACATATATGGGCACAAGTGAGGTACCGGCTTACCATCTCTCGATAGGGGCTTTTGGGGGCCGATACCAATATTTAATTGACTAGGTTTTGCCGGAAACTACTTTACCACTTTATTTATTCATTCTTGTTTTCCTAAACAAAGATTCAGTTAAAATAAATATGTGGCTAGGCTCTAACTCTTCCATAGGGGGGAGTATTTAGATTGACCATGGATGTATTAAAGGTGAAGAAATGATTAAAAGTTACAAGTTGAGTTCAATTCCATGCTAATGATAGGAATTAAATAAATACAAATATAATATATAATAAATCAGTCTGAAATATCAAGTCTCACCATTTGCTAAAAGCATTGCACAGCGCAAGCTGGCGAGAACTACCGGCTGCGTTTTGGAAAGGAGAATAAACTCATTAATCCCTCCCTGGATACGTAAAGATAAACCTAGTACCTTGTCATAGCCAGATGTTTGCAATAAATTTTTTTCACCTAAGGATATAATGACAATAATTTTTGGATGAAATTGTGTAACTAATGAGTAGCATTCTAGATACACATCATGTTGTTTAAGTTGTCTGAAAACAGGTGAAGAGCAAGGGTGCGTGCAGATGTTTTTTACACTTATGAAGACAGTTGAAAGGAAAGGGCCAGGGCCTGACCCCATAAGAATATTCCTTATTTAACCTTTCTTTCATCTTAATTGCACTGAAAGGATGACGATGACAGAGAAGTCAAAACCAAAAGGTACTTTTAGATGTTGGTCTGTTAAATATCAATCACACACAACATAACACACAAGCAGCCGTATTTGCCATGTGAAAGTTAATAAAAACTGTCTGAAATATCTTGGCAAATAGTTGACATTTCTTTAAATCCCATGCTTAGCATTTCACCCTTTAACGACGTTATCTAAATGTCACGTAAACGTACTTATTATTCATGAAATGTCGCATGGTCATTGAATTGAGTGTCATTTACCCAGGAACTATTTTAAAAGTTTTACTATTAAGCTTTAACCTAAATCAACTTGCGATGAGGAGAGCTGTTAAGGTGCCAGCATTGAAGAGTTTTTAATGAATCCTTTAGTTCATAACATGCCATTAACAATGGTGAATAAATGCCCATCATGAATTACCAGGGACTGAAGTGAAATAAGTCAACTGAAATTGGCTTGCTTTTTCTGAAAAAGCAACCAAGGAGGAAAATAAAATAGTTGCATTTCTGACCTGACAGCATTGGCGGAAAGCTTAACTACTTATCTTGTCAAGAATGCACACAGTAAAGCTGTTAACAGTTCATTTGGAAAAGCCTACTTGATCACCGTAATTTGAAATGGAAAAAAGAATCTGCTTAGTTTGCAAAAGTCTTTACAGAAGAAAACAGAAAAAAACATTAATGGAGTGAAATAACGTTTGAATAACTCAAAGTTGACATGATGAAAATCAGAATCGCATATTTCACGTCGGTGTCGCTGGGGACAGAGTTTGTCACAACTTTGTTGCAACACTTGAAGGATGAATCAGGAGTCGTGAGACCAACGCCGTGTCATTCATCTGTTGCATTGTACGCACGATGGCTTGATAAGAAATCTAATTAAGTCGATGCCATGCAGTGTTCATTTCTCCAATCACCTTGTACATTCAACAAACAATGTGCCATTGTGGCCACGTAGCCTTCCCACCATACATATGCTAATGCTCCATTGTTTGGCAGAGAAAAAGTTACACAGCATGCCGAGTTTCAATCTGTTGTGATCAACCCAGACACGACCGCCTCAACTCCTATACCATCCTGTCTCTGACTACTTCACATGGCCTTGGATCAGAACCACTCACAACCCTCCCAGTACAACCATATAGGCAAGGACATTGAAATGCACAATGTCTTGGCATTTACTGATAAACTTCATATAGATACCTTTAGACATATCTTAACACTCTGTTGAATTAAGAATTTCTCTAGTAAAAGCCAGGCTGAAATGGCCCAGAAATATTTTAATTAAGTATGGATGAGTTGGTCCGGGATTGCAGGGAAACTGCTAAAGCGATTCAGCTTATTACAGAAAAACATGTTGGAAATCATGAATTGATTTGATTAGTAAAAGCTGAATTAAATGAATTGTCCAGTAGGCTATTGGCCATTTTAAGTCAAGTGAACCAGTGAAAAGACAAGATGAATATTGAAGAAAATATGGCCATGCTTCTATCTTCACGTTAAGATTCCTCAGTTTTTGAAACATTTTGGGGTTAAAATGTGAATGAATTGTAGGATATTAATGATGAGTTTTGACGAGCAGGGGAGAGGTCCTTTGTCATTGTCGTGCAGCAGAACTGGACCACGCAGCAGCGGCGTAACGGACAATGAGCCGGAAGCGGGGGTTAATTACCGCCACCTGTCCTTTCATTGTAGGAGTCTTTCTGAGATGTAAAACTGCCCTTTCCTGGGACAACACTCACATCTGCTATTCCACTGCAATTGTCGGAAGAGAAACGTCTTCAGGAGGAAACTCACACACTCGGTAGCATCCACCTGAATTTCTTCAAGAAAATAAATAAATTTTGAACTTGAGAAATTAACAAATTCAGCATTAAGTGTCTCTTTCTTTATTCAAATGAATCACATCAAGTGAATCTGTCTGAATGTGGTGATGCCATTGTATTTTAACTTCTCTGCAAATATAGAGCATTAAATATTTACAACTGTGTCAAACGTCATAAACAATAGGAAGCACGCAGCAGTAGGCAGGTTCTTAGAGAATAATAATATCAAGGCCTGACCTTTAGGCCTTTACCAAAATGAAATCTCTAAATATGTATGGGCATATAGAAAAAATGGTTGTATTATCATTTCAAAGATAGGTTTTCAGAAATATGGTTTCTTTATAAAAACCCTCAAAAAAAACATCCATTACATTTATATTCTTACTTACCATTTAAAACCTTGCATTTAAAAAAGATGCTGGAGGTAAGATTCGGGAGTTGTAAGGAGAGAGAGTGGAAAAGAGCAACATTTGAAACTAAACAGCCAGCAAAATAATTGTGAAGTGCATGGGGATCAGTACTTTGAATATGTTGCAGTGATGAATGCCTCCTGTTCACGAATTACAAGAACGTCAACAGCAGGCAAGAGCTGATGTGCAGCTACATTGGTAGTATTTTAACTCTGACGGACTGAGCAGAATTGTACTGTTCATACTGTATTCGTTTTTTTTAATTATTTCTGTATCTATCATGCACTGCTTTTATGTAGCAAAATGTTTTTTCTGTACAAAATGTTATTTTATGTAACAAGTAAAAATAAGACTGCAAATATCTGCGGTAGAACAATATTCTTTAAAAATATATATCTCGGTAATTCTTCTTACGTTTTTTAAGTTTGTTTATAATTTGTTCTTGCATTGGAGTGAACCCAGCCTTGGCTAAATCTTTGACTAGCTTGGCATACAGTTTACTCTTTGCCATGCTACTTTCTAGCTATTCTTCTCTATTGACAATTTCTCAATTGCCTTCTCCTTTGTTGCCTCCTCCATCCTCTCTTTAGTTTTCAGCCCGTAGAATATGACATGCCAACTGATGTTGTAAATGGTTCGCATTTCAGGTGAAGGGAAACCTGCTATTATTTGGTTCAAACTGGGAACCAACTTTCTCAGGTTCTGAACAAATGTAGTTTTTGTCGAAATGCTCTGGACAGTTCAGAATTAGGTTCGTAAACCGGAACGGGAACCAGTTCCATCTTGGTGGGGAAGGGATAAGAGTGTCCCCCTGCCGAAAATATGAGCTATATTTAATTATTTAACTCCAGTCCGACTATGGGAGGTTGTGGCAGTTTCTTTGCCATTAGTCACGCAAACTTTGTTAGCCTTTTACTGTCCCAATTATTGGGTTAAACCCCTTTCTGATACTCGATTCTGATACCCGGTTCTGATAAACCTGTGTCTCTTTTTTGTCCATTAACATTATCTTCCATGTGTAATGTATTTATGTTGTAACCAGAAAGAGCAGACCTATAGTTAATAATAGCCTTTATAGTGAATCCTCTTAATTGCCGTGCTCCACTTAATTGCATAGCACTGAATCACTTTAATCCTCCTTTAATGAATGAGAGCAGTGAATCCGTAGGAGTAAAACATCGTCATTAGTTCAAATGGCCAGCAGAACAATAGTCCATCGAAGAGTTGATGGAATACTACTGTGTAGCCTACACAGTAATTTAAACTCTTATAAACACAGTAAAGACCCGAGGAAGGCTGCCGTTGTACAAACCTGTTGCCAAGACAACCAATCGCAATCCTCGCCAAGATCTACACTATAATCTTCCAGACTCGATTCAACAGCTGCCAAATACGGCAATATAAAAGTAGACAAATATATCAACACCTTTTCTTCGGCAAGTTTTTGTATGGTCATACGTTTGGTAACTCACTGTTAGAAGAAGCTGATTGAAGATCGTGTTTGACTGAAGAGCTATGCAATCCAATGTCTGGTAGGATCTTTGTGTGAGTGTGTAGCCGAGCTTGTGTTCAAGTTCACTCGGAACTAATTACGTTAATGTTTTCAAAGTAAGGCTTCGATGCACAAATTAAAGTACACAACCGTCTCTGCGTTTGGCGTTCTGACGTAATCTCAACGCACCTGTTATCAAATTAAATCAGATATGCTGGCAGATGAGTGGCGGGAACTCGAAGGGGACCCATACAAATATATTTTTTTATATTTCACATTATGGAAGATAATAACGTCGAGCGGTTCTATCTATTAGGCCTGTACAGTGAAGTAGGCCATGTCATGCATTTTCGTTTATGAGCAATCTGTCTGACCGTAATTTTAATGTATTGCCAGTTAAATTGTATCGTATTACATTAACCTATTTACCCATAGACACAATTGGGGAAATGTAAAAAACAACACACACACAAATTAAGAAAGATCCATGAGAAGCCAACATGTTGACATCTTTATTTTTGATCAGTTGATCAGTGTATCAAAGTTACAAAGTTTGCAATGGTTGGACATACTACATACAGTTATACATAATATGAACAGATGGGCAGCATGACGGGCCTCTCCTCAAAGTGCTAGATAAAGTCCTTTATCCTGATTAAACATAAAGTGATTTGAATCAAGGGATCCATTATAATCCCACACTACTCAGAACATGTTAGCATCAATCTACATCTCTAAACTAGGTTAATGGTCTAACGTTTGCAATTTAATTGTTTTAAAGTGTTCAGGATTATTCAGTTTTAGATACAGGGCATTAATATTTGGCCATAGATCATACAATTTAATGAGACAATTATCACTATAAAATCCCTTTCATTGGGTATTACGGTATACTTTCTGTACAAATAAGCACATGGTTATCTTTGGGTGGATATCAAAGTCATAATAAACAGACCAGAGAACAGACCAGAGAAACAGCGTTTGCACTGTGATGAAAGTAGTCGATTGTATAATCTTTATAGATATAAATTGTCTGTGCACACACCCATACATGACCTATAGCACCACACAGAGTAGAACAAAATGTAGCCATTTAGCTTGAGACATCAAACTCTTCCCTTGGCTTTAATGTTTTAACATGAATACATTTAAATTACATTTTTCATCTTAAGATTGACTATAGGAGGTTTAATCGATTTGAGACAACAAATGAGCTACTTGGGCGAGAAAAAAAAAAAGAAATCTCTACTGGTATTGGTGAGATTATCAGGGTATGTTCAATTTTTTCTTACATACATCTGTCAGTTGTCTGGTGAGCGCGTTAGAACCATGGTTCCAGGGCCTTCTAGAAGGTTCCATCGACATCATTGGCCAGCTTAATGTGATTGGTCACTGTAGCTCAGGCCTGGGTACCAACGTTCTGGGTCCGGGGTTTAAATCGGTCTCTACCAGGACCGGAACTGGTTTAACATCCAGCCAGCATCATGGGATGTTGAGGAAGTAATCACCTTCCCCCCACACACACTCACATCACTTCACACACACACACACACACACACACACACACACACACACACTAATTTGCATCCACAGGGTTTCTGTCTGTGCGCGGCCCGCTTACAGGTTCCAGCCCAGCCCGATGTGGGTAATGAGCAGGTAGCACATGCCGATCACACACGTCATGATCATCATGGGGAACCCCAACCTGTAGATCAGAGAATACACAATTATAATACATGTTATAAATTACATAACAGAACAAACATGATCAGTTCAGAGAATACAGGGTTATAATACATGTTACATATCACATAACATAAACATGTCACGTCAGACCTGTTATAATACATGTTATATATAGCAAAACAAACGTGTCATAAACGTCATGGGCGACCCCAACCTATAGACCACCGGACAACACGTGTCATATATCACGTGTGATCATACGTGTCATGATCATCATGTTATATATCCCATAAAATACACAAACAAAAATAACACAGCATACATACAGCATAATCCTACAAGCATGCAGGGCTGTTCTTAAAGAACATACCCAATCCTGACACAGCTAATTCCTGCCTAATGTCACTGCATTAGCAGGAAGTAGATTTGTCAGACTTCCTGGGCGATCCTCTTTGTGTCTATTTGTGTGTGGGGAAGGTCTCTGTTGTGAGCTGGTTCTTCTCTCTGGATGAGATCCCTCGGGGCTATCAGCAGAGCATCTAGCAGCCTTAGATCTGAGCCAAGCCCTGCTCTCCATCTCAGAGTAGAATAGAGGCCTGCTCTGCTCATTTTGTCTTCACTGCTCACGCTGCCCTCAGATGAGGTTAACCTCTTAAGAGGGGTATTGGAGGAACTAGAGCTCACAGTTTTGAATCTCGAGTTTGTATCTGCATATCACAGGATTTGGATTCTGTCCCGTGGGTAAGAGTAACAGATGCTACAGGTTACACTGTGCTGTTGATGGATGTTAACGTATCTCAAAGTGCGAACCCTAGAGGATAGTGCTACATGGAAAAGCATTTCCTATCTAAATCTATCTCTACAGATCCAGACACTGGTTCTGTTATAAAAGCCAGTTAATAAATAACTAATACATTTCTCTGTTTTTTTTTCTCCCTCGCACACTGTAAAATGAGCTTCAACAATTAGGACGATCAAAATAATAATTTAATCACACACTACTTAAATGACCATTTGATGCTCGGTATTCTACCCTGGCTAATTAAATCAGAATGCATTTATTTAAATCAAATAGTTTAAAGACCAGTGTGGGGAAATGTAAAACAATCATGATGTTATAGGACAATCTGTAATGATCAACTTCATACAGCCGAACATTCACGGGTGTCCTAACCATGACCCTAGTGAATGGAATGTCAATTGACTGTGAGCAAGTACTGAGCAAGACTGGGAGTTTGTCTTTGGGACTTAGCCTCCGTCTGCAGATCAGTGTCATGAGTTTAGGATCTGACATCAGAGGAGTCCAGATGGTGGGTCGGTTTGGACGAGGACCATGTCCTATATGACCACATGGCTCTTGTTCGAGCCATGGATCTGTTGGGTGCTTGTCGCTGGCCTATATAAGCTAGGCTTATGGGGGTTTGTGTTAGAAAGAGAGAAGAAGTAGGAAAGGAGGAGATGGATTGACAGGTGAAAGTCTCTCTTTGTCAAAGCGTTGAACATCGCAAGTATAAAACTCTGGCTGTGAAAGGCGTGTGTGAGTGGTTTTGTGTATCTTCTGAAGCTGTCGGTTGTCCAACACAATGGAGTGTGGCAGACTTCATGAGTCATGAGTTGTCGGGGTGCGTTCGTTCCCAATGAGATTGGTCACACAACGACAACACTCACTCGCCACTTCTTAATGTCAAATTACGCTTGATTCAAGCATGAAGCGTAGAAAATAAGAGGAGGCGGTTATGCAATTTATTTGTCTCATTGTTGAACACATTGTTGAACACATGAAATATGCTAAATGTCGCCTCAGTTAAAAGCAATGACAGTGGGAAGGATAGTCTAATGGTTATGGTGTTTGACTCCCAGCTGAAAAGTTCTGGAATCAGACCCCAATATCTGCAGTCTACCTGTAGGTATCCTTGAGCACGAACCCTAACCCCCTTCATACCCTGTAAG
Source organism: Molva macrophthalma (assembly GCA_027123675.1). Classification (NCBI taxonomy): domain Eukaryota; kingdom Metazoa; phylum Chordata; class Actinopteri; order Gadiformes; family Lotidae; genus Molva; species Molva macrophthalma. Next base: position 4,415,087 of record JAOPJO010000017.1, on the reverse strand, counting down.
TTGCTTTAGATAAAACTGTCAGAAAAATGACTACAATAATAGTTTATAAAGAATATAATAAGATAACCAATAACAGGCCTACCGTATTTTTCTACCTTTGACCCAACTTTTCTTCCTAAAGTGAAGTCCTAAAATGAAGTTCAAAAGTCACCTTAAAGAAGAACTTTTGACAGAGCGTCTTTGTTTACTGGAGCTTGCGTTGCATTTATTCTGGATGTTAACAGTATTAGTCTCCTCCGTCTGCTCCAATATTCCCAATAAAACTATCTCCTGGCTCTGTTAAGCAAAACACAGCCACAATACCGGTAATCTTGCTTGCGTCTGCGTGTGGAAATGTCACATTGGGCTACGCAAGTACTTAGGATAAACTAATAAATACCAATTGCGATAATTGGGCAACAAAGCATTTAGGCGGTAATAAAGTAAAATCTTTTTAGTTACCTATTGGCCCTCTCACACAAAAGGTCAATGTGATTAGGTGTGATTAGGGCACAGCAGAAAGCACAACATAGTAAGCCGCTAAGCAGATGTGTCCTAAGTCCTCAGATGAAGGATGGCAAGGTGTTTCCTTTCCTAACATATCCGTTCCCTTGGAGCAGAACAAGGCGCTGACCTTTCCCTGCCCGTTCTGCTCCCCATTTCAACGTCTGACAGATTCATCCATTCGCAACAGTTCATGACGTGATGAATGGAAACATTTTTTCTGTCTGTTTGCATCATAGCTCCTCTGGTACAACATACTCTTCTTAAATCTACGTCAAGTTGGTAAAAAGTTCCTTATCTAGTTTGTAAATAGTCCTGTAATGGTACAATACCACAGAAAACAAGAAAAGAGCACCGTTGCTTTTTTCCCCCAGAAAAACATAAGTTAGCTTTTTTTAATTGAATCTAGAGGGGGTCATTTGATTGTTCAACAAAATCCTAAACTTCCCGGATACGATGTTATTACCAGTGTTCATGCGTAACGTGTTAAATCCTGCATGGCCTAGAATCTCTCCATCTGTTCTACTGTAGCCGTGGTTAGGCTTCTGGGGATATCTTTAAAACTCTTTGGGGTGGCTAGCATACTGTGAAAGAGAGATTTAATTAGCTTCTAAAGCCCATTAAACCCAATTATCAGCAGGGAGATGACTCCGGATCACAACCAACACTCTCATTACCAGCGTTTGATGAGCGAAACAATAGGTTATTTTTTCTTGTGTGCCGACAATAGCCCTCTACCAGCTGATTTTTCCCACAGATCCTAATGATGGACTGCAAGTAATGACAACATCTTCAACAGCAGAGACCCATGTGATCCTATATTTAACAGCTGTTGGTGAACGGACTGCACGGCCACAATAAATGGTAAACACGCAGCTGACCCAGGCTGTGTGTCGTACGTCAGGCTGTTACACCAACACCATCTATTGATGTGCAGATGTAGTCATCCTACGGACGAACGGACCAAACTGTTCCAAGCTAGGCCTCTCATGGTACAGTTTGACCTGATACTGTTGGTTGTATCAGAAGCTTTCATGGTGTGACAAGGACTTATTATGGTTTCCACTTGACATTATCATGTTAATAAAACTGGTAGATCCGGGAATACATGGATAGTGTAGTGGCTAAGGTGTTTAACTCCCAGACCAAAGGTTCTGGGATCGATCCCAAATATCTGCAGCCTACCTGTAAGGGTTAGGCGCAAAATGCCCTAACCCTTACCTGCTCATTAATGACATGTGAATAGTCGATGGATACGTTTTTCCAGATATTAATCTCTGCATCTTTATCAATTGAGAGATGAGAGAGATAGAAAGAGATAGAGAGAGACAGAGAGAGGAGGGATGGAGAGAGAGAGCGAGAGAGAGAGAGAAGGGATGGAGAGAGAGTAGGAGAATGAATGGAGAGAGACAGGGACAAACGGACATGAAGGCAGCACTACACAGCAGCATACAGAATCCTGGGGAGGTGGTTCACCTCAGCATTAAAAACACCACTCATAAAGAGGGTTGATTAGCCATGAAGGCAGCTCTGATGTGCTGTTAGACGGCGCTCCTGACATCACCTCTCAGAGACCCTCCTCAGACTCAACATGTTTCACACAGGGGGGAATCAGGACATTGTAGAAGAAGATTTACACGCATATCCAATTGTTGTTGTGCAGGCGCTGAACAAGTAAGGTAATAATGCATTTAAAAGAGGAAAGTCTGTACACTGTGGATACTGCTCCCAGGGTGTTTATTTCACCAATTCAAATCCAAAACAAGAGCAAGATGTTCCTGTCAATGCTCCAATGTGATTGAAACCGTGAACTTGTTTCTGAATCTTTTTCTTTTTTTTTATTCTTCATTTTTATTGTATCTCTTTTTAACTCTACCACGGCCCTGTACTTTCTGCTGTGTCACCTGACCTGAATTTATTAGCTACTACTACAACCCCTGCCATCGTTCCTGTTGGCAAGGCTTCAGGCGTGTCCAGGACTGTGTGTCTCTGCTGGGTGACACCTCAGGAAGTTCCCTGCCAGCTGCCCAGAGCGGTTTCCCTGTGCCAGGGTGTAAAAGGGAACCCCTTCGTATCTCTACAGCCATCCCATAATAACAAGATATTACAGTCCCCTGTGGTTCCTTCCCTGCTGTAGGCAGCGGTAAGCCCAGGCCCGTCTCCCTGGGCCTCAGCTGGAGGGGGAGAGCTGGAGAGCATTTTATAAATGACACCCTGAATGTAATCTCGCAGTGCATTAACCACAATACGCCAATATAACTCTAATGGGATTTTATACCAAATGGATGTAATTGCTACAATTTTACAGTCTGTAAAATTGCGCTGTATTATGATGTACCATGGGAAGTGTGGAAAAGCTAATTGCAAATGATCAACTATGGCACCATACACACACACACGCGCGCAGTGAAAACTGTATATGTGTGTGTGTGTGTGTGTGTGTGTGAATGTCGAGATGGGGGTATTGTAGATGACTTGTGTGAGCGTTACATCTTGTATATCTACTGCCATCTTTTTTCAATTATAGTTAAATATCTATATGTGACATGCCCTTGTGAGAAACAATTGTGATTCTGTTTTAAAACATGCTCTATAAATAATTTGGATATATTAATTATTATTGTTATAATTATGATTATTACTATGATGGTGATTATTATCTTGTCCACACAAATCAGGTTGAGAATCACTTGTATCGTTCACATGTAGTGGGAATTAAACCAGAGCATGTTGAATTAACCCGTTTAAACATTGGCCTCACTTTGGAGGACACGGCCCAGACAAACAAAGTGAGGGCCATAGAAACACTACTGTAGGTGTGTGAACGACACAGCTCTAGATTAACCTAGTGAGGACCAAGGACGTCTACAGTTGTCTTACAGTTGTTTTCTCATCATGGATTTTGAAACTGGATTTTGATTACGAAACTAGAGGAATCAGCGAAGTAGACTAGAGTCTGGTGCTGAATCATCACGGAATGATAACGCTGAATTGTCCCTGAATGATGACAATGCCCATCTGACGTAACTACTGCCCACTTGGAGGCGGTTCGGACTCATTTTGGCCCGACCTCCGAGATGGTCCATCACGGGCGCGGCTTGCCGCAGCTCGGCGTGTTTAAACTGGTAGTGGAAACGCAAATCAGCGCAGCACGGTACGACTCGGCACGGCCAAAAGTGCTAATATCAAAATGCCATAGATGAACCTAGTGAAGACTGTAGAGCCCGTACTGTAGGTGTGTGGAAGACAGCTCAATGTTTCTTCCTGCTTCAAAAAAACGGCCAAAGAAGTTCGATAAAGATAAATATGAAACCCCTCCAAAAGAAGAGGCACTTACTTAAATAATAATCACATGGAGAATGTTCTGGTACTGTAATCATGCTGCAATCAACTGATTGCATTCAAATTTAAATCAGCCTCGTATTCAAGGTTCCACTGTAAAATAATGACCATTAGGAATTCTGGGAAAATAAATGAGGAGATGGTGAATGAGGGAGGAGGAGATGGTGAATGAGGGAGGGGGCGATGGGGCAACGTCTGAGAGACGGTGAATAAAAGTGAATGGAATACACAAGCCTTCCATTACGTGGTCTTATCAGGCGCCTGGAAAACGATGGTGTTTATTACCTTCACCACTCAGACTCTTCCCCAGCGCGTTCCTCTCTTCTAAACCCAGCATGCGTACGCTGTCGCAGAGTTTTTATTCCTAGGATTTGAATTAGACTCGTTATGACTAATGATGCACTTGGTGGGACTTCAGAGCCTCAGTCATCGGCGCTTGTCAGGTGTAATGGCATATGTCAAGCAGAGGCGGAATTTCCCATGATGCCTCTCTGCTGTTGGTTTGCTAGTAGGGACTAAACTAAGAGGATACTAAATGAACAAGGTCTGACCAGGTAGACGGTGCCCTTATGATGTCAGGTGAACTGGTCTGGCACAGCAAAGAATACCGTAGTAGTAGTACTGCCTGTACCACATTGCTGTTGTCCTTGTTTTGTCCATGTTCAGAGTGCAACCTCAAAGCTCTTCAGACATAGCATGCCATTTAGTGAGCTCCGGCTATTTGAATAGATCTTAAAAAGAAAAGTGTATTTTCTGAGCAAGCTAGAAATAAAAACTTCTTGGGACCTTGAGTTAGCAACATCATACCATTGTCAGGACAAGGAGATCCGATAAATGAATCACGTACAAGATTCATCACAATATGTCACACTTGGCTATTTTCTAATAAAAGGGAGAATTCTTCATCAGTTTCCTTGAAAAAAAAAAAAAAAAACAGAAGTTGCTCCACTGACGTCATCGGTCTCATTTGGAGAACGCAAATCTCGGACCGATGACGTCAGTGGTCCAACTTTTCAAGCATGACGGGCCCACTTTGAGTTAGAGAGTGAAGCGCTGTAATGACAGTACGACTGACCTGAAGAACTCCATGAACGAGAACCCGTAGCCATGCTGCTCAGCGATGCCAGCACACACCACGTTCGCCGACGCACCGATCAACGTTCCATTTCCTTCAAAACAAGACAGATGAATCAGTCGACGCTAAAAAGGAGTCTTTGTTCTGCTTGACTGACAGGAAAATCTAAACTTCATTTTCTTCTGTCTCGACACATTGTAATGGGGTTGCAGAAAGTGAAATGAAAGAACGAAAGCATGTACTGGTGTGTCCCTCAACCCCATTGGCTCAGGAGCTCCCAGCACAAAATGCCAACCAATAATAGAACTGGATCACCGCGCTACAACCCCTCTGGAGCGGCCAGGGCTAAAGGACGCATATTCATCAAGAACACGTCACCAGATTAGGTCTGCTGAATTCTGGCTTTTTTTGTTTGTTTGTCAACAGTAATACGTCAAAATAATGGAATTAGTAACGGAAGGGAAGTTTATCAAGACACAGGGAATGAAATGATTAACTTGTTTATCAGAGTCATTGCAAAAAGTGACAGCAGATCAGACTGCTAATACAATGCATCATGTGTATGTGATTATTCCATCAGAGTCTGTCAGATACAGACTGTGCTACAGATTGGTGTCTATCATCTGGTTATCACAGGCAGATCCTCCCCTTTTCAGCTACCATGAGCTTGATGAGAGTTAATTGCTTTTCACATTAAATGAGGAGCAATAGTTAAAAAACATAACAGGGACAAAATATCAACTGTACTGGTGGGTGAATCATGTTATTCTAGCAGAACTCTTATTCTACTATCATATTTATTACTATTGGTATGTATTTATGATAGTATATATTACTCTCTATAAGACAAATTTACTTTGGGACAATAAAGTCTATCTTATCATACGACTGGTATTAAGTATATGTCACATGTCTTACTGAAGGCATGTTTTACCAGTGTTATTTATCCCTATTGGTATTTATTAAAATCAGTTTGTATTACTGTTATTGTTGTTTTGCTATATAAAGCGTCTCCAAAGTTGTCTGGAGGTTTATGCGTGTCGCCCTCCTAGCCACCCATGGGGACCAGTCACAGTGGAGTTGATTAAACCCAAACTACGGCGACAACTCTTTCACTCGTCTGCCCGTCCGCACACGTCCCTGCTGTGCCGCACAGGCTAAAAGGCCAGCATGTCACCGGCTTCGGGGGCTGCGTTCACAGATTTCACAGCCCTCCCCGGAGAGGGAGGCAGGGGGCGGTGGCTCAGCTGCGACAAGCGCAAGCCCCAGCAATCACCTGCAGCACAAACATGTCGTCCCCTGACAGGGGCCATCTATAAAAAAAGTCTCAAAGTGCTCTGAGAATCTATAAAGAGCATCCGGAGGCCAGTGGCCAGGTGACTTTAAAGAAGGAATAGAGAGAATATCGAGGAAGATGCACATCTGTTGGGCTACACGCAGGGGAAAGGGTTGTTTTGAGACCAAGGCTGAAGGGTGAGGGAGATAATGTTTGAGTGATTTCAGTGTGTTTAAGGAGAGGATTCTCTGGATGATTTCATGGTTCAAGAAGATGATGAAGTTTGGGTGATTTCAAGAAGTTAAGGAGGAAGATGATGAGGTTTGGGTGATTTCAGGAAGTTGAGGAAGAAGAGGATGCATTTGGGGTGTTTTCAGGAAGTCGAGGAAGAAGATGATGAAGTTTGGGTGATTTCAGGAAGTTGAGGAAGAAGAGGATGCATTTGGGGTGTTTTCAGGAAGTTGAGGAAGAAGATGATGCAGTTTGGGTGATTTCAGGGTGTTTGGGGAAGAGGAGGGTTGGGTGATTAAAGGTGTGTGATGAAGGAGTGAGCTCACCTCCCAGACAGGCGCCCATTGCGAGGGCGAAGATGAGCGGTTTGACAGGGAGGTTGACGTCCTCGTCCTGACTCAGGTTGATGAGAACTGGAATCTGAGGACGGACAAGGACTTGGAGGATGAAACACTGGTAACTGCACTCTGTTTCCTTGTCTTGTCTGGCCTTTTAAACACTAACAATATTCTTTTTTTGGAGCGACTCCAATTTGGATTGTATACTTTCATTGTTCTCAGCCTCACTTGTAAGTTGCTTTAGATAAAGTTGACAGCTGACAAGTGACGAATAACAAAAACAATATGCATATGTCGCGCCAAGGGTACTTCTTGTAACAGTATTTCTAAAAATGTACAGTATAAATGTAGATGATGCAAAGTGAACACAAGCCAGGTTTTGATTGGTTGGTTTGGATGATAAAGAGATGCTGTGTTTTCGCTGTTTATCCACAGCAGGATAGCCAGAGATCCTTTAGACATGTTTGTAATCAGGCACGCACACACACATACACATATACACACACACATCTGGTCATTATCTTACAATGAAAGCATTTAACCTCTTTAACGAACAAACAAAAATCAACAACAGGTCTAACAGCGTGGGCTAGTTATGAAAGGTGTATAGTTAGCTAGCCAGGCCACGTTATTATGTGTGTTCAGTCTAGTTGACAACAATGCTGTATTAAAAAACGTTTTTACAGATGGTAGCAAGCGATGGAGCGGTCGCTAACTGTCAGTTGCTAATGACTGATCACGTTCTACCCTTGAGCACAAACAAAGCAGGACAAAGTCACAAACAGTATTTTTGTCAATTTGGGGAAAATGCAGTTTGGTAGTTTGTTTGGTGTCTGTGTGTGACCTATGGTCCTATGGTCCATCTGTCCATCAGTCAACTACAATTAATCAGCAGTTAGTAAAGGAATAAACATTGAGTTCCATGATGAAGTTAACAGCCCACTGGCTAGCCGATCCAAACGCTATACCACATTGGATAGACACAAATCGACTTTTGGTCATTTTCTTTTCTATTTCTATTTAACACTTATGTTTCAAATGTAATGGTGGTCTTTGTAACCCCCAACACACCCTATCCTAAAGCTTTGATTGCAGAGAACTGGAGCGGAATTTAATGTGAACGCGTACTGATCACTGGCTAAGTGAAAGCCCTATTTCCAACTTGGAGCAATTTTCCAGGAACTAGATCCGAACTTGCATAAAGAAAAGAGATTTAAAGAACAGTTTCTGAAATTATTGAATCTCTTTGTCCATCTCCGACCCTCTCTTAAGGACTTGTGGTGGCCATCCATCAATGTCAGCTTCCAAATTAAATATCACAGAGCTGAATCTGGTCTGTCTGGAAGATGTCTAAATAAAGATCTGTCTCTTATTCTACATTAACTTTTTGTTCTCTGACCGTGTTATGAGAATGTGATTTAGTTATGAACTTAAAACACTAAACATTGTTCACATTAGGCTGTGAGCTTTACAGGATATATATTGAATGCTGTTTAAAAATCTGACATTTTAGTAGACCTAGGTCTTAGTGAATCCTATAGAAACTATATGGTTATTATGGATGAAGCCTGAAACGACGGCGTCACAAATTGCAAATAACAATTAAGTACAATATTACACATATCGTAAAAATAGAACCTGTGGTGCGTTGTACATCATCAATAGACATTTTATAATGAGGATTGTTTTAGGCTGTATTATTACTTTAAGAATCATATTCACACTAAATACAGAATCCTATACAGGAGGATACTTATACATAGTCCATTATAATCTCATGTTCCTCCTACCATGGTGGCTGTGAAGGGGATGTTGTCAATGAGTGAGGAGGCCAGGGCAGAGATCCACATCACCAGGATGATGGCTATAGCCAGACGCTGGTCTTCTGGCACGGCCTGAGACACACATACAAACACACACAGAGGGATGGTAAAAGGCTGCCCTCTCTGCCAAACTGCTCAACACCAGCAGATGAGCAAACACAGCAGCACTCCACGGCCAAGTCACAGGCCGAAAACTAGATGGCTCCTCTATTCAGACAGAGAGAAAGCGATGGAGGAGGGAGAGAGAGAGAGAGAGATGGAGGTGGGAGAGAGAGATTGATTAGAGAGAGATAGAGATGGAGGAGGGAGAGTTAGAGATGGAAGAGGAAAGTGAGACAGAGAGAGAGAGATGGAGGGAGAGAGAGAGAGAGATGGAGGAGGGAGAGAGATGGAGGAGAGGGAGAGAGATTGAAAAGGAGGAAAGAGAGATGGAGGAGGGAGAGAGAGATGGAGGAGGGAGAGAGATGGAGGAGAAGGAGATTGAAAAGGAGGAAAGAGAGATAGAGGAGGGGGAGAGAGAGATGGATGAGGAGGGAGGGAGAGAGAGAAATGGAGGAGAGAGAGAGAGATGGAGGAGTGAGAGAGAGAGATGGAGGAGGAAGAGAGAGAGAGAGGAGATGAAGATTTTATTGGCCACGAGTTGCAGCCAATCACCAAATCGCTGCAGACCGAACCCTGGAGCACGATTGGAGCATTACGTGTGAAACATAACATTGTGCAGGAGTGTGCACGTGTGAAACACAAGTCGTGCAGGAGCGTGCACGTGTGAAACATAAGGTCTTGCGCTGGCGTTGTGCCCTGTGTGCCACCAGATGGACAACTATCGCCTGGCTCAGACGGACATCTTCCTTCCTGTCTCTGTCACAGTCCCTATCTTTATACGACAACATTCACTCTTTTACAATGTGTCAGGGTACTTCTCTGTTCACCACAGTGAACAGAACATGGGAAGAATTTTGGATGTTGATTGTTGAGAGTGTGTTTGTGTGTGTGGGTGTGTGTGTGTGTGTGTGTGTGTGTGTATAGTGTATAGTTGTGTATAGGTGCTTAAGTGTGTATAGGTGTGTGTGTGTGTGTGTGTGTGTGTGTGTGTGTGTGTGTGTGTGTGTGTGAGTGTGTGTGCGTGTATCAGGGCAGAAATGTGTGTATATAGGCGTTTATGTGTGTGTGTATCAGGTTAGGAATGTATGTGTTGTGTTTTGGTGTGCATCTGTGTGTGTATCAGAGCAGGTATGTGTGTATATAGGTGTGTGTATGTGTGTGTGTATCAGAGCAGGTATGTGTGTATATAGGTGTGTGTATGTGTGTGTGTGTATCAGAGCAGGTATATGTGCATCTGGGAGTTGGCCTGTCAGGTGGGATTACGGCCAGCTGGGCGGTGGCTCCCCAAACGAAGGCTGACACAACCCTGCTGCAGGAAACACTCCTGCAGGCTGCCCGCCAAACACCTCGACCATGGCTCACACTGGAGCTGAGATGGCCCTCACACTGCACCTCCACAGTACAGTACAGCAGAACAACTAGAATCTCATTACTACACACACCTTCATACTAATACTATAGCAGCTACTGCTAACCCCATTACAACACACACCTTCATACTAATACTATAGCAGCTACTGCTAACCCCATTACTACTCACACTTTCATACTTATACTATAGAAGCTACTGCTAACTAGCTAGCTATGAATAACTTGAACCCCAGTACTAGACACACATTCATACTTATACTACAGCAGCTACTGCTAAATAACTAGCTATGAATAACTAGAACCCCATTACTACACACACATTCATACTTATACTAGGATCCCATTACACACAAGTCACCTTCATAATAATACTACAGAAGCTACTGCTAACTAGCTAACTACAAGTACTTAGACTCTATCCACCTCTTGGTATAGCATCTAGAGTAGCTAACTATATATAATTAGAACCCCAATGACTACTGCCAACCAGCTAACACTTAATAACTTCATCATGGATAATCAACATCACACCTAGTTGTAAAATAGGGGCCCTTTACAACATTGCATTACATTACTCTAGGCCTGCATGTCCTGATAGTATATTATGTAATTTAGTGACTCATAATAAGCCTCAATGTAATGCTGTTATTTTGTTAAGTTATCAATTACAAATCAATCTAAGTGGCCTCGAGAGGGGAGTCAGGGTAAAATAGTAGAGGAAAAGGAGGGAGAGAAGAAAAACATGAAACATGATGAAGATGACTCACCTTGATCAGAAGAGCTGTCTGCACTCCTATGTAGTCGATGAGCTGCAGCTGAGCCAAGGCCTGCAGAGTCAAGAGGAGGCAGGAGGTGGTGAGGAGGAGGGGAACACAGGATCCAATATGGAGACAAAAGGAGGTGAGGAGGAGGAGGAGGAGGAGGAGAACACAGGATGCAACATGGAGACAAGAGGAGGTGAGGAGGAGGAAACACAGGATGCAACATGGAGACAAGAGGAGGTGAGGAGGAGGAGAACACAGGATGCAACATGGAGACAAGAGGAGGTGAGGAGGAGGAAAACAGAGGATGCAACATAGAGACAAGGGGAGGTGAGGTGGAGGAGGAGGAGAACACAGGATCCAACATGATACACGACACGACAGATACAGCTAATCTTCTCAGAAACTGAAATCGGACCTACAGGTGATTCAATCGGAAAGTGTTAACTTTATTGAATAAAGACTTTGAGAAGAAACTGAAGGAGAGATACGGCAGTAGCTCAGGAGGTAGAGTGGGTTGAATTGTAACTGGAAAGTTGCTAGTTCGATCCCCGGCTGAGTGTCAAGGTGTCCCTAAGCAAGACACCGAACTCTAACTGCTCCGGACGAGCTAGCTGTCGCCTTGCATGGTTGACACTGCCGTCGGTGTGTGAATGTGTATATGAATGGTTGTAAGTCGCTTTGGACAAACGTGTCTGCTCAAACGTAAATGAAAGCACTTTTTTCAATTCTGCTGACGCGGCTTCTTCCTCCGCTTCCTCTTTCTGGAGGCGTCCCCATGTTTATATTTTAATCATAATAAGAGCATTATAAGAAGAAAAATAATCATGTAAGAACCTTGTTTTCAAAAAATTGCTCTATAAATATTGTAATTCCAATAATTACTGTTATTATTATAATTACTACTTTTACTACTTCTGATCTTCTGGGAACATCTCATCAAACTGACATTGCTATTTAGTTTATTTAATTTAGAAATTCCTTTTGTAGCGATGTACTTGACTGGAATTATTTAAATTATTATATTAAGTAATTATCATCATATCTATTATGAGTCTGTCGGGACGGGTCCGTGTGTTCCATACCTCCATCAGAACGAAGAGACCAGCGAAGAAGAGCAGCGTGGCCCACTCCACACGGTGCAGGATGATCTCAAAGTCCTGGATGTTTGCGAGGACCAGCAGCCACAGCGCACCCAGGATGGCGATCCAACCTGAACATCGTCAATAAACACATTGATCACCAATAAACAATATCATCATCCCCATCAATAATCAATAAACAACATTTACATTCAATCAAACAACATCTAAATTCATATCCACAATCAATGAAAAATATAAATTATCAAAAAACCAAGACCAATCAATAAATAATATCAATGATCAGTAGACAACACAACACCTTTACCTGTTCATGTATAAACAGCTTAGGACTCCTAAGGACCCCTAGCTCATAGATTCTGTCTGATCAGCAGTAAAAGGTTGACAGTCCAGTGCACTATTCTGCTAACTCTAATTAGCACATTAGCAACTAGAAACCTAGTATTTTGCAGAGTAATGTTGGAGAGCATCAAGCTAAATGAAGCTGGCTGTGGAATAGCTTAAGTGATATATTTGGATTCTACTTGAGTAATAGCCCCCGGAACTCACAGAAAACGCAGAAGTATAAACATTTCACTAGACGAGAAGAGAGTGAGAGCTCTGTGCAGTTGGACGAGCGGTGGTTTTGGTGTGCAGTGATCTGGAGAAGATGTGATTAAACAGGTAAGCTTTGCTAATTGTCTTGACAAAGGGTCTTCTAGGAAGACATTTCACACGTGACAGGAATTATTAGAGGAAAAGGACGGGGATGAAGGAGGAGGATGACAAAGAGGTAATTGATTCTACGATTAACGCTTCTCAAATTATTCTACCAATATGTGCTGGCCAAGCCCTTTGAGACTCTAAAGGTGCAAAAAGATCCATGACGTAAACCAATGTCAAAGAATGAAGTATTAAATAATTAATCATTACATTTTAACTTCATATTTATGACATTACATAAAAAGGTACATTGACCAGCGTTTTGTACAATAGTGAATGTTTTCTCGATAGTGAAAGGTTTCTCAATAGAGAATGGTTTCTCGATAGTGAATGGTTTCTCGATAAAGAATGGTTTCTCGATAGTGAATGGTTTCTCGATAGAGAATGGTTTCTCGATAGAGAATGTTTTCGCGATAGTGAATGGTTTCTCGATAGTGAATGGTTTCTCGATAGTGAATGTTTTTTGTCGATAGTGAATGGTTTCTCGATAGTGAATGTTTTTTGTCGATAGTGAATGGTTTCTCGATAGTGAATGGTTTCTCGATAGTGAATGTTTTTTTTCGATAGTGAATGGTTTCTCGATAGTGAATGTTTTTTGTCGATAGTGAATGGTTTCTCGATAGTGAATGGTTTCTTGATAGTGAATGTTTTTTTTCGATAGTGAACGGTTTCTCGATAGTGAATGATTTTTCTGATAGTGAATGGTTTCTCGATGGTGAATGGCTTTTTCGATAGTGAATGGTTTCAAGATGGTTTTCAGTGTCATGAGTGTTTCCTGAGTATGTTTTCCAGAGTGTGTAACAGCAGAATCCCCAGCAGAGCCACCAGCGGTTTGCATGGATATTTAATGGTCTTTAAACGCAAAACTAATCAGGCCGCATGACCGGGTCATGTGGTCAAATGAGCTTTCGTATCCAGCACTGCTTGCATTACCCGGTAATCGTATCTGTGGTCAGGGAAGCGAGGATCCTTTCCCTGCTGAAAACATTACGGTTGAACGATGGATTTGATAGAAAGAAATTATTCCTATGTAATGTATAATGAAACCCCCATCGAGTGTTGCCGTTATTACCGCTATTTATTATCACGGCAAGTGGATTACAAGACCAACCACTGCTACCACCCACCCTCCTCTGTGGTCGATCTAGAGTCCCGCCCCTAGTGTAGTCAGGCTTGGCTTCCCCTTGGTTTAAAAAAAGGAGACCTGTTGTCCGTCATTTTATACAACACAACTTGTCCTGTCAGATTAACGGCAACACAACGGACACCAACGCAATGGAGCCGAACGGCATCATGCATGCAAAGTTAAGTATTTGTTAAACTTAGATTTAAATGGGTAGGAAGAAAGGGGAGAAAGCAGCTCCCTAGATTTGGCTGTCCAGCGAGGAGAAGACAGGCAATGCTACTAGCGCTCCAATTATAAGGAGGCTGAGGTCATGGTGACAGCTCATTCATCATACACAACACAACACTCTTTTTCAGAATATGTTTGGCGAGCCGTCTCTGATTGCAATTCGTCAGAACCAAGTGGCGGAAGAGGCTACTAAGACTAAAAGATATAGAATGGTTCAGCCAAAAAGTTTGCTGTCGACATATTCTAAGGTTAAAGCAGCGTTAAGTGATTCACAGCCACCAGGGGGCAGAAAGTAAGACAGAAAATAAAATGGCATGAATGCTTGCTTTGCTCAAACACCAACATGATCTTGATTTCACAGTGGTTGTTCTTGGATGACGGCCATGGTTTGAATTCAGTTCATTTCTAACATACAGGCCCAATATAGAATTAGTAAGACACATTTTGACCAGGCTCAGATCTGTACCTGGTCTCTAACTGTTGGAGGGTGATTGCGTGACGGCATATTGCTACAACAACTTTTGAAAACAAGTGTTCAGAGGATTTGTAAAAAGGTGAAGGGTCACGAAAGATCTTAATCATGTTAACCAGGTGACTCAAAAGGAAAAGCTAACATGTTGCCTGGTTCCAAGGGGCTCCACCGGGTGGGACGGACTGTGCTGTTGTGTTATCATATGGATTTTGTAAAATATGTAAAACATGTACCTGGGTGACTAAACATCAAGACCATAATAAGAGCTAAATTAAACCTAATGAACGCGTAATGGTGTCTAATTTGCTAAAAGCGCTGTTGTGGCCGGTTATCAGGGCTGATGGTTCCCTGCATACATTAATAATAAGCTCTGTTTGGATAGAGACCTCTCTCTCTCTCTCTCTCTCTCTCTCTCTCTCCCCGTCATTGGCATATACGTATGTGTGTGTGTGAATGTGTTATGTGTATGTGTGTGTGTGGGGG
>JAOPJO010000017.1:4375949-4389019 GCA_027123675.1 Molva macrophthalma | reverse complement strand
ACAGAGCTTAACACAGTAAGTCTGTGTGTGTGTGTACATGCACGCGCTTGCTTGTGTGTGTGTGTGTGTGTGTGTGTGTGTGTGTGTGTGTGTGTGTGTGTGTGTGCGCCTTTCACAGTGTGGAGGTGAGGTATCATCGACCAACCAATAACAAAACTGAATGGAAAAACAAACTAGCACTAAAGCGTTTTCTTCGTATATCTATCTCATATATATCTACGTTATCTATCTTTAGACGACACACGAGCGAGGTGGTGGGGTCCCTAATCACAGATCATTCATTATTCACGCTGGACGGATCGTTAATGGTTTAACGGTTTAATGGTTTACCCCAGAGATTCCCAACCGGGGGATCGAAGGGGTACGCAAACTGCTTCAAGGGGGTTCTTGTTGTTAAAGGTCTAGAGTTTGCATTGTTATATCTATTAAACGAAAAATACAATATTAATATTTGTTGAATTTGGTTAACCTTATGTATGCTGACTGTTGCCGAAATAGCAAAGTACACCTCAGCTGCTTCCATTTCAAACTACAATATTACTTGATAGTAGATAGTAGATAACAGTATAATGTGGTTCCTATAGGTTCCTAAAATATGAATAATGATGCTTAATAATAAAAATCGTTTAATATTAGTTCAGAGGAAAACATGTGGTTTGGTGTGGAAGAAGGGGTACTGATGGAGCGGTGGGGGAAGATGAGACCGTTTGGGGTTTCGCTCGATCTGGGTGTGAATCTCTGGAATGTTGTTTCATGCTCACCTCCTTACGCAGCGCCTGATTGGAGACGATGATGACGTTGGGGGGGTCTCCCACAGCTGTCGCTGCCCCTCCGATGTTGGTGAAGATGACTTCTGCAATCAAGACATGTCTCGGGTCCAGGTTTAGCACCTCGCACAACCTGGCGGATATCAAAATAAAATATAAAAAAATAAACTCAGGACAGAGACGATTCAGCTCTGATTACAGGGCAACGAGCAGCAGGGAAATACATATAGAAGCTGGATCTGCTAGCGGCGTTTAGAGCTAACCCTGAAAACCTGTCTCTAGTTAGCATCGCGTCGTGTTCAGCAAAACCGCACAGTTTTATTCATTGTATGGCTCATGGCTCTAGTCAATCAACTTCTGTCGATTCTGACCTAGATTCACTTTTTTGTTTCTAATTCCCAGGATGCATTGCTTTCCCCGAGATCCTTCGCTTGTTAACCATACAACACCCCTTACCTGATCTAACCCTCCCTAACCCTAACGTTCTAGCGTTTTATAGTGTCTCATGGCATGGTTACCATCTTCTCTTGTGTTCCGGAGCTTTCTAGATGTGTTCTTGGCATTTTCTAACATGTTGTAACTTGTTTTAGCATGTTCTCGGCGTGTTCTCTAGCGCTACCTGATGGTGACGGGCGTGAACAGCATCATGGTGGTAACGTTGTCCAGGAAGGCGGAGAGGATGGCGGCAATGAGGCAGAGGATCATGATCATGGGCCACACTCTTCCTCGTGACAGCTGGTATGCCTGCCGAGACACAGAGCATAACTGTCTTAAAGATGCTGGGGGTCAGATGTAACAGTTGTAAAGAGAGGGAGCAAACCACTGGCAGGCCTGCCGATGTAACAGTTGTAAAGAGAGAGAGCAGAAAAGGGCAGAGGAGGGCAAGACTTCCAAAATCAACAACTGGAAACGTCCCCTCCCTCTCTGCTCCCTCCCTATGTGTCTCCGCCATTAAGAAGTGTTGACAAGGCAAGACAGGCAGTAGCCCTGATTTGTCAGAAATGAGCCAAGAGCAGTCTCAGACAGGCAGGCGCAGTCAACAGGAAACTGATATTCTCACAGAGCATTTTACTCAGTAATAGCTGGCGGAGGGCTATAGAATCCATACTATGCGACTATCTGAGACCTGTAAATTGGCAACAGATTACACTCAAATAAGGGCTCTTAAAATCATATCTAGAGCACCTTTAATTTATTCACTGCGCATGAACCCCTTAAGAACTCACAGACCTACGTCTGTCAGCCCAGCGGCCCAACAACCCACCACCACAGTATTGTGATTGCATTTACATTGAGTGGCTTCAATTTAGCAGATGCTTTCATGCAAACCGACTTACAAGTAAGGCTGGGAACAAAACAAAGCATACGATCAATATTGGAGCAAAATCAAAAAAGTTCAAGTGCTGTACATGCAAGTTTCTAAAATTAAAACAACTGGACAGAGTGCAGAGTAGCTCTAGGAAGCCCAGATTTGTAGTCAAGTGCCTAAAAGCAAAGTAATATACAATCGAAACTCAACACGCATGATTACATCAAGCCCAGACAGGCAGGACGTCCTGATCAATAGGAGCACTGCAGAGGCCTCCACTAACGCCCAATCCGATCACATTCCCTCCTACACTTTGTCCCGCCCTAACATCATGGGTTACAGGCAAATCTGTGATGTCACATGTCAGAACCAATAGGCTCTGATGGCTACTCTGCGGCGTCTCAAAACCTAGGATGGGTGAAAAAGGTGTTAGGCAGATTTTTAGGCGTTTTCTCCAACATATTTTTATGACAGTTTTTGTCACTAAAATGCTGAACTCACACATGCAGTGGTGCTGACATACACACCTGCACATACCATACAGAAATAGGTACACACACATGCGTGTATGTGTGTGTTTCTCTTTGTCTATGGTATTGTATACTTATGCCTCTAATGGTCTTAAATAACAGGTTTGTTTATACCCAGGGGGCCTTCTATTCTACTCTATTTTATCGAATTTTTACTGTGTAAACAGCTCGGAAAACACATATACCATATACAAGCATAAGTTGTAGACTGAGATTTGAATGAATGTGAGCATGTGCTAGCATTCAAAGTTAAAAATGCTTAATATTTTGGTCTGAGGTGGATGGAGGATGTGAATTCTTGAGTGTTAAAACCCTGATCGTCATCAAGATTAACCGATCGCTACATGTGTTGTTCCCTCTCTAGAACTGGTTGTTGTCATATTATAAGCAGTATGATTTCAGAGCTCAACACGTACAATTTAGTGAATAACCGTCCAACTGAACTCACCTTCATCGCACAGTAGTCAAAGAAGCCTGTGTCAGAGAAAATGGCCACTAATATCATCTGTGAAAAGGAAAGAGTATTCAGTTAAATTCTGCATCTGTCGTCACTCTTCTCGCTAGTCCGCATTCTGGACCATTGGTGATGATGTCAAACAGAAAAGAATACGTCTGGTAAGTAATGTGAATACAATTACTAATAATGAAATAATGTTGTGTTTTAAATAAAGGTAAACGCTGTCTTGTTCAGTATGGACTACCAAGAAACAATTTCAGGACATGAAGGGAAAGACAGAAAGCTTTTAACAGATCAGAACAAGACATTGGACAGACAGAGAGTTTTTAACAGATAAGAACGAGAGCAGGGACAGACAGAGAGAAGAACCAGACCAAGAGCTTTTAACAGATAAGAACGATCCGTCAGCCAACCTGCAGATGAGTCACACATAATTGTCTTTTAATGATGTTGTGTAGTGTGTGTGTGTACGTGTGTATGTGTTTGTGTGTGTCGGTGGGCAATGTGTGTGTGTATCTGAGTGTGTGTGTGCGGTGTGTATATGCGTACCTGTGTGTGTGTGTGTGTGTGTCTATCTGTGTGATTGTGTATGTGTGTGCGCAAACCACCATAGAGCGAACACAACACACTATAATGGACTCAAACTAAACCTTGTGTTTCCAGGAAGCCGTTTCTCTGAGCTACTTTACGGAACGTACTCATCTATTTCAGAGCGGACTTGATAGTGTATGTCAAGTGCTCCGCTTCCTGTTTCCATGGAGACCAGCTTTGAAATCATGAAAAGGTCACTGGCGCCCGTCGCCATGAAAACAGAAGAGTGAGGGAGACGGTTGCTAAGGACCGGACAGAGACTCGCTCAGAACTATAGGGTACATCCCTCTATTCATGCTTAATAATAAAACTTAATAAATATGATATAATATGTATATATATAAGTGTGGAGTGTGTGTGGTTGATGGCTGGTTTAAGCAGCCTCACCTGGCCTGAGTGAGGCTAATTAGACTCTGGGGCAGGCTGAGGCTTCACACCTGGGGCACATTTGAATAATCAAAGCACACAGGATAAAACAGCCATCCCCACACATACTCAGGGAGAGCTCTGACATGTCGGCATTTACCACCTGCTTCTACGCTCTGGACGTAACATCTTGCCCCGTCTACAATAAACTACAACATCTCCCTGTGCACTGTGTGTTGGTGGAGCCCAGCAAAGCCACTAAGGTGGCGTGTGGCAGGATCAACTGCTACAATAACGTAATAATACTTAGTAAGTCATAACCATAACCGTTAATGACAATGAAGAACCTACTTTTCATCTAACGCTAAAAATAAATAGTTTTATATGACATAAATAGTTGTATAGTAGATACATTAATGTTAAGTAGATAGTTTAAAGTAGATAAATAGATTTATAGTAGAGAAATAGATTTTTAGCAGGTAAAGATATAACTTATTTATAGTAGGCCTAGATACATGAGTATACGAATAGTTTTACTGTACATAAATGGAATAGTTGTAGCATATGGTATGCCATTTAACTAGTGCCAACTGTCTTGTTTAACACACACTGTAATTAGATGTTTAGTAGATAAATCGTTTTATAGTTTATCAGTGAAAGGCTTTTCTCTCATTCTTCTCACCATTCCAAAGAGCAGGGCGAGAGTTTCATAGTCGATCCACTCCACCACTGTCACCAAGCTAGGCCGCTACGAAGAAACCACACACACACACACACACACGCACACACACACACACACACACATATCCTTTACTTTTATTACGTCAGCTAGTTACCCTACACATATGATGTGCCAAAAAAACAACAACAAACAATTGAAAGTGGAAATCTCAAAGATCTTCAAAGATTACATTTAAATAAATGTCAGTTAAGGCCCCATCTATTGCTGAAAGAGGTAAAACAATGTGGATTGAGCCTATGGCCCACTGATGAAAGCCCTTGCATTTGCAGTATTATGAATGTTAATAACTGAGTGTCGGTGGCCACTTTCCCACCATGCAATCAAATCACAAGTGTCACAAGTCATTGGCGTGTTTTCCATCACCCAGCAGTGGTTGTTCCACCAGAGAGAGTATGGCGGAGCTACCACAACAGACTCGCTCTTCAAATCACTTGTGTGTGTAGCGGCGTACTGCTTTTTTCTGCCATAAGTGCCAGCATTTACTATCTACCACACATAATTTAAAAGTAATAGCTATTAGCTAGCTACTAGACCATAATATAACAGTAATATCTATTGGCTAGCTACTGCGCCATCACATATCAGTCATAGCTATTAGCTAGCTACTATACCATAATGTAACAGTAATAGCTAATAGCTAATAGCTAATAGCTAATCTAACAGTATAAAGCTTACATCTCCAATGATAGCCAGGGCAGCTAGCGCAGCCAGGGAGCCTAGCATGGAGGCCAGGGTGCGATGGACAACCTGCAAATCAAACAAAAACACATTTCATATTAGCAAGACCAGGTAGGCCCGCATATCACAGTATAGAATATAAATAAAATACGACACCGGAAAACAACTTAATTTGATGAGAATTATTACTCTCTCACTTACATGTGTGTATCTAGACACATGTCCACACACACACAAAATGCAAATCATAATGCACACACATACAGACATACAAAGTGCATATCTAGATACGCTTGCACACGCATACGCACACCACACAAAGTGCATATCTAGACACACACACACAGAGACACGTGCCTATTTAATCTTTGCCCAGGGGTTAATGAAGGTGACCCAGAGTGCACGTGGAGTGCACGTGGAGGGCACGCTGATGAGCAGAAGTAGCTCGTTGAGCGGGTTCAGTGTGACGTGCTGCTCACCGTCTCACTCCGCAGACATGTGTGTGAGGTGGGATTTTTTGCATCGCTTTTGAGGACATTTATCCAAGCCCATAAAGAAGCAGAGAGCTGCCTGTGACCGTCAACGCCACACTTTATACCATAGTTAACTTAGCAAAGTATCCGCTCACGTAATTACCGGTTATTAAAAGACGATGGTAGGTTTACAAGAGGGGAACAGGTGCGTGGAGTGATTGATGTGTGATTACAGAGCCAACCACAGCACCCCGCTCTAAGAGCAGCAATTAAACGGAAATGGGTAAACGCCACGAGATCTGTATACCTGAGCTGTCCTTCTTGCCCTGCTCAGTCCGTTATAAAATGTACTGTAAATGAAGTCATTCAGTCATGAAGTCATTCATGAAGTCTATCAAATCGAAATAAGGGTTTATCATAAAATATCTCTTCAAATTTACATAAATAGCTCACAGCTTTGTCAGATTTACCCCAAAGGGCCTCATTGTGTTTATTCTGTTGTGCGCAGAGCAGTAATGTGTCGGAGTAAAGCTGACAGCATAAGTACAGATGGCACACAAATTAATTTTCTCGTTTAGAACCCGCTAACCCGCTTTGAAGGAGCCAATCTTGACATAATTGGTCAGAGAGAACGAAGCCACCGTTGACCTCTTCGGGTGTTCACGAGAAGTAGAAAGTAATTTCCTCAGATTATTAATTAATTTAGACTTCACAAATCTGAAATAATAGTGGTGGTGATATTAAATAATGATTGAGGTGTCCTTATATCAGTGTCCTGCAAATAAACTCCCATCCTAAATAAGAAAAGACCGATTTTACTTGATCTACTTATGCTCTGTGCACGTCATCAACGACATGACAGAGTTCAACTAGGAGGAGAAACTCAGAAGGCACTGAACATAATGATATTAATTAAAATAACCTTTAAAAACGTTTTGCTGTTTTGATTATAATAATGACATGATAAATGGTTTATTGTCTCAGATTATCTTCAGTCTTTTGCTCTTTCTTTCTTCTGAAAGTTGAATCAAGGCTGAGGAAGCCCTTTGAGACTGTCACTGTGATGAAGGGCTAAACACACAACGTAATGAGACTGCATGTTCACACTTACCTGTGTGTGTGTGTCTGTGTGTCTGTGTGTGTGTGTCTGAGAGTGTTTCTTTGTGTGTGTGTGTGTGTGTGTGTGTTAGTTTGTTTGTACATGTATACCTGCATGCGTGTCTGCATATGTGCATGTGCTTGTGTGTGTGAGTGAGAGTGTGAGTGAGTGCATGAGTGTGCGTGTCTGACTGTGTGTGTGTTTGTGTGTTTGTGCGTTCGGCGCATGCTTGCAAGAGGGTGTCTGTGTGTGTGTGTGTGTGCCTGCGTGCGTGAGTGCGTGCGTGCGTGCTTGCGTGCGTGCTTGCGTGCGTGCGTGCGTGCGTGTGAATACCACCCACCTCAAAGATGATGAGGACGTATACCCCGGTGAGGATGAAGGCTGCGATGGCGACCTGCGTCTCCACGGTAACGTAGAGCGCCTGGTGGGTCAGGGAGAGAGGGACCACCGCGCTGTCCTGGAGGAACGCCTGCACACTCACCACCACTGGCCCACTGCAGCCCCAGGAGGAGGGGCAGGGGAGACGGGGAAGACAGGCTCACTCACTACCTTCTAAGAACAAGATGGAGGCCCAGCTGCTCCAGGATCCCCTCAACGCCAAATCTTAATTCAATCTGAATTGAATTTTTCACTTCACCATAACTTCTCATCTCAATTTAACTTCATCTTAATTTACCTTATTTTGATATAATCGTAATTTAATTGTATTTTACATTTTATTCTATCTTAATTCTACCTTAATTTTTATTTTATTTGAACTTAATCTTAACTTAATTTAAAAGTAAAATAACCATAATTAAATTTTAAATTATACTAAATGTAACTGCCATGTCCTACACTACTTTTTACACAGTTTGATTGGCTTCCAGTTTGGTCATCAGGTTAGATGTTATCAATGGGTTGTTCGTACCTGCTTAGCATTTCAAACGTCTTCGTCATGAGGACTTGGTCATTTCGTTCGCTATGTAGTGGTATGGTCCAGTTATGAATCACCTGGTCAGAAACAAAGAACAACGTTCATTAAACTTAAAAAACTTTAGAAACATATGAAACAAAGTAGTCATGTTCTATTATTACTAGCCATTCAAATAACACCATGAACCAGGAAGTCTCCGGAAGGAATGGTTTCTATTGGTTACCTGTTGGCCTCTCCTCCTGCGTGGCCCAACCTCCTCTGTCTGCTCCACCTGGACCAGGATGAACTCCTGATTGGTCGGATCCACCATCCGTCCGGTGAAGGGCCCGCCCACCTGCAGCTTCAGCAGCGCATTGTCACGGAAATCTGTCATGTTCATCGCTACATGATGAAGTTAAGGAGAAGTGGACTTGATGGCCCTTCAGTGGAAATGATGCATTAGAGAAGAATATGTTGAGTCTGAGATCTGTCTGTTTGTCTGTCTGTAAAGCATCCTGTCTGTTATAGAGCTGGTTGCTTATCTGTTTGTCTGGCTCTATAACACATCTTGTCTGTATCGAGCTGACAGTCTATCCGTCTATTTAGCTGCATCAATGAAATACAGGATTGTAGCAACAGTCAATTATTAATTTATTCGAAAGCTTTAACGCATCAATTTCTGGAAAAAAAATTGTCTAAAAGTCACAGATCCCTTTCTCAAGAAATCCTTTCAATGTTGTGACATCACAAAAGTTGGTTTTGGGTCTCTGGTTTGTAACATTGGAAAACGTGTGTTGGACAAAAGTCTTAATAAGTAATATAATATACAAGTGGAAGAAACAGGAATTAGATGGATGGATACAGAAGCTTTCAGTGGAGGAGACAGCCAGCATCCTCCAGGGGTTGTCTCTATCAGGATACATACTGAAGAATAACTGGAGAAGAACACCAAATCATTCATACTTACATCTGGAAGCTTATTGGGAGCTACCTACTGCTTATGTTCTCTAATTAGTTAGCAGCAGTGAAGGACTGTGTTGGCAACAGGTTATTATGGGCTGATAAATCTTCTGTTAGTAAAGCCTAACACTCAATAACCCCTAGGTCATGAACTGGAGATTTCATGTTTATTAGAAATGTGGATTCAGTTTGATATAACGAAGCGGCGTACTTAATGGACTGATGAAATAGCTCAATCAAATGATATTGGCCCTGACTCTGAGCCACTTTGGGAAGGCCATACACTTTAACTACAACCATGTATCATATACAGTGGCGCCAAATTAGGGCCAATCCCGTTATTGATTTAATCAGTTACAGTTCATTACAATGTATTTTTGCACTCAAAATATATCTGGTTGTTTTATTGCTTTATGATCTAATACAGAGCAATTTGTAATGTTTGCATCTGTTAATTAGTTAGATTAAGTATTTTTACATTCAGGCCATTAAAACATGTTTTGGGATCTGAGATTGGCACTCCCTGCTGCAATGTTTATTGAAATAAATGTCCACTTAAAACCTAGGATTCTCATTAACAGGACATCAACTCTTGATATGATGACAGTCGGGTGCAGTAGTGTACTTACACTGCAGAGCACGACGATGGTGAACATGCAGGCGACTTTGGAGATCTTGAAGCAGCACCTGAAAGAGAACCGTCGAAGTGAGGAAACGACATACTCATGCAGTTCCCCTTTCAACCTATAGTGGCGCCAATGGGTCAGATTTACACACATAAGTCACGAACAAGCAACATCCAATGTAACAACATTGATATTAGGAGATAGTCCTAGAGAATTATAAAAACAAATGTTTCCATCCAACCTTATTCGTTTTAAGCTGTCTTTCCAGACAACAGTTGTTGTAAATATTGACAACAGTTTTGCCAACCTTTATAATGTGGTGCATTCCCGCAACATTTAAAAAATGCTACGTTTCAGAGAAAATAATATAGGTCAAGTAGGCCTGCGCCGTCTCACTTCACGTTACTGATGAGCTTGAGGTTGAGGCTGAAGTCCAGCGGGTCGTGTTTCTCCGAGGAGGCGGAGCGTGACAGGGACAGACTGTTGACCTCGCTGCCCAGTCGGAAGCGCTTCTCCACGACCCCGCCGCTCGTCTCCCACACCTCCCCCTCCCCCGCGTAGTTGGGGTCGTGTACGGTCATGTAGGTCATACTGAGGAAGTACACAAACAACAACCGTCTAAAACACATCGAACAATGGGCCTGAACCCTGCCCTCGGTAATACGAGCAAATAACAACTTTTGAAATTGAATTTAGCGTTAACATTTTGATGTTTGTTTAAGATTAGGCTACATTTTTTCTTCTTCTTTTTTTTCGACGGTGTCAAAGGTCACCTACATGGTCTTAAGGGTTTTTAATGTTGGTAAAATAATATTATTAACAACCAACATCCCATAATAAGAGGTTGACCACATGAGTTGGAGATTGTATTAAATCACAGTCAATTTGTCTCGCTGTAATAATTAAATTTCCATCCACATCTAAAACAAGTATAACCTCATATTTAATCCCTTGTCATCCAAATACACAGGAACAAGATAATAAAGCTTCCAATTGGGAGTTTGTTTTTTTTTCCATGTTTTGAAGGAAAGAAAATTGCATTATTGAGAATCTTGTTGGTTTGTTTTTGTTTGTTTGGTCATTTGTGACTGACCTCTCATCTTGAGAGAATCTCAATAGCGGGGATCTCTCCGTGATGTTGCTCTGGTTCGATTTCCCTTTGAGGATATTCACCACGCTGAAACTGTGTCTGAGAACAACACAAAGTTCAAAGCCAAGTTAAAACCAGAACTCAGCTGCCCTGGACGACAGTGGACGTAGGTAAGAGACACATACAAGTTGGGTTAGCTGAGGAGGTGGGGTAAGGTGGAGGGTGGGGGGTGAGGTAGGTGGAGGGACAGCAGGTTAAGCCACACGGGGTGGTGACATGCAACACACATGCACACATCCACATGCACTCATCCACGTGTACACACACGCTAACACATCCACGTTCACACAAACACACACACACACCCTCGCTGACACACTCAATATCTTTGTTCACAAACAAACACACGCACACGCACACTCAGTAAAACATTGATGTAAATACAAACTTCTAGTCATTGTCAGTGTAGACACTCACAGCATGTTTTTATGTTTTCACCTCTCTCTCTTGCTCTGTCTCTCTCTCTCTCTCTCTCTCTCTCTCTCTCTCTCTCTCTCGCTCTCTCTCTCTCTCTCTCTCGCCATCACTATTAAACTGTCTGATGTTGTCCTTGAAGAGATTAGCAGGGAGTTGTCAGAAAACCAGTAGATCAAATGCAGCTCATCACAAGCTTCACCAGTCTGTTTGCCCTCCCCTCCCTCCCTGTCTCCGTCCTCTACTTGTCTGTCTATCTGACTGGGTGTTCCTCTGTCTGTCTGATGGACTCATGCTCTGTCAGTTTTTGTGTGTGGCTTTCCTTTTCTGTGTTTTGTCTGTATCTTTCTGTCTGTCTCTCTGTTCGTCTCCCTGTCTGTCTGGTCAGCCGGTCTGCAATGCGTGTAAAGTGTGTTGTACAGAGGAAACGTTGAACACCACGATGGACAATGGTGGTTTTATTGCTCGGCGATTCGTGTGAAGCATCAGCCAACGTGACCACAGGCTGCGGTTGAGGATACAAAGACAACTATAGTTCACTTTGTGCGCAAAGCAACGAAGAAGAAAATGATTTCAGAGATTAATCCCAATGACGTCACAAACAACAGGCGCAAGATTATCACCCATTCACACATATTTATACAAATATGTGTACCAAATATAACCTTCTCTCATACTTCTAGTCAAAAACAGGGAAAAACACACATAACAACTTGTAACCGTACGCTGAGTTGAGTAGGATATAGTACCTAATCCCAGACAGGAATTTACGGTGTCACAGCAGAAAGTACAGGACAGTCATACGAATTACAAAGAGCTAAAACATGTTTAAATATGAATCAAAGCTACAACATACATATCTATACGCGCAATACATGTAGTAGAAAGGTAAGCGAGGGCGTACCCGTCTTCCTGTCGCACGGGGCCGAAGCCGTCTGCGTGGATGACGCAGGTCCCGGGCTCAGCGGCGGCGTTCTGCTGGAGCTTCTGGGACTCACGGCGTTCGGAGAAGCCCTCCAGGAGACGCAGCTCGCCAAAGTTCCCCCCGTGACCCCCATGGCCCTGGGCCACCCCAGGGGTCATCTCCAGCTCCAGGCTGCTCTTGTTCTCCAGGTACACCATGGCTCCTCCCTGGAGCAGGTACAAATGAGGTTTTATTTTGGTGTAGGTGTAGGTCACTTTGGATAAAAGCGTTTGTTGAATTATTATTTTGGTCTCTTATTATCTTGGTTTTGAATCCTAATTTTATTGACAGGTTTGCCCATACAAGGATTTATTTTTTGTGTTATTATCTTTATTACTTTATTGACATGAAATACAGAAACAAGTACATACAAGGACAGAAGGGAGGGGACCGGAAAATTATAAATAAATTCATGTTATGGGGATGGCCCCCAGGCCCCTGGGAGGTGGAGCCCTTACAGAAGGCTAAGCCTAAGTTGAAGTTCAGCCTTCAGCACACACACAAACACAGGGGTCTTTCATTGCTGTCATTTGTATGTTAAAAGAAAGCCAGGAAGGAGCAAACTGACATTCTTGCTCGCATTACAACATAAAACCTGATATGAATGCGGGACTGTAAACAAGAACTGATGTGTAATGAACACTTAGACGATGACTCTGTAATTGATATTATTAGTGTTTGGAAGGCTGAGCCCTGCCCACTCAGACTCCATAATGGAAAAGACACAGTCAATGTCTGCGTCATGTCATCATCTAGAAAGAGAAACTGAGATACAAGGAGTCTCATTGGAGTGCCTTTAAGTGCTAATCAGCTAGCTTCATTAGCTTAAGTATTCTGTAAGTGTGTGTGTCTGTGTTCCTGTGTGTGCGTGCATATGTGTGAGTGAGTGCATATGTGTATGTGTGTCTGTGTGTATGTGTGTGTCTGTGTGTATTTGAGTAAGTGTGTGTGTGTGTGTGTATTTGAGTAAGGTCCATTGGTCTGACACATGGTTCAAACTGCTTTTCAAACTGTTCTGGCACTTCCGTAAAAAGGGTTCATACGGATTT